>LPNX011007266.1:8456-100956 GCA_001517045.1 Pseudotsuga menziesii
AACCCAATTATATTCAGTGTAATCTTTCATATCTAACCTAAGGGTCCATCTTCTTTCTAGTGTCAACGTGAACATGACAATAGTAGACACTGCCAAATATGCGAATGTGACTCACATCTGGACGAGTGCCTGTGAAGACCTCCTCTGGTGTATTCCTCCCCAAAGATGTGTGGGGACACCTGTTCTGAATGTACATTGCGGTTGTAATGTCCCCCTCTAATTAAGCACCCAAAACACCCGCTAACCTACTTAGTTCCCATAGGTTCGAGTGGTTATTGCATAAGAGGGAATTGATTGAGGGCATTTGATACTTGGAGCAGGTCAGGATATTCATTCAGTGTTAAAGTCATTAGTCAGATAAAAGGAACCTTATTTCTTTAGGCTTAAAAGTCAACATCAAAATAGAATTGCATGCATGCAAAAGTGAAGCAGAAACCCTAAAAGCGACATTCGAACCCTAAAAGCGCACGAGCCTTTATTTAAGATGGTTATGATACTAAAGAGACCATCTATTATTATTGTTGATTGATTTGGAGTTTTTGAGCAACAACATAGCGTGCAGCCACGACAGTTCGGGTTGACTATGGTGTCTTCAGCTAACGAGGGTTCGATAGTGAGATATCTGCCCTAGTCTCTTTTTGGGATAGATCATCCAGGTTTATCCACAACATTCATCATATACATTAGTATCCAGGGATCCAACACAATCAAAAGGATTATTGGCAGATCCACGTTTTGCAGGTGGAAATATTTGGGAAACCATAGAAGGATTTGTTGGGACCATAATACCCAGTATTTCCTCTGCATGTCAGCTTCCTCTTTCTCAGCAGGCCTATCCTACGACATATAGTGACTATTAGTTTGCTCATCTGGAGCAGTTATCAACAAATTTGAGAGGTTGGGGGGTATGAGCACTAGAATGGTAAACCAATTTGCTAGGGCTCTCGGAGAGGTCAGAATCCTTGCATGCTCTGGTCATTCTCTCTGGCATGGGCATATCTACATTCCGACAAAATCTTAGCACCAACAGGTCACTCCTCCATCAAAAACATCACCTTCAGTCTGAGGGGTGCACACATGTGCAGCTGGGCGTCAACAACAGGAAGGTAGCACTAATACTTCACCTATTCAGCACTTTATGCATGCAACCCATCTCAAGAGTATTATCAGTTGAGTTATCAATGGTAAGTTTTAAATTCCTTTCTACAAACCCTAGCCCTAATTCAACTATATTTTTGGGTATTTTTGCATGGCAAGTTTGCATGCACAGTGATTCCATATTTTTACACAAGATTGAGTGTATGAGTTAGCATTATACATAATATCAGAAGAATATCAATATTTGGGATGTTACAGTGGTATCAGAGCATGTTCCGTACCAGCTGTGGGCTTGAACATAAGTAAATGAATATAGAAGAAGACACTTTTGTAGCCTATAGGAGAAGGGAGAGTAGGTACACGGAGGAATTTGAGGATATCCATCTAGAAGATACCAACTCAGACATGGAATCAACAAGTATACACTTTGACAGGGGAAAAGGAACAGGAGAAGATGAGGACAAGATGGAGTTTCATGGTTTAGTAAACACATTGCAGGACCTAGCCAAAGGGCAAAAGGACGTACTGCATGCAATAAACAGATTGTTGACGAAACCAGAACCAAGTAATAGTAGTATACCTCTCTCACCGATAGATAGAGGGTCTACAAGCAGTAGTGGGAAGCATGCATACACCAATATGCAAAACACTCCACACATATATAGCAGACCTTCCAACCGACCGACTATGCCTCACTTCCTGGCAGATGGAGTAGTAGGACTAGTCATGCCAGTAGAGCCTAGTGAACCATTTGGAGACTATTTACAGGAATACAAGGACTTCGGGTATGAGTTTCATGCAGCCATGTCCTTTTCATATTTCTGCAACATGAAGAGTAGGAACAAACCCAGGAATTTCAATAGGGGATTCAATCATAATCACGAGTTGCAGAAAATATTGGGTAGGTTGACCATCCCAAACTTTTATGGGGATCGCAAAGGTTCAACGAGGATATGGGTTCAGAAGTTGGATACTTAATTTCAACTCAACCCCATGACAGAGACAAATGCCATTAAATTGGCTACACTCCACCTAAACGGAGAGGCTCATGAGTGGTGGTACCATGGACTAGTGACATTGGGTCACAACACCATCAGTTGCTACATTGAGTTCACACAGAAGCTCATGCAGCGGTTTGACAGGAAGGACCCGGAGATACACTTCAGAGAGTTGGCTCAACTCAAGCAGACAGGTAGCACCGAGGCCTTCATCTCAGAGTTTCAAAGGGTAGTTGTTATGGTGATCGATGTGTCAGAGAACACGCTGATTATGTTATTCACGGAGACCTTCACAAAACCACTACGGGGATGGTTGAAAGCCTACAAACCCTCCACTTTATAGGATGCAATCAGCAGAGCTAGAGATCTACAGGACTTAGTCCCAAAGAATAGGTTTCCACTCAAGACCAACTTTCTAGTTAGAGACAAGGATAGGAAACCTTTCCAGCGGGACATACCGAAGAAAACTTGGTTAGACGATGACACAAGGAAAAACTTGAGACGGAAGAAATTGTGTTTTACTTGTCAGGAACCGTGGGTTCTGTTGCCGCCTTTCACACACCTGGGTCATGTGGCGGAAATATTCAAGCCACTTGGTGTGTCTTTGGGGGAAAGTCTCGAGTCAAGGCTATCACCTTGTTCTTGACTCCTCCGTTTAGGCTCAACTCCTGACGAAGCCAAGGGGGGTAGACCCTATTAAGTTACTAAGGATAATTACTTAGTATTGTGATGTTAAACTGAATGAGTTACTTAGGATTTTGAGATTTAACTATAGACAATCAAAGATGGCAAGATACAAAAATGAACACATGAAAGCACAATGCTGAGACACAATATATATATAAAGCAAGAAAATAACCAATGCCTTAGAATGGAGTCAAAAAATAAGATCAATTTACTTGCATGTGCTTGGAGTGAATGTTTTGCGATTGCCTCTTGGTACATTTTAAGTTAAATTTGAGGTGTGAGTTGATTACAATTAGGCGAAGAGGGGACTCCAGCTATACCCGAGAGTACTTGGAGTATGTCCAAAACTAAACCTTCATGGCTACCCGCAAGGAATATGTGGGCTGAATGGAGTCTCTGGGGCTATTGTTCATAATGCACCCGTTAGGGTGTGACAGAGATCGGTGCCCTGAGGTCACTTTTCAGAAGTTCCCGCTTCCTTTGGGTATTTTTCCACCGTGATGGTTTGATCTAGGTGTTGGATTTTCACTTGTTGGTTTGTTAATTTGGGAGAGTGAGTCATAATTATACTATTCATTCAAGTGCTTTTGATATAGCTTGACTAATTGGACGAACCGCAGCTAAGTGTAGAGCATACACACCAGAGTCTTGTCAATTTTAGTAAATTTTACAATGGGTGTTCTTGTTTAAAAGAAAACCCTCCAGGAACCTCTTTCGATCCAAGTGGATCTCAATCGGGGAATCGAGGAGGGGTTAATTTTATAATATCTGAAAAACAAATGATAGAAAAAGAAAACATATACACAATTCTAGTTTCCTAATTAGTCCTACCACGAATCTCTTTCCCCTTTCGGGTCAATCAAGAAGTCGTGGGGTAAGTATTACGATTACTTTGAAATATAAAATATGGAATATGAAATTGATAATGAAATAAAGTATACTACCTTGTAGATTAGATCAATACTAGTTTGAAAAGAAATGAGCAAAAAGCAACAAAAAGGACACCGACGCAAATCCCCCCAGGGGGGATGGGGAATGGGCTCGGAAGAGCCTATTCAAAAATTATTTTTATTAACAGCGGTTAAAATATCAGAGAACTGATATAATTCCTCTTGATCCTTATACGGAGTGAAATCAAGAGCATACAAAGTGCGAAAATTAAAGGTTTTGGTCAAATGGGAGACCCCTGGGGGGATTTGAACACTCCTAAAGCCACTTTCGAACAGCAGCGTCCTTTCTTTTCTGTCAAACCTGATAAAAACAGCAAGAATATTAGACTAAAATATGCCCAAAAGCACTCTGAAAGTACCTTTGGGTCAACTTACTTTTAACCCAAAAAAACTAAGTTAAGACTAGTTAAAAAAGGTAAAAAGGAACCAAGGAAAGCAGGCTTTCCTTGGGATCTTGGCTTGCCTTTTGGGAAGCCAATAATATGTGCAATTTTATTGCAGGATATGAAATTTTAGCGTACAACAAACAAAAATCAAATGCATGCAAGCTACAAATTTTCTTTAAAATTACATGCAAAAAAGGACGATTTCCCTAAAGCTAGATCTAGAAAGCTTATGAAACCTTTTAAGAGAAAGATATAGACGATGGGCTTTGAGAGGATAGATCTATGTTGAAATTACTTTTAATATGATAGATCTAAACAAAATCAAAGCTATGAACAAAGTAACTAGGTAAAAGAGTTGATTTTGAGGGAGGAAGAGGAGGAGAGAAATGCTGGTTTCCTTGAAGATCCACAGTGGAGCTTTCAGGTGGAATGTCGAGGGACTATGCCTTTGGAAGTTCTTGGAGAGAGTGAATAAGCAAACTAGATCAACATCCTCTCCAATGTAGGAACCTGCAGCTTAGCTAAAATAAAAAAACTTGCCGAAAAACTTGTGAGATCCGATTTGTACATACACCGAGATTCAAAATAACATGCATATAAGCTTATAGGACATGCTAAATCTAGATCTCTAAAAATGCATCAAAGGAAAGAGATGGCCAATAAACTTATTGAAAATCACCTTTCCTATCAAGATTATAATAATCTTATTATCAATCTTAACAACAGATCTACAAGCAATTAGCAAATCATGAACACAGATACGGGTTACCTCAGTAAAATAATGGCAATGATCATTCACACATACAATGGCACAACACCGTCTTGCCTCCAAAGCTTCTCTTTATTTCAAATGAACAATAACAACAGTACAATAGTAGTAGCACCTCAATCCTAGTTCTAACTCTTGGAAGAGGCTGCTATGCTTGGATATATACAAAAACTAGGAGATCCAGCTCAGGGGGGGCGCAAATCCCAAGGAGACACATCAAATCAGCTAAAGGAGAGTCCATCAATGCCTAATCTGTGTCTAGCTAAGCCAGATCTAAGTCTCACTGAGTGCAACTGTCAATCGAGGGGTTGATCTGACTGACACCTCAACCTGTTGACTAAAGCATCCACCAAAACTCATCCAGATGAGCCAAAAACGTGTGGAGGAGAGAGGGAGGGAGAAATTCCCCATAAAGGATGCTGAAGATCAACTCTGGATCTGATTTGATCACCTCCTTCAGTCAAGGATTTGTTAGATCCAGTTAATCTGCTTCAGATCTGATTGATTTCAATCAAATCGGCTGAGAATCCACTGATCTATGATTTTGGATTTGCTCCATTATTCATCAATTTATTAATTAAAATAATCAATAATTGATTTTTGGGGCTTTCTGACCTGAGTGATGGAAAATCACTCAAAACTAGGAAATAGTGGGTCCATGGGTTTACATGGTGCTCTTAGCTTGAAAATGAGCACCTACATGACTGAAACTGATTATTTGGCCCACTTTTATTACAAAATCAATTTTTCCAATTAAACTATTAAAAAATAGCCTAAGTTTTGGACAAAATTAATTTTTTAATAAAAAACACTGAAAAAACGAAAAATTGAAAAATTGAAAAACACCTAGGGGGACTTAGATATGTTCATATGACTTGATCATGATGTCTAACATTCTTATACATTGACACATAGACTCTAATAACCTCAATAGGCCTAAATGCCAAGCTGACCACCCCAACTTTGGAGGTATGGAGTGAAAAACTCAGAAATTATCAGTCGTTTATTCAATAACCAATAATAACCAAGGGAAAAAACACCCTGGGCTGATCGGATTGACAAATAAAATCTAAGAGACCGAGTCTTTTACAGACACTATCATTCTAGAAAATTTATTACAACTCCCCCATGGGGTATGCACATGTGATATAGTACAACAAGGTTTCCCAGAAGCAAGACTGAAGGTCTTCTGAAGTCCAAACAAGTTATCCTTGTCCGGTTCACCAAGCTCACTTGATCAAAAACCACTAAGTACAACTTAGGTGGTAACAGGTTCCAGGACACAAGTGCTCAGGAAAGGCCAAAGGCCATTACATAGAGGTATATTCAGACAGTGAAGGGGAGGACTACAAGCATGAAACAATAGAGGAATTACGGACAGTAGAGGAGGAGTCATTCCAAGGGGATACACCAGAGGAAGTTATTGCTACATTATCCGGGGTACCTAGGTTTCATACTCTCAAGGTCAAAGGAGCAGTACAGGGCCACAGATTAGGAGTATTGATTGATGGAGGGGAAACCCACAATTTCATTGATGCAGCATGGGTGGCTAAGAGGGGTATTCCGACAGAGAAGTTTGAGGGAGTTACTGTAGTAGTAGCTAGAAAATCTAGCATGGAGTACAACTATTGGATTTATAAACTAAATGTCACATTAGGCAACTACCAGATGACAAATTCATTCTATGTAGTGAATGTGGCCTATACAAATGTAGTATTAGGTGTCCAATGGCTTTATTCAATAGGAAAATATACTATAGACTACAGGGCAATGGAAATGGAATTCTAGGGACCAGATGGGAAATGGGTGGTTTTGAGGGGCATGAACGCTTATCCCCCAAAACTAGTCTCTTCACAAAGAATGGAGGCTGTGCTTAGGAAGGGTGACATAGAATGGTCAATAGAGTACTTGGTCACCTTTAGGAAACCTCCAGAGAACAACACCCAATACCCAGTGGGTATTCAAGCATTATTGCAGAAGCACGAGAAGGTATTCCGAGATCTTCTAGCAGGTAGACCACTAGACATGGGATTTGAGGATATCATTGAGTTAAAGGAGGGTACTCAAGCAGTCATCACCACCCCATACAGGCATCCCAAAATATACAAGGATGAAATCGAGAAGATGATCAAGGAATTACTAGAACTAGGATATATCTGTCCCAGTTCTAGTCCCTTCGCATCATCAGTGGTCTTAGTTAAAAAGAAGGATGGCACATTACGAATGTGCATTGATTACAGAGCACCCAACAAAAAGACTATCAAAAATAGGTATCCCATTCCCAGAATTGATGAACTAATGGACGAGTTGCAAGGGGCCAAATACTTTTCAAATATTGATCTTCGCTCGGGGTACCATCAGATCCGAGTAAGGGATCAAGACATTTCCAAAACAACTTTTCGTTGCCACTATGGTCACTACGAGCTCTTGGTCATGCCGTTTGGACTCACCAATGCTCCAACCACCTTCCAGTCATGCATGAACCACACTTCCAGGGCTCATTTATGTAAGTATTTGCTAGTATTCTTTGATGATATTTTAATTTACAACAAAACTTGTGAGGAACATCTAAAACACTTATATGAGGTATTGAGAATTCTAGAAGAGCACTCGCTCTACGTGAAGATGTCTAAGTGTGAATTTGGCATGAAAGAGATGTTGTATTCGGGGCACATAATCATTGCAAAAGGGGTACATGTTCATATGGAGAAGATTAGAGCGATCAGGGATTGGCCCACGCCAAAGACAGTCACTAAACTGAAGGGTTTCTTAAGCCTTTGCACATATTATCAGAGGTATGTTAAGGGATTTTCTCAATTCGCCACACCACTCACCGATCTCACAAAGAAGGGGGCATTCACATGGATATATTTGGCACAGAAAACCTTTGAAGAAATGAAAACCATCATGAGTTCTTGCCCGATTTTGGCACTACCAGACTTCTAAAAACCATTCATAGTGGAATGTGATGCTTCAGGGGAAGGACTAGGGGCAGCGCTGATGCAAAACCATCACCCGATTGCATTTGAGAGCAGGAAACTGAAAGACTATGAGCACCACTACTACATATATGACAAAGAGATGCTATCCATCTTACATGCCCTCACTAAATTCAGACAGTACTTGGTGGGAAACAAATTCAAAATCAAGACAGATCATAACAGCCTCAAGTACTTCTTGGAGCAGAAGGAGTTAAATGAGCGCCAACAGAAATGGGTCAACAAGGTGCAGGCCTATGATTTCAAGATAGAGTATGTGAAGGGTAAGAACAATGTAGTAGTTGATGCATTATCTAGACGACCCGCTTCGTTATCCATCATGAGTATATCCATAGATTTGAGATCTCTTCTCTTAGTGGAGTACTCCAAAGATAAATTTGCTTGTGAGTTATTGGATGGACAGATCTAGGATGACAGGTACAGAATAATTGATGACATCATCTATTACAAGGGTAGGATATACCTTGTCCCAGAATCAGCCTTAAAAAAGAAGATCATACAGGCATCACATGACTCATCGTTATCAGGGCGGCAGGGTTTCTTAAAGACCTACAAGAAGATCCGAGAGAGGTTCTCATGGAAGGGCCTCAATGGGGAAGTAATGCAGCACATTTGGGAATGCAGCGTCTGCCAGCAGAACAAGATCGAGTGCACTCATCCAGTGGGGTTACTTCAGCCACTACCGATTCCGGAGCAGAAATGGGAAAGCATCTCAATGGATTTCATTACAGGGTTACCCATGGTACATGGACGAGACTTCTTATATGTAGTGGTAGATCAGTTGACCAAATTTGCTCACTTCTTTGCTATCTCATTTAATTATTCAACAATACCGGTAGCCGAGTTATTTTTCAGAGAGGTTTTCAGACTACATGGGCTACCCAAAACCATTGTCAGTGACCGGGACAGTAAATTCACCAGTCCCTTTTGGTAGGAGCTATTCAGGTTGGTAGGGACAGGACTCGCTACAAGTACGAGTTATCATCTGCAAAGCGACGGGCAGACAAAGATTGTCAACAAGTGGGTTCAAGGGTATCTGTGCAATTATGTAGCAGACCAACAGAGGACATGGATTAAATGGCTACACTTAGGGGAATACTGCTACAATACTACCTACCATACGTCTATCCGGATGACACCTTTTAAATAATTATATGGCTATGAGGCACTGAGCTTCGCAGATTTAGCTTTTGGAGATAGCAGAGCACCCAAGGAAAAAGATTGGGTATAGGATAGTCAGGATATACTTAAGGTCCTGAGGGAGAAATTACAGGCAACACAGAATCAACAAAAACTATACGCAGACATACACAGGATTGAGAGGAGCTTTGAAGTAGGAGATCTGGTATATTTACGGCTACAACCATACAAACAATCTTCCCTCAAGAAAAAAGGAGCGTACAAACTAAAACCTCGCTTCTATGGTCCTTACAAGGAAGTTCGGAAGGTTGGAGAGGTGGCTTATGAGCTAGAAATCCCAGAGGAGAGTAAGATTCACAATGTGTTTTATGTGTCCATTCTCAAGAAAACATTAGGACAACACATTACTCCATCCATCGAGTTGGCTCCCTTAGATGATGAAGGGCTACTAGTACTAATTCCAGAGAGAATCTTATAGGTGAGAGAAAGGAAGCTCCGAAACAGGGTGATTCGAAAATATTTGGTAAAATGGAAAGAATTACCAATGGAGGATGCCACATGGGAGGGAGAGTAGGTATTCCAGCATCCTAGTTTGCAGTTGCTTGAGGACAAGCAATTTCAGCGGGGAGGGCTGTAATGTCCCCCTCTAATTAAGCACCCAAAACACCCGCTGACCTACTTAGTTCCCATAGGTTCGAGAGGGTACTGCATGAGAGGGAATTGACTGAGGGCATTTGATACTTGGAATAGGTCACGACATTCATTCAGTGTTAAATTCATCAGTCAGATAAAAGGAGCCTTATTTATTTAGGCTTAAAAGTCAACATCAAAATAGAATTGCATGCATGCAAAAGTGAAGCAGAAACCATAAAAGTGACATGCAAACCCTAAAAGCGCATGAGACTCTATTTAAGAGGGTTATGAGATTAAAGAGACTATATATTATTATTGTTGATTGATTTGGAGTTTTTGAGAAGCAACACAACATGTAGCCGCGACAGTTGGTGTTGAAGACGGTGTCTTCAGCTAACGAGGGTTTGGCAGTGAGATATCTTCCCTAGTCTCTTTTTGGGATAGATCATCCAGGTTTATCCAAAACATTCATCATATACATCAGTATATAGGGATCTAACACACTCAGAATGATTATTGGTAGATCCACGTTTTGCAGCTGGAAATAGCTGGGAAATCATAGAAGGGTTCACTAGGACCATAATACCCAGTCTTTCCTCTGCATGTCAGCTTCCTCTTTCTCAGCAGGCCTATCCTACAACATGTAGTGACTATCAAACCTCAGTTTTCTCATTTGGAGTAGTTATCAGCAAATCTGAGATGTCGGGGGGCGTGAGCACCAGACTGGTAAACCATTATGCTAGGGCTCTTGGAGAGGTCAGAATCCTTGCATGCTCTAGTCATTCTCTCTGGCACGGGAAAATATACATCCCAATAAAATCTCAAAACCAATAGGTCACTCCTCCATAAAAAAACGTCACCTTCAGTATGAGGGGTGCACACATGTGCAGCTGGGCGTCAACAGTAGGAAGGTAGCATTGATACTTCACCTATTCGACACTTTATGCATGTAGCCTATCTCAAGAGTATTATCAGCCGAGTTATAAGTGGTAAGTGTTAAATTCCTTTCTGCAAACCCTAGCCCTAATTCAACTATATTTTTGGGTATTTTTGCATGGCAAGTTTGCATGCATAGTGATTCTGTATTTTTGGACAAGATTGAGTGTATGAGTTAGAATTATACACAGTATCAATAGAATATTAGTATTTGGTATATTACAACGGTCCTGTATGCCTTGACCCAAAGGAATAGTGGCAATCCCTGATCAAATAGCATGGCCTTGGCTGCTCTAACCATAGTCATATTCTTCCGCTCTGCAACTCCATTCTGTTGTGGGGTATGGGGCGCAGTGTGCTCCTTCTTGATCCCCTCTGTCGAACAATACTCCATGAACTCATTGGATGCGTAATCACTCCCGTTGTCTGTTCTCAACACCCGAATATTCTTTCGTGTTTGGTTCTCCACAAGAGTCTTGAATTCTCGGAACCTCTCAAAGACCTCTGACTTGGCCTTCAGGAAATAGATCCAGGTCTTCCTGGAATAGTCATCAATAAAGGTTACACAGTAAATGTAACCATTGAACGAATGGAGACTCATAGGTCTACATACATCAGAATGCACCAAGTCCAAGGGCTCCTTAGACTTGTGCTCACTCTGTGGAAAAGGCTTCTTGATGTTCTTCCCCAAAGCACAACCCTTGTTGTGGTTATGCTTTTCCTCCTGTACCTCAGGAAATCCAATGACTTCCTGTCTCAAATGATTCAGTGTTCCATGGTGTAAGTGTGGCATCCTCCTATGCCAAAACTCACCCTGACTGCTGTTGTTGTTGTTGACTAGAGCCTTTGCAGGCTCAAAGTGTAGTCTGTACACTTTCCCGCTCCTCCTGCCAATCACCCGATCCAAGCTCCTATCTGACCCCTTGGGCATGATATACTCTATGGTCACAGAACTTCACCTGATATCCCTTGTCCTCTAGAGTGGATACTGATATAAGGTTCTTGGTCAGTCATGGAACATACAACACATCCTCAAAATTGAGGGGTTTAACAGACTCCCTCTGAAATGAAACAGTGCCAACTCCTTGCGCCTGATACCATGCATCATCACCCAACTCAACATGGATCCCTGTTCCACCCTCCTGTAAGTCTCTAAAGAATCTCTTTTGTCTAGTCATGTGACTAGATGTTCCATCATCGATGTACCATATGTTGCTCCCTGTGGTGCTTTCCATGCAAGCTATCAAGCAAAACTCCTCATCGAAGTCCCTGCTGAACTCTTCCTATCTGGGCACTAGGAGGAAAAGTGTCCCTACTTGTGGCAGATAAAACACTTGAACTTTGACATGTCAAGGTTCTTCTTACCATCCTTCTTCCTCTTTTCCCTCCCCTTGCTCTTCCCTGTAAGAGCTTGAGCCTCCTCATCCACAATCTGTGGGGCATTTTTGGATGAGCCTGATCCTTGACCCATGCGGGTCTCCTCTTGCACAAAGTTATCCCAAAGTCTCTTCCAATCAAGGAGATTCTACCTAACCACCACACACTTGAAAAAGGTGTCCCATGGCTTAGAGAATCCATTGAGGGCTATCCGAACTAGCTCTAGATCATCACTCTTAGAGCCAACAGCTCCAAGCTTATCCCTGGTCTGTGTGAGCCTCGTGAGATAAGGCACTACTCCTTCTCCCTTGGCCATCTTGGTGCTACGCATCCTCTCTTGCAACACCATATTCTAGTATATGCTACTCCCTATGGCGCTTTCCATGCAAGCTATCAAGCGAAAATCCTCATCGAATTTCTTGCTGAACTCTTCCTATCTGGGCACTGGGAGGCAAATTTTCCCTACTTATGGCAGATAAAACACTTGACCTTTGACACATCAAGGTTCTTCTTACCATCCTCTTTTCCCTCCCCTTGATATTCCCTGCAAGGGCTAGAGCCTCCTTATCCAGAATATGTGGGGCATTGCTGGATGAGCCTGATCCTTGACCCATGCGGGTCTCCTCTTGCACAAAGTTATCCCAAAGTCTCTGCCAATTAGGGATATTCTCCCTGGCCACCACACACTTGAAAAAGGTGTCCCATGGCTTAGAGAATCCATTGAGGGCTATCTGAACTAGCTGCTCATCATCAGTCTTAGAGCCAACAGCTCCAAGCTTATCCCTGGTGTATGTGAGCCTCATGAGATAAGGCACCACTCCTTCTCCCTTGGCCATCTTGGTGTTGCGCATCCTCTCTTGCAACACCATCTTCAGGTTCTCGTTCTTGCTTTGGTACATAATCTCCAAAGCCTTCCACATATCCAATGCGTTCTTCTTACCAGAAAGGTGAGGGACTACATGGTCCTTCACTCCATCCATGATAATCAACATGGCTCTAGGATCAATCTTCTTCCAAGCTACTAGATCTGTTGGATCTGTGGGTGCAACCTATGTGGAGTTAATGTGCTCCTCTACATCACTGACGTTCAAGATCATTGTGATCCTTTCTTTCCATGTAGGAAAGTTATGATCACCTTAGAGTCTATCCTAAACTCTCAATTGCATGTCCATTGTGAAGTGTTACTTATCAAACCCTAGATCTCCAATCTATGTTTGTGTCTTCAATAAATATGCCCCTGATCTATCATTGTTGCTGCAAATCTCTCAGCTTTAGCTCACCAGAGCTCTGATACCATGTAAATTTTCCTTTAATATTCAAACTAGGGGTAGCAGTGCATGAAAGATCTCTACTGATAACCACACATGAATATCTTTTACAGTATACAGCGGAATATAAAACTGAGAAATAAATCACAACATTATGTCACAATAATGACACTATTATTTTAGGTATGGAAACCCTCGAAAAAACCCAAGATGGGAAAACCGATGCAACAGTCAGATATAGATTTTATTATGAGAAAATATGGAACTTTTACAATCACTGCAAATTCACCCATACATTGTGAATGCAGTACACGACAGAATCACTGGGAAAATCCCAACTAAACCTCGACACCCTCTTGTGTGAGTGTACGACCCATCTGTACAAAGCTCGGTGATCCTGCTGGTCACTCCTCCGTCTTCCCAGCTAAATCTTCCATCTGACTTTCTCTCCCTATCTATATCTTGTCTCTGTCGAAACACAAATGCGTGTCCTCTCCACCAATTGACCTCTTTTTTATAGCTTTAGGTAAAGCAAAAACCCTAATTTCACTTTCACTTTAACTAGTGTTTCACTAAAGTTAATTTAGATCACTTTAATTTATTTTCCAAAGTAAACTTAGGAAAATTAAATTAAATATGACTAGTTTCCTCATTTAAGTCCTCTGCATGCAAGAACACAAGCATGCAGGAAGGCCTTCCTTGTTGCTGCTAGTTTAACACTCTCTCCTAGAATAGGCTGATTTATCTTGATGAAATTTCAAGATTGTTAAGTGGATTTTATATGTAAGATCTATTCCAAGCTTAGTCCTAGAACCAATTTTTTCCACAGGGTTAAACTTTCCACCTGAACAAACTAAGCTTGCTGGTCTATAAATTATTTAAACAAGTTTATTGCAGTCCTAATATGAACTTTTCAAATCTGAAAATTAGGGTCAATCTGCTTCTATAAAGTTTTGAATTCTTCAATCCATTTGAATGTTTTATCTTTAATTCAGGTATGAAACAAATAATTTGATCGACCTATCCTACATTAAAATCATTTAAAGCTGAGAAGAGAAATAATAACAAAGTCACTTGAGTTGGGATTATGTTTTGGACTTGGTTAGGATACGGAATCCCATCTTGTGTTGCATCATCCAACCTATAGCGAGGGAACTAGTTACTAAGGTGTTCAGGATGACTCTTCCAAATTTCACTTGAGCTTGAACCTTGTGAATACTTTGCACATTGAAGGTGCTAGTTTGAGTGGAAACATTTAACAAGGCATTTGTCACAAGGAAAACTTATCTATTATATTTTATTGTTGTTGAAAGGGTGATTCAAATTCCTTTGAAGCCACGTGTGGAGTTGCTTCAATCATGATGGACAAGTTGGTTGAGGCAAGCACTTAGTTCAAGGAGCCTCATCTACCGAAAGGATTACTTTATTCCTTGGTCAAGGTTGTTATCGATCATTGCACATGTATCAAGGCTTGTTAAACCCCACATTCTATGCACATGTGGGAAGAATTTGTTAACTCGAGGAGGGTGCATCACATGAAGGAGCAACCATTCACACGTGGGAGCTTCTCAAGGGCACAATTTTGGAGATAGATGTCAAATCATAGTTAAAAACTCATCCACTTAGGCATGTGATTGACCTTCTTGGCCTTGGTGGATCTAACTAACTCTATATTTTATAATTTGTTGAAATCCTCTCTAAAAGGTAGTTACATGAGAACTATTTTGTATTACTTCCCTTGGAGAGAAAAGTCGATCTAACCACTAGTTTGCAATTCTTAGAAATATTGGTTGAGAAAATAGTGGATCTAGAAAGGGAAATTATTATTTTGTTGTTCAAGAAAGATGAGCTAAAATGCATATAATGGTTTTCTCTCCTCATTAGAGATGAGGATTGTTTTGGAGAGAGACTCTCTATCTTGTAAATATTTTGGTGAGTGGAAACTAATGAAGATTATGCTATGGTTCCTTGCTGCTAGAATAACTTTTTAGAGCTGTCATTTTGATGGATGCATGCCAAGAGTGACTTCTATATAGTAATTTTTCTAATTGAATTTGTTAAGGTGGAAAGTGTTCCTCTTACATTGTATTTAAATTATATATTTCCTTATTATTGTCATTGATGATAGGACTATGTAATAGGGTTAACTCATTGCATTGTATCCTTGTTGTAAGAAGTTTGCTAATGACCACCTAATTATGTGCTCTTGGTGTTTATTATCACCAACCTTGTAGTTTCCTGTGTGAGGTGGATCTAGGATGGATGGTAGAGGGGCAAGAAACTAAGGAGGTGGAACCAAGACTGCCTAGACTCCCAAATGGATGGTTGTCACGCCATTCAAGGCAGTCTTCGCTTTATGTTATCCAAGTCCAAGACAACAATGGGAGAGACCCAGATCTACTCCCGACAGGAGAGATCATACCTAGACACCATATCATATCAAGTATGGCTTGAGGTATGTAAGGTGTAAGGTAATCAGAAACGCTAGATCTATGGATAGTAGTAAATAGACTTGCTCTTTGGATGAGGGCTTAAGTCATTTGAGGGTTCATCCAAAATGACTTGTTATCACATATATAGTATCCAGGCTACCATATTCTATTTTTTAGACACAGTACATTTTTCAGTCAGATCTCTTACATATGAGATGCTGAGATGAGTAGTTTTGACGGATCGTTATTTTAATAGTGGACTATTATACTCTCCCATGTCAGGACTGAGTCTCAGGACACTCAGATTTGAGGACCGATGTAGCCATTTAGTCATTACAGAGTAGTTATTGATGCCCAGTTTTATATCAGTGCTTTCTCATTGGACAGATGATGTTTCAGATGGATTATATTGCATAATTATGACTCAACTTTTTATATTGTGTTATGGTTATCAATGCTCTTATACTCATTTTTGTGACATGTATTAACATGTGGTGTAATGATCTGGTGGTCATAATTATATGGACTTGGATGTATTTTGTATTATGTATCGATGTCCCTACTTAGACTTGGAAGTTCTTGATATATACTCATTGGTTTTACCCTTCTTAGGGAGAATAGAGGTATTCATTCCCACCATTTTTTGGCTTGCTAGTGTTGGATTCATCATTCACTATCTCCACCCATCCATTACCTTCCAGTTTTGTTTTCAACTCGGTTGACTTCTTCACTTATGGCATGGAGGACCTTTTCCCCTGCTAGAACCTTTGTTGGACAAGCCTCCCTATTTATATTGTGTCTCGACTCAGGGTTGGTGACATAACTTGCCTTTGGTGAGTTGGATTGTATGCCTAAATCATTCTGGTCGGTCGTCCCGATGTTTGGCACTGTACAGAACTCCCCGTGGTCACTTGAGATGTTGTTGGCTAAAACTGAAAGCTCATGTACTACTTGCATTGGAAATATCATATATGCTCCCATGGAAAATGAAAATGCTAAAACTGTGTTTCTTAACATATGTGAAAAAGGGAAAGAGCAATGAAACATTAAAATACCCCTTGAAGGGTATAAGAAAAGGTCCAAAAAAGCAATGGTTAAAAATATGCTATATCCAAATATTGTTGACCTTATAAATGTAAATATGTCCCAGATGAAAGCTGTGATTAACTGTGCTTTTAATCACTGGTGAAGTCCCAAAGGGTCATATAGGCCAAAAATGCCATGGAAATAAAATTGATAGTCCTAATGAACTTGGATCTAACTTGATGTAGACATGATGCCTAAGTTGAATAAGCACTCTCTAAAAAACTCAACCATTTGTGAGGCACTGCCATTCCTTGTGTTGTTGTTTGTCCGGCATTGGTTATAGTGAGTATTCCCTTTCCATATCCAAAGTGTCATGATGTTAAGTAGGAAGTCATCCTTTGCCTTAGCCTTGTCAATTTCATCCTTCACCCTTCACTAGCAAATTGGCTACAACTATGAAATGAGTATAGTCCTGAAAGTCTAGTCTGAGTAATAATAAATAAAGCCTTATATATGTATTGGTTGATGTACTTCCAGTGAAATGACTCCTACTTGTTGTGATTGTTGCTTGAATGAGTTGTAGAGCATGTCTTAGCATTTTAACACTTGCAACAGATTGATGATAGTTTGAGTTATTATTGGTGTCTGATCATTTACAGATGGTTATATTGTTTATTGGATATGGTTGATGATCATATAGAGACCTGTGAGGGGTATGAGTATACACCTTAGATGTATTTGGACTCTCTAAGTCTAATGAGATAGTTTATTTCTAGTTCCGGGCACTTGCAGATATGATCAGGCTCATTCTGCCTTTCTGATGCAGTTTTTCTTCACAGGTTGATATGTCTGAGCAGGGAGATATTTCAATTTTCAAAGTGGTTAGGATTCGGTTATGGTTGTGGTTCTCTCATTTCTATTTAAAGGAGAGAGCTTCTTATTTGTAAGGGGTCTTTGGCTCTTGGATCTGAATAATAGAAAGATTTTTCTGTGGATATTTTCTGGATCTGCTTTGCATCTGATGTTCTCAAATGGTGATTGGATAGTCTTCTACTTCCTAGAATTGTGGAAATTCATGTGAGATCTATATTTTTCTGCTATCATTGTCTTGTCTACAGGAGGGCGTTTTGGATGGAGCGTTTTTGTAGGGGGACCTCAACTCGTTCAGTTTTCTTCATCTTGGATCAGGGGGTTTTCATTAGTTTAATTGTGATCTATGATTACTTCATTTTAATTTCCTGTAGCATTTAGTTTCTTTATCTTATATTAGAAAATCTGATATTGTTGACGTTTGCTCATGCAGGGTAGGGGGCGCATTGGTGGTTTGGGGCTTACATCCGTCATAGAAATCACTTGGATCTTCCAAAATTGATTGGGATAGCAAGGATCATCACTGTTAAGACTTATACAAGAATTTCCAGGTATGACCCAATAGGTAACTCTCTTCTCTTTAACAGATCTGAATCCATTGTACCTACTTTTCCTTCCATTTTTCTGAAAATCCTTATAATACTAAAAAACCCTTAAAAAATACAAAATCCTGGAACCGTCCAATATTTGGCCAAACCACTGCTGGGTTTCATAGATCAGGTCTCCACTTCACTAAATCTACTGCAGCGCTGGTCAAATTCCTGCTGGTTTGACCTAGATCTGATTTTTAACTTGAAAACTGCATAGCGCCCCCACTGAAAATTTGACTCGCCAGGGTTTTGATTTTTTTCTGATTTCTAGCTTCATAGACTGATAGATCAGGTCCCACACAATCCAAATCACCCTCAATGTTGTCTAGATTCATGGCAGTTTGACCTAGATTTGAGTTTTAGACTGAAAACAGCCCTAGCGCCTTCACTGAAAACTGGACTTTTCTGGAGTTTACTTTTTTTTTTTTTTCTGAAATCTGACAGGCTAGGATGATAGATCAGGGCTTCAGCACTCCAGAACATCCCCAATGCTGAGCTAGTTCCTGCCAAATCTTGGTAAGTTACCTGTATATGAAATTCCATCAGCTTTTGGTTGATCCTTAGAAGCAGGACCATCGCGACAGCATGGTACCTTGCAACAGTTCTTTGAGAAATGCTTAGCACTGGCACAAGATCTTGAGGATCTTGTTGAGCTGGAGAGGTTGTTGTATTGTTCAGGAAAGGAGCTGAAAGACTCCGCAGTGAACTCCTTGCAGAAAAAAAAAATACAAGTAAAGAGATGCATATGAATATCCAGATTGGCAACTATGAGATGGATTTAGTCATCCTGGACTTGGGATCGGATGTGAACATCCTGACTAAGCAGACCTGGGAAAAAATGTGGAGCCCAACAATGGGTTGGTCCCTTGTGCAGCTGCGATTGGAAAACCAAGCTAAGGTGCAACCCATTGGATGAGTAATGAACTTGGTTGTAGATGTTGAAGGTATGGGAACATGCGTTGACTTTGATGTGATTGAAGTCGTTAATGGGGAAGGATCCTATCCCGTGCTGTTGGGGATTGGATGGGCTAATGATAGTATGGCCGTGATTAATTGTAAGAAGTGCATGATGACATTCAAGAACTAGGACATTCGAGTCATCGCACCCATGGATCCAAGCGAGGGCCGAAGATACATTGAACCTGTGAAGGATGAAGCTGTTAAGGGGTGGGATCATGCATACAACATCTCTGAATACTATATCCACCTGATTGTAGAGGGGGAACTTGGTTGGCGCAGCGCTAGCTTTGTGTCCTCTGATTTAGATGATGCACTCGAAAATTGGCAAAACTGCATGCATGAGATATCCTTTAGGAAGTGTGGTCTAATTACACAATCTCTGCGCCATGTTGCGACTGAAATTGTTGACTTACTAGTAGATGAAGGGTTACCCGAGCTATATGCATTTTTAGAAATCTTTGAGGAATATTAGAGGAATTTTGAGGGTTAAAATGGGCCTCCTAAGGAAAATAATAAAATAATAGTTAAAATAATAAAATAATATTTATTAAATTTGGAAGAAGAAAGAAAAAAACTACTTTTTGTGTTCGTATTTCCAACATATATGCCTGTGTTTTACTCAAATTTCGATCGAGAGAGATCGTTGAATGCAGAATTTGATTCTACATCCAACGAGTACCCACACTGCATACTTTTGAAGGACCCCGCTACCCCAAAAACAAGAAATTCCTGAAACAATGTGATGATGACATCATCATCACATTGTTTCGGGTATTTCTTGTTTTTAGGGTAGCGGGGTCCTTCAAAAGTATGCAGTGTGGGTACTCGTTGGATGCAGAATCAAATTCTGCATCCAACGAGCTCTCCTGATCAAAATTTGAGTAAAAACACAGGGAGATATGTCAAAAATACAAACAAAAAAAGTAGTTTTTTTAATGACAAATATGTCAATTCAACCATTATGGTTGACTCATTTTATTGAAATTCTATTGGTTCTTGAATTCCAACTCAGAAGAAATTATTGTTGGCACATTTTCTTATAAGGCCCATTTTAGACCCCAAATTTCCTCTAATGAGAGTCTTAGAGCCACAACGACTTTTAGCACTATAGGAAGCACTGAAGGCTACTTCTGCCCGTTGGTGGGCAGCTCATAAGAAAACGATTACCGAATGGACGCAGTGTCGCAGGATGATGATAGTACATTTTGGTACCATAGAGGTGTACCACACTGAGAGGTATGATGGGAAGAATGACCCTAACAATCATTTGGCGGAGTGTCAAACACTATAGGCAGCGCGACCAAAGGATGAATGGGTCCATGCCTTTATTCATACCCTGGATGAAGTGCCGAGGTCCTGGTACGTATCGGCCGAGCTACGCAGAGAAATAACTACCTGGGAGGAATTGACAGTTTGTTTTACCCACACTTTTAGTTTTGCAGATGCCAATCCGGATGTCCACAATGCACTTTAGATCCTTCGGGACATAGTCTTGAAAGTTGTTCTAGTCGCATATCCTGTGGATCCATGTGCGCATTGCCACATGCAATCAATGATGGAATGCTATAGCTTGTCTGGCGAGCTGGAGGATGATGATGAGTTGTAGAATATTAATATTTCAGAGATTGAAGGAAGTCACGATGTTGCAGCACCGGATGTGCCAACCGATCCCATGACTCAGTCACTGAAGATTAAGAAAGTTAACATTGGGATGGATGAGAATCTGAAGTTCGCAAATATTGGGGACTACTGGGATGAGGATACCATGGCCAAGATCACGGATCTCCTGCATGAGTTTCAAGATTTGTTTCCAGCAAAATTCTCAGAAATGAAGGGGATATTGGGTGACCTAGGGGAAATGAAAATCCCGCTGAAGCCAGATGCCAAACCTGTGAGATAGAGACAACATCGTCTAAATCCGCGATACAAAGAAAGAGTCAAAGCTGAGCTTGATCATATGTTGGACGCTGGAATCATTGAACTTGTCGAAGAGTCAGAATGGATTAGTCCTATGGTGGTCCAAGACAAGAAAACTGGCGAAGTTCGGATCTGCGTTGACCTCAGGAAACTAAACGATGCCTGTATGCATGACCCATTTCCAACACTGTTCACTGATGAGGTACTTGAAGGAGTAGGCGGTCAAGAAATGTACTCCTTTACAAATGGGTTTTCGGGCTATCACCAGATCAGAATCGGCAAGGAGGACCGACATAAAACAACATTCGTCACTGAATGGGGATGCTTTAATATACAGTTATGCCTTTTGGTTGAAGAATGCCCCGAGATGAGGTATGGAAACTTAGGGACTCTATCATGTTTTTTGACATCTCCTATATACCTAGATATATGAACCATCTAGTTGATTCCCTTGTTGTCTCTGCAAGTATGTTCATCCCCCCTTTGCCTCCTAAACTAAACTATGAAATCCAAGTCAAGTACAGGCCATCCCTACCTTATAATGAAAATTTTTGGAAAGTCTGTGAGAATGATGATGAACTTAGTAAATTTCTCCAGGTGGTTGATGAATTTTATGATATGCATATTGACCAAGAAAAACTAAATGTGGAGGAATCCTAGAGGCATAAACTAAAAGAGAAATTGGGTAAGCACAATATTGTCTAGTTGCCAAGCAATCATATACCTCGGGGTCTAGTACCTCTTGAATAGCTCTTTGACCATAATGATGTTTCCTTCAAACCTGTGAAAAAGGAGAAAGACCCCGATGTCCATGAGCGAAATATAGGTAGCCAAGATCATCCAAAATTCATAAATTTGTCCTCTGAGTTGACTGCTAATAAGAAGTCAGAACTTTCCAGTCTTATGAAAGAGTTTGCTGACGTATTTTCTTGGGAATACAGTGATTTGAAAACCTATGACACGGATATCATCCAACATAGTATTCCCCTGGAAAAGGACACCATCCCTTTCAAACAGAATCTAAGACCTATCAGTCCCCTCCTACTTCCCGTGATTGAGAATGAGATAAAAAAGCTCCTTAATGCCAAAATCATTATCCCTCTGAGATATTCTAAATGGATTGCAAACTTATTGATAGTGAGCAAGAAAAATGGGGAGATCAGGTTATGCGTTGATTTCATAAACCTAAACAAATGCTCCAAGAAAGACAACTATCCCTTACCCAAGATGGAGCATTTGTTGCAAAGAGTCTCAGGAGCTAGTGTCATGTCATTCCTAGATGGCTTCTCTGGCTACAATCAAGTTTCTGTGCACCCTCATGACTAAGAGAAAATTGCATTTACCACTGGGGTACTTTCATGTATGCCAAGATGCCATTTGGGCTACTCAACGTTGGGGCCACCTTTCAGAGGGACATGGACATAGCCTTTGTGGGGTTAAAGGACAAATATGTTCTCATATACCTTGATGACCTCATTGTCTACTCAAACAGTTATGAAGAACATTTGCAACACTTAAGGAGGGTGTTTCTGAAATGTAGACAGTTTGGGATATCTCTGAACCCAAAAAAGTCTCAATTTTCTCTCGAAGAGGGAAAACTCCTAGCTCGCATAGTTTCAACAAAAGGTGTGAAGATTGATCCTATTTGGGTTGAAGCAATCCCAAAGTTATCCATACCTAGGTAAAAAGGGGATATCTGGTCTTTCCTTGGTAAGATAAATTTTGTCAGGAGGTTTATCCCAAACTTTTCTGAATTAGTAAAACATATAACCTCTATCGTTGAGGAAGGAAGCTAAAATCAAATGGACAGAACATGTAAGAAATTATTTTGAAGCCATCAAGAAGGCTATCATGGAAGCTCCTACTCTAATTAGTTCAGACTATACCAAGGGCTTCTACATCTTCTCCTTTGCTTCCTATGACACAGTAGCAGTAGTTATGTTACAAAACGATGATGAAGGCCTCAATAACCCCATTGCTTTCTTCAGCAAAACATTGAGTGATGCTGAATTGAAGTATGACCTATTGAAAAACAGGCTTCTGCCCTCATCAACTCATTGAAATCCTTCAGAATATACATTCTACACTCAAAGGTCGCTACCTATGTCCCTTCAGCTTCTGTGAAGGATGTCTTAACCCAGCTGATTGAGTTGGACATAGAGGTGAATCCCACCAGGATGGTAAAAGGACAAGGCCTAGCTAAGCTCATGGCTGAAGAGAAATATGATCTACTAGGCATGAATCTCATTGGTATAAGTTCAACAAACTTGCAGACAGAGGCAACAACAGAGGTAGCAGCAGAGGAGCAGCATGACAACCAGCAGGTGACTGAGAACTTGTCTTCATCTGAGTGGTACTCAGGTATTATTCATTTTTTGTAGAATTTAGAAGTTCCCCCTAAGCTTAGCATGACTCAAGCACGGGCTCTTAAGCTTAAGTCTGTTAAATTTTGCATAATGAAAAATATGTTGTATTGGAAAGATCCTTTTGGTATTTTACTAATATTTTTAGATAAAGAAGAGTCAGTTGAAGTCATGCATCAGTTTCATTCAAGCACATGTGGAGGCCATCATTACTGGAAGACTACAACCCACAATATTCTAAGGGCTAGGTACTATTGTCCTGTTCTTTTTTTCTGATGTATGTACCTTTGTGAAAGCTTGTGACAAATGCTAAAGATTCATAGGAAAGCAGCAACTCAGATATTTTCCCCTTAGACCTATTGTAGTGAATGGCCCTTTCCGGCAATTGGGTCTTGATTTCATAGGTGAGATTAATCTTTCATCAAGTGGTCAGCACAAGTGGATCCTAGTAGCCACTGATTATTTCACCAAGTGGATAGAGGCAGTCCCCACAAGGAATGCCACTCACCAAGTCATCATGAAGTTTCTATATGAAAACATCTTTATCAGATTTGGCTGCCCAGAAAATCTAGTGACTGATAATACACCAACTTTTAAAGTCGGTGCCTTAGCTAATATGTGTGAGTCAATGGGTATTCAATTGGTGCATTCCACTTCCTAATACCCTCAAGGAAATGGCCTTGCTGAGCCATCCAATAAGAGCCTAGTTAGGATCATCATAAAACCATTGTAGAAGAATTAGAAGAGCTGGGATTCTAAGCTAAAGTTTGCTCTATGGGATGACAGAGTGACCAACAAAAAATCCATACAAACTTCTCCTTTTAAGTTGGTTTATGGTACTGATGCCATTTTCCCCATTCAGTTGGTTCTACCAGTAGCAAAGTTCTTTCAGGAGGATCAGGATGAACCAAATGATATGGTAAGGAGAATGCTTGATTGGGTTGAGCTGCAGCAAGTCAGAGAACAATTGTTGGAGAAGTCAGAAGCTCACCAAAAGAAGATAAACGGAATTTTTGACAAAAAGGCAAAGGTGGATAATTTTCAGGTTGGAGACTGGGTTCTGAAATGAGATGTTGTCAAGATAGACAAGGGAAAACATGGTAAATTTGATTCTCTGTGGATAGGCCCTTTTGTGATAAGTCAATTACAACAAAACAACACTTTCAAACTGCAAAGTCTGGATGGTGAAGAGGTGTTTGATGGCTTAGTCAATGGGTGATTTCTGAAACTCTATTTCATTTAAGGCTTTAAATCCTTGTCATTGTAAAATATTATTCTTGTTTTCTTTGCTTTTTGCAAAATAACTCCATGCCCAATGGAACAGTAGAAGATAGGTTTAGTTTTTGTTTTTCAGGAAAGGCATTTGGTTTGTGGTTCTTAGGACCTCACAGGGAGGCTCCCATCCCCGAGTAGGATCCAGATGTTATCTCCTAAATAAATTTTTATTCAATAGATCAAACGCATAAAATTTATTTGGTATAGTGATGAATATTTCAAGGCTACCTTAGCCACCGAATTCTCAAAAGGGGGAAAACAGTTGGTGCATCCATCACAATCAGCAACCGTCAGCAAAGAGAGCGCCACCATCAAGTCATTAACCGCCGAAAATTATGGACCTGCAATAAGTCATGAGTTGGTAAAGGGGGGTCGTTATGAAACTGAAGTGACCGATCAAAAACCCAAACCCTCACTGCCCTCCACTTGTCCCAAGTCTGTAATCGAACCACCACAAAGCATTGGTTTCTAGTTTAATGATTACTGCACTAGCTAGTTACGGGTCTCATTAGAACACACAGCCACACTGCTTAAATCATAATTGCCAATCAGCTCCCTCAAAACCAGCAACCCCTCCTTGATTCACTCCACATTTCTTGCATACGGCCTCACTAATCCAAGCCCTCTAAATCCAGCACTATAATCTCCTTCCCTAGGGTTTGAATTTCAATTTTGCAGGTACAGAAGAACATTCAAGAAGATGAAGAGAGGAGGAGGACTTGCCCTAAGAAAGGAACTGGGTGATATTAGCTACCTAGAATCACACCCAAAGGTATGCCAACTTTTCAAAGACTCAGGCTACTATAAGTTCTGCGAAAATATTCAGGGATCCCATCAGCAAGTGGTAGAATCCTTTTCTCTCTCCTTTGATGGCTTGAAAGCAGTGATTGGCAGAGAGGAATTCCAAGTAGATGAGGCTCTGATAGTAGAAGTAACAGAGCTCCCAAGGACTAGGGAAAGCTGGTTCAAAACCACAATAACAAAGAATGTAGAATTCAGGTCTTACCTGAAGCCTGAGCACAGGAACATTGTCTAGAAGAAGAGCATTCCCACAACCTGGCTTGAGGAAAAATGACAACACTTATTGAAGGGCAATTATGGTCTACATAACTTGTGAGGGAAGGTATAATAGGGTAATGATATACCATTTCAAGTTAATGAACCATTTTACTAGAAGGAACCCCCTGAACTTACCCTTTTACCTATACAAGAGCCTGACTAAAATGGCCCGTCAAGTTAAATCCCAGCCCACCAAGATTGCAGGAAGGCTATCACATCATGGCCTGATCAAGCTAATTGTCCTTGAATTGGTGCAGAGAAGGAACATGGTCTGGACATACTTCCTGTTTTGGAATGAGTTTGAGACATAATTGCAGCCAGAAGACAAAGGGAAGTCTTCTTCAAAGAAGTCCTCCACTCCCAAGAGTGGTAAGAGGAAGAGGAGGGCCATCTCTCCAATTACAGTGGATCAGACCTCTCCAAATCCCAATACCAAGAAGGCAAAGAGGAACCTGGATTTCAGTGAAAAGGTAGAAGAGGTTCCAGCACCAGACAAAAATATACTCAACCTACCCTACTCTGATTATGAGGATGAAGAGGAATAGGAAACTAACCTAGCAGATTAGTTTCAAATAGGGTAGGGGGAGTTTCCATCACCTACACCAAAGGAGGACCAGGGTGAACCAGTGGCAGAAGCTTCATCCAACAAACCTAGATCCCAAAAAATCAATTATCTACTAAGGCAGGTGTATGAGCTATAATTCTTAGGTGGAGAAATCAAAAGAACCAATGAGAGATTAACAAAGAGGAATGCTACATTATATGACTTTCTACAGGAGATAAAAAGAAAATATACCAAGCTAAAGGAGAATAATCTCAAGTTAAGGAAAGAGAAAGTAAGGCTCTGCAGGAAAATCAGGCTATCCAAGTTGAAAACAAGGAATTCTAGCCCCCAGCCTCAATCTCACCAGAAGCTGAAAACCCTAGCAGAAGTGGAAATAAGCCTTTTTGGCCCAGAAGCAGCCTGTGATGCTGCTGACATTCGAAACCCTAGGCAGGCTGCAGAGACACCTAAGGATCAACACTGAAGCCTTAAAACATCAGGGTAAGGTGTGATTATAATTTTGATTAAAATTAAAAAAAAAAAAATTCGGTGGCTTAGGCAAACACCGCATTTATTCATTAGCCACCGAAAACAGATCTTTCGGCAGCTTGCAGGCCCAGAATTTTGCTTTCTTAGCCACCGAAAGCACAGAATAGTGAAAAAAGGCATATTTTCACACAGAACCGACTTTTGTTGATCCAAACACCTCATGGATGATTTATAAGGTTGGAAATTAATTAAAGGCACCAGTATTTTGGCTCTATTTCAATTTTGAAGGTGCAAGCGAGGTGACTTAGGTCACAAACCCTACCTACTTTGACAAAGCATGACTTGTCTGCCATATGGCAAGTTCGAGTTCTACTTCAGTTTCCACTTCAGCTATTAAAGAGTTTGAGGAGTAGGAAGGTTTTGGAGTTAGGTAGATTGCCAGTTAAGATAGTGTTTTGACCTATTTTTTACAAACAATTATGATTATCTATTTTTAGTAAATTCGGTCCACTTTTTCAGGATCTGAAATAAATTTTGTAAAGGCTATAAATCCTATGGCAAGGGTTCAACTTCGGATATTTTTAGACACTTATTGTATTCAAGCTTCTCATGTTCTTTGTCACTTAATACAAGCTCTTTTGCCATTATATGTTTAGGTTTCATCTTTTTTATGTTCTGTACTTGTTCTTGGATGTTTCATTCATGTTTATTCTGTTTACTTAATGCAAGATAGTTGTCATCCTATCTCTGTGTGGGTTATTGGAATTACAAGTATCTTTTCCTTGTTATGATCATCCATTCATATGTGAGTGCCTTATGTGTGAATCTGCATCATAGTGAGTTCTTCATCTATTCACCTTTATTAGAAACCCTCTGAACATTGATAGTTAGAATCCTTATCTATTTGATTGAGTATTATGCATCTCTTGAGTCAGTGAGGTCTTATTGGTCATCTGACTTGATCCATTGAGAAAACCATTAAAAATATTGAAGTTACAAGGTATCTTCGAGCTGCAACCTAGAAGAGTTTCCTGGAGAGCTACAGTTGGTACTCCAATTCATGAAATTTTGTGGTGACTAAGAAAATTGAAGTTTTGTTCCCATTAATCAAATCCTCATGGCATCTCAAAAACCTACTAATTTCTTGTATATCCCTTTGACAATTAGAAAATTGGCCAATCAAAACTACCAACAACTCATCTGTCAATCCCCACATTGAGTTTATTGCATATACCTTTGGCCTACCACTCAAACCACAAACAAAGGAAGGATACTAAGATTCAAGGTGATTGAACTAAAACACTAGGATAAAATCAGTCCTAACCACCATCCCAAAACACAAGCTAAGGTTCAATGGAATTTCAATGGAGAGAGTTTATTGAAGGGGTGAATTCTTGTTTATCTACCTGCAACGAGACCACCAAGCATGAATTCCTATAACATATATCCCATATGTGCATTTCCAACTAGAACCAATAGCTTCAAAATCCTACACTTAATAGAGCGGAGTCATGTGTGGAATCATTGGTGGAATTAATGCATCATCCCTTCCCCAGATGTGGGAGTTAATTCCCTTACTACATGTCCTAACCATGAAAATGTTGATTAAGTGGATGATAAACTTAGGGAATTGGATTGAATTAAAATTCACCATTTTTTATAATAGTTCCTTCCTTGAGACTAGAGTTTTGATTGGCTAAACCATCTGCTTCAACATTTAACACTCCGAGGATATGGAAGAATTTGTTGAAGAATTTATCACAGGTGATTGGCTAAAAAAATTGCTTCAACATTTAACAATATTAAGATATGGAAGAAATTTAGGAAGCATTTAACACACTTAGAATATGGAAGAATTGAACGGATTGGCTAAATGATATGCTTCAACATTTAACACTCTTAGTATATGGAAGAATTTGACAAAGCATTTAACACTCTTAGGATATGGAAGAATTGGACCTCATCAAATATTTTCATTTCTCTTCTTATGCTTTTGATGTTGGCTAAATGATCTGCTTCAACATTTAACACTCTTAGGATATGGAAGAATTTGACAAAGCATTTAACACTATTAGGATATGGAAGAATTGGACCTCGTCAAAATGTTTCGATTTCTCTTCTTATGCTTTTTATGATGCAAGAAGGATTGTCATGTTTTCAAATAACGTTGACATTTAAATATCGAATTAATATCAAGGAATATGAAACACAAGTAGGATTTTTATCTTTAGTGAATTTTCCATCTTAATACCTTCATAGGATATGGAAGAATTGGACCTCGTCAAATGTTTCCATTTCTCTTCTTATGTTTTCGATGATGCAAGAAAGATTGTCATGTTTTGGAATAACATTGATATTTAAATATTGAATTAATATCAAGGAATCCCAATTGCCATCTTAATACCTTGAAGGAGAGCATAGGTCTCTTCCTGATTATTTGTCCCTCTTCCTAATCCCCAAGAAAAGTTGTTTTCCTGATTTTTCCAAGATAATATATGATCCCCTGCACCTGCGGGCCCTAGCTATTCTTAACATTTTTATAAACCTTTCCAAAGCAAAGAAGCATTGATTGTAGTTGTTGCTACTTAAAGGGTAACAACTAACAAGTGGAATCTTCATATCAACTTCTTGGGATAATTGGAAAATTTTCCAATTATACTAAAGGCCCTAGAGCTTAAAATTTCTATTTTATACTACCCTTGCATCATAATTAGCTAAATCAAAAATCAAGCTGTCTTGTCCTCTTGTTTCCTTTTTTCATAGTTTTCACGTAATTTATCCTTGAGGGATTTCATGGGCTTATACTTCATCCTCATTGTTATTCAAAGAAACCCATTGAATGTAAAAAATATGGGAGGGAAGCTTCAGATCGACTTCTTGGGATAATTGGCAATTTTTCCAATTATACTAAAGTCCCTAAATATTAAAATTTCTATTTTATACTACCCTTGCATCATAATTAGCTAAATCAGAAATCAAGTTGTCTTGTCCACTTGTTTCCTTTTTCATAGTTTTCACGTAATTTATCCTTGAGGGATTTCATGGGCTTATACTTCAGCCTCGTTGTTAATCAAAGAAACCCGTTGAATGTAAAAAATCAGTGAGGATTGGTGTTCACAGCAGTTGGTTAGCTACAATAATTCTAGAAACAATGCCAAAGCTAACAAATATCAAAATACGGTTTGGAAAGCATTCAGTAAATTGTTGGGGATGAAGTGTTGTTGTAGAAAGATGACAGTTTCCTCTAGACAAAGCGACAAAACAACAACTATAGGTGGGAAAATACTGCAGGTTTCTAAGAGGAGACACCTAAGACTGATGTCAATTTGAGTTGGCATTTAGAGCATTCAATCACAGAGACAATCAACGCTGGAAAGGATGGTCCTTAGCATATTTTAATTTTAGAATGGATGACAAGAATCTAGAGAATGCTTACTAAATGTGAATTGGAAGCTTCTCTAGCAGGTTGACACTTGGATAAGGTAATCTATTCCTTGGATGCATGCTACATCCAACTTAGACATGAGGGATAATACTAACTAGTGTTCATATTGATGTGGATAAGAGATCAGGTCGACCTCCTTAGATCGCAACCAAAAGTAACTTCATTTCCAATGTGATTTCATGCTAATAATCACTGGAGAGGTCAATATGGGTAAAGTAACATCTCTTGTGCCAGTAAAAGCTCACCAGACAGTATATTTTTTGCCACTTAAAGTTCATCCAAAAACAACAACAAACAAGAACTTTTATGCCACTAAAAGCTCATCCAAAAACTGCAATTTGACACACTTTGCAAGCATGCATACCTTGTCAAGTTTAGACTTTTTTTATTTATTCTTTCTACATGCAATTAATGTTTTATTCCAATCCTATATCAACAAAGTTGAGGGGATTTGAAGGGGTTGGATGTTATTCTCTATAGACTCTTTGTAGTAGTAGACAACTCTTCACTTTTCCATCTAAATAACCTCAAACCACTATCTCCATTGTAAACAATGAGATCCATGGCAACCTGTCACTTATGATTCACTATGATGCAATTGATCTCTTTGGTAAAATGATACAATTATGTTTTGTTCAGATTTTTGAATCTCTTGGTTGTTGTTGATTAATTTCTTTGTAGTGCTATGGTGGTTTAAAGTGCACTAATCATCCTAACTCTTGACCCTTTATCGACAACCCAACCCAAGAGGGAGTCTTTTGTGTGATGATCATATTGAAATTTGTGCATATTTGTTGATTGGATGGAAACGCACACCATTTAGGAACACTCCCTTGAAACTGAAAAGGCACTGAGTCCAAATTTAAAGGAATCTAGCGTTGACAAGGCTAGGAGGCCTATAATTTTTATGTGAGCCTCTAGGTACAGATCTGTATGATAGCAGGATCCGGCAACAGCTGCTGGTTTTTCAATTTTTGTGTAGGCTCTGCTTCTCTTCAGCAAGTTGTACACCTTTACACCTCAGGTTGGGGTGGATTTGCTTCCCATGTAGCTGCTAAAATAAGTTTTAGAAACTATGGAGGTGGCCTTGTAATATTTGATTAGTTGAATGATAAGTTGATATGTGTATTGGAAAAACCTCCCCAAGAGTGGTGTCATGGATCTCAAGATGGAGAGGTTGCAGGGCGATGAATACAACAATATGTAAGGTGGAAGGAATTGATGGTGGTTACAAGCTGCAGTACACAGCAAGTTGGGATAGGGGCGTAGGCCTGGTCTGAAGACAGGCAGCTCTAGTCCTGGGATGGGCGATCCCATGGACGGGGGGACTCTAACCCCTATTCAAAGCATAGATATGGAAATTGAGAAGGACAAGGGTAAAAGGCCAATCTCTGATTCCCAATTAGGGAAGGCAGGATAAGGAACTAGCAAAACAGTTAAAGAATGCTTGGCAAAGGAAGGGAACCGAAGAATGGGGCAATGTCTACCCAACTCAAAGGCTATTCCCAAGTTACAAATCAAATCGACCAGAATTAGAGAAGATATCAGTTATATGAAGGAGAAAGCACTCATAGGGAAGTTCATAGGGATCTGGCCTTCGGAGAAGACCCTCACATGGTGGATTAATACCACATGGAAACCTCAAGGCTAGTAGACCTTCAACTAGGAGAAAAAGGATTCTTCACCGTCATCTTCTTTAATGAGTAGGAAAAAACCAGAATCTTTGAAAGTGGACCATATTTCTATAACTCTGCGGGTCTGTTCTTGAGACCATGGAAAGAAAGATTCAATCCAGACAAAGAGAACCTTACAATTGCACTAGTATGGATTAGAATGTATTCCCTCCCTACAGAACACTGGTCAGAAGACACCTTAACTGATGTTGGGAACCTGCTAGGGAATTTTGTAAAAGTCTCAAAACAAACTCGACAAAGAAGATACACTTCCTACGCTAGGATCTGTATATATCTTGATATTTCAAAAGATATCCTAGATGGTATAGATTTAACATGGGAAGATGAAGACTGGTTCCAAGAAATAGACTATGAACAACTCCCGTTTAGATGCAGGAGATGCCATGAACATGGACATTTATTTAGAGATTGTCCACAGAACAAGAAACCAGGGGGGACCAAGGAGCAAGAAAATCAAGAAGTGGGGGGAGTTACCAGGGTCCAAAACAAGAAGAGAGCAGCCAAGAAATCCTTTGACCCTAAAACCTTTAAGAAAATTCAAACGCAAAACAGGTATGAAGTTCTCCAAGAACCTCAAGAAGTTAGCAATCCTGTCAATCTGACCAGCAAACAGAACCATTCCGATAAGCCAACAAAAGCAACTGTATCTAAGGTTCGTGCTACAATTGATCCTCCCAAGTAATCCCAAGAAAAAGATCCCAACCCCAAACTCCAAATCCAAGAAGAAAATTAGGTGTTAAAGGAAGACACCAACAAGACTCCGGAGACAGGAGAGGAAGAAATGGAGATACGAGATCTAGATCTAGTAGAGCTAGAGACATCCTGCTCTGAGATGGCCCCTAAGAGGATTTTTCCCCAAAAAGTCACATTGTTGGAAAAGGCGATTGTTATCACTCAGAATGTACCCATACTGTGAAAGGTAAATCCCAAGGTAACAACAAAAACCACTTTAGAATGTATTTCTGACCTAATACAGTCAGAGAGGGATCTCTCACTATATACAAAGTTTTTATACTCAATATATTCAATCAAAGATAATCAGAAGGTCAGATTTCTGATGGGACAAATAGGACAAGTTTGTTTTAAAAGACTTGGTAAGACAGTCATGGAGGAGACCATTGGGCAATGGAGTCAACAATCAGATCTGAAATAGGTTGCAGGAGGTAAGGTTTTGAAGGTTTATGAACAGAGGCAATGTAGGCACCATTTCCTCGGTCTTGAGGTATTAGCAGGTTGATTAGTAGACAAAGGGAGATATCCCATCAAACAGAGCACCTAACTAGGGTGAATTCTGCAAGACTTTATAAGAAAATATTTTGAAAATGCTTGAACAATGGACCTAGAGCATGCAGGATGAATTCTAGCCCATAAAAACTAATGCTCAAGCATTAAAGAAAATACAAAATGGAGTGGGAAACAGGATAAACAGTCACATAAAGAAATTACTTACTGAAGAAAAAGAGGGCACAAGAATCTCTGACATGAAAAAAGTTTTACATTCCTCCTCTGCAAACTTCATTCATCTACTAAAAACTTGAAGCCATTACAATGTAGAGCCTCTCCAATCTTGAAAATCCCCCCTAAAACTATCAATTACATTTTAATTTATAGAAGAATAACCTCTACCTAACCTTGAATTCGAAACCTAACTAAACTCTAAAAATAGAAACAGTTACAACAAATTTTCTCCTGCATATCTAAAATGGTGATAGTTGTGTGAAATTTGGGAGAGGTTTTTATAATTGGACACATTCCTGACAAAACCCATGTCTTATTTTCTCCAAAATCATCTCAAGCTCCTCGAAATCTGCCTTTGAAACTGATGACTCAGATAATAAAATTGTAGATTTTTGGAAAAATAACTTGTGAAGATCTTTTAAATTCTCCCAACCTGTGATTACTGTGTAAAAACTGAAGGAGGTTTTTTATTATAGGAATTTTAGGAATACAAACCTCTCTAATATTTGTAAAATTAAATTCCTTTTGTCCAAAACAATTCTTTGAATTTGTTGGCTGAAATAGTCCTTTGGAAAACATGAAAAATGGCCTGTAAAATTGACTTTGTTTCTCCTAAACCATAGAATTTTTGTGAAAAATGAAAGAGGTTACTGTGGATAGGCAGTTTTTTAATAAAATCCTCTCTCAGTTTCTCAAAATTCATCTTCCTTTGATGTAAAAAATTCTTTTCATTTGATGACTAGAATAGTCATTTTGAAATCTGAACATTTTCCCTCTGAAGATGAATTCAATTGTCCCAATCTGTAGTACCTGGGTAAAAACTGAGCGAGGTTATTGTATATCGTAATGTTTTTATGAAAAACCTCTTTCAGTTTTTGAAAATTCTTCTTTGTTTTCTAGAAACAGGTCTTTGAATAAAATGACTAAAACAATCATTTTCAGAAAAAATATGCTATGTTGCTTCTAAACCTTGAATTGTTTAACTGTAATTCATAAACAGAGAACATATAGCATCTATCCTTGTAAGATCATCTATTTTAAGATAAATCCCATGAATTGATTGATCAAGGTAGCCATATTTGTTAATAGTGCCTCCAAACACTTGAATAATCCTAAGCTTTGGCACACTCTGCACTGTAAATTCTGTTTGTAAGACTTTAAACACATACCAATACCTTCACGAATGTTCTCACTGTATATATTTCTGCAACACTTCTGGGCTGATGTTATTTTTGGGCTTCCCTTTTGCATTTTTGAGTGGTGGCTTCCCTTTTCTTGCTCTATTAAAATCAATTTCCAGCTCCTTGATCAGACTCTTTATCTCCGCCATTTTCCCTGTGATTGTAAACACGTAAAAGTTGACTTTGGAAATATGGTGGACTGTCTCCTTCCTTTCACCCACAGCACACAAATGAAATGATTTTTAAAAACCAAGTCAACTTTACCTTTATATAATGGTCTATTTCGGAGCCTCCACTGAGTTGTTTTTTCTTTACCGCTTTCCTCAGCAGAATTCACCAAAAGTTACCACGTGGAAAGTGGTTTAAATTTCGCTACCACCTTTCCAATTTAACCACCTCACAACTTTACTCTCCGGAAACACTAATACCTGTTGATGAGTTTTCACTTTTTACATTAGCCGTTGGATTATTATGTGTGCTAGTGGTTTGATTATACCTTAAGAAAGGTAATAGATCTTGTTTAGCACTTAAACCTTCATTAAGACTTGGTTTGGTGAATAAGAGGCCGCTTTTTGACTTTGGAAAAAATATCCAAAACTATATAAGTTTGAATATAAATAAAATAATAAGTTTATAAAACCCATTTTATAAATTTCATTCAAAAGTTAATAAAACTTTTTGCCCCACTTGTGAAAACCTTATTTCTCTTTTTACCTAAAATTCCTTTAACTTCTCTTCTTTGCCAACTTGGAAATAACTTAATGAGAAAACTTTGGAAACCAAGTCAATCACCCATGAAAACTTAAAATTTTGAAGGAAATAAGACCAATTCCAACAAAAATAAATTTAGTGCTAACAACGATAATCAAAGACAAACCAATGAAGTCTCTAGGGGTCGCGGCGGAATCACTAAAAGACCCAGAGGGGGAGAAAAAAAGTAAAGAAAGAAACCCGAGGTAGGTACAGTAATGTGCAAAGAATCCAAAATGATTGGAGCCCAACTGGTGGCTTCAGGAAAGTATCCAACCATAGATGCAGCCCTATCCCCCACAAATAAATAGGTTATCAATGTTGATCACATCCTGGAACATTAGAGGATATAGAAGTAACTTGAAGACTCGTATTGAACTAGAGAATCCAGGAGTGGTGTTCCTGCAGGAAACAAAATGCTCATAGACAAACTTAAAAAGTATAGGGGGGAAAGCTTGGAAAGGATGTGATATTGTAGCAGTGGATGCCAATAAGGCGGCTGGAGGTATTGGCATTCTATGGAATCCAAAGGAGGTCTCCCTCTACAACTTCTTGGAAACTCAGTATTCTCTATTTGCTGCATTTCACATCTTAGGGACAGACATTAGGGGATTCTTTACCAATGTGTACGGTCCTCCCAGGGTAGAGCAGAAAATGAAATTTCTAGACTCTCTAAGGATGATAAACACCTTGACAGAAGGAAAACCATGGATTATAGGAGGAGACTTCAATTTGATTAGGAGCCTCGAGGAAAAAAAAGGGGGGGATTTGACAGCTAAACCCCATAAATGAAACTTTGAGTATGAGGGTCAGGAAAGTATCTAGATCTGGTCGGGCTAGAGATAGCCTGCTCCGAGATGTCCCCTAAGAGGATTGTTCCCCAACAAGTCACATTGTTGGAAAAGGCGATAATCAAAGCCAAAGCAATGAAGTCTCTAAGGGTCACGACAGAATCACTAAAAGACCCGGAGGGGAAGAAAAAAGTAAAGAAAGAAACCCGAGGCAGGTACAGTAATGTGCAAATAATCCAAATGATTAGAGCCCAACTGGTGGCTTCAATTAAGTATCCAACCATATATGCAGCCCTATCCCCCACAAATAAATAGGTTACCAATGTCGATCACATCCTGGAACATTAGAGGCTATAGAAGTACCTTGAAGACTTGTCTTCTAAGGAGAAAGATTGAACTGGAGAAGCGAGGAGTGGTGTTCCTATAGGAAACAAAATTCTTGGAGACAGACTTAAAAAGTATAGTGGGGGAAGCTTGGAAAGGATGTGATATTGGAGCAACGTATGCCAATAAGGCGGCTGGAGGTATTGGAATTCTATGGAATCCAAAGGAGGTCTCCCTCTACAACTTCTCGGCAACTCAGTATTCTCTATTTTCTACATTTCACATCTTAGGGATAGACATTAGGGGATTCCTTACCAATGTGTACGGTCCTCCCAAGGTAGAGCAGAAAATGCAATTTCTAGAGTCTCTAAGGATGATAAACACCTTAACGGAAGGAAAACCATGGATTATAGGAGGAGACTTCAATCTGATTAGGAGCCTCAAGGAAAAAAAGGGGGGGATTTGACAACTAAACCCCATAAATGAAACTTTCAATGAAGTGATAGATAACCTTAACTTGGTTGATGTCAGAACAAATAATGGCACTTTTACTTGGAACAACAAAAGAATGTGGGATAGAAGCATAGCATGTCGTATTGACTGCTTTTTGGTGATGGAGTCCATAATGATGAATGGGGGAGAGTTGAAGGCGTTGGTCCTTCCTTCAGCTAGCTCTGACCACTGGCCTATCAAGCTAGAATGGGAAAATGTGGGTGCTAACCTATGCAGACCCTTCCGCTTCGAAAAATTATGGTTGCTTCAGCCGTACTTTCTAGTAAAACTAAAAGAATGGTGGGAGGGAATCCCAACCATTAGAGGAACCAAGATGTACCAGTTCCATCAAAACTTAAAAATCCTCAAAACAATCATCAAAAAATGGAACAAGGGATATTTTGGTAATATTTTCCATGCGAAAGTGGAGCTTGACTATAAAATCAAAGAAGTTCAAACTCAAGGAATGCAGTCCGGTTTCTTGGTGAAGATCAGAGAGAAGGAAAGCTTATTGCTCCAGGAATTCAGCCAACGTGAACATTAGGAGGAGATATAGTGGAACCAGAAATCCAAAGTGTAATGGCTACAGGAAGGAGAAAGAAACACCAATTTCTTTCATAAATTGGTAATACGCCACTGGCAAAGCAACCGACTAAAAAGATTGAGAACTGGAGAAGGCCCTATTGTTGAATCCCAGGTAGATTATGAACGAAATGTAAATTCATTTTTCTCTAACCTCCTGGAGGAACAGGAAGAAGACCGAGAAGCCTCTCAGAGAGAAGTCTTGAGACATATCCCCCAAGTTCTCACGGAAGAACACAATCTTCTCCTAATGAAACCTATAGAGATGGAGGAAGTCAAGGAAGCGGTCAAGCAGATGGTTAAAGATAAAGCGCTTGGACCTGATGGATTTACTATGAACTTTTCCCATGAATGTTGGGATTGGATGAAAGAGGAAATCTAGGCACTGGTGGAGGACTCCACGAAGTCGAGCAATATCCTGAAAGATCTAAATGCAACTTTCATGACCCTTATACCCAAATAATCCGGAACTGAAGACCCAGGGAAGCTAAGACCGATAGCTCCATGCAATGTCATTTACAAAATTATTTCCAAAACCATTGCCAATAGAATTTTCCCTCTGCTGCCCCTCATCGTCTCTCTAGTGAAAGCGAGGTTTGTTGAAGGAAGACAAATCTTGGATGGCATCATCCTTATCCGTGAAACAATTTATTCAGTCAAAATCAGGAAAATTCTAGGTATGCTTCTTAAATTAGACTTTTCCAAAGCTTATGATAAACTAAACTGGGAATTCTTAGCAAGTATGCTCATGGCGTTCGGATTCTCATATCAATGGACCAGATGGGTCATGAATTTGGTATCTTCAGCCTTCTTCTCTATTTTGGTTAATGGATCTCCTACTTCGCCCTTCCAAAGTTCTTGCGATATCAAACAAGGGGACCCATTATCCCCCTTTTTGTTCATTATAGCTCGGAAGGTTTGGGCAAAATGCTCAAGAACCTTCGAATGGAAAACAAGATTAAAGGTCTGACAATCACAGAGGATTTAGAGCCTCAAAGTCATCAACATTTTGTTGATGACACCATGCTCATGGGGCCGTCAATGGTTAAAGAGGCTCGCGGTATCAAGGAAGGGCTGGACACCTTTTTGGAGGCCAGTAGACTGGAAATCAATAAGAACAAATCTCAAATGTACTTCTTTAATACTCCAAAAATAATGAGAAGGAACATTTTGAGAATTCTGGGCTTCTCAGAGGGCGAGCTTCCTTCCAAATACTTAGGAGCTCCGCTAGTAGAATCGACCATCAGACAGGTCTCGTGGAAGGACCTTTTGGACAAGCGCAAACAGAAACTCATCCTATGGACATTCAGAGCCCTAAATTTCCCAAGCAGTCATTCTAGTGAAGTCTGTCCTACAAACGATGGCACTGTTCTTGTTCTTGTTTTTGGCAGGCCCAAAATCGGTGATTAAGAAAATAAGGAATATCCAAAGGAACTTTCTCTGGGGAGGGGATGACTGCCACAGGAAGTGGACCTTATTTTATTGGCAAACGGTTTGCAAACCCAAATATGTGGGAGGTTTGGGCCTGTGTGACCCACTAGATTCCAACAAAGCCATGGGAGAAAAAATTTGGTGGAAGTGGATAAATTATGAGGATGAACCCTAGACAAAGATATGGAATGCCAAATATGCCCATCAGTGGCCAAAACAAATTCTGATATGATTTGGCGAGGACCTCCCAGGTTCCAGTATATGGAAAGCAGCCCAGGAAAACCATAATCTCATTCAAAGACATAGTTTCTAGGAGGTTAGAGACGACAATTTGGCCATATACGTTAGTGAGGCTTGGAACCAAGAGCAGAGCATTGAAAATTAGGAGGATATCTCGATTCTTAAATCCCACCCCCAGCTCCACCAGCTTCAGTCGGTAAAGGAATTTTGGAACCTTGAGTCCTCCGAAAAGGTTTTCAGGACTTGGAAAAGGAAAGAGTGGTGGAAAAGTCTGGCACCAATAGAGGACATTGAAAACTTCTACACATACCTCTGCACCAGAAGGATCCCCTAGCACGAGGGGCCAAATAAAATAAGGTGGGGTTATTCCAAAATCGGAAGGTTCAACATTAAAGAGGTCATTGGGGTTATGAATGAAACATACAAACAGGAAAAAGAAGGCAAGTGGACAAAAATCTGGGGAGGGAATTTGTGGCCCAAAATAGCATCCTTTTGTTAGCTAGTTCTCAAATGAAGAATCCTAACCTGGGACAACATTCAAAGCCATGGGATAACAGGTCCCTCAAGATGCAACCTATGTGAAAAAAGTAACGAAACTATGAATCATCTACTGGATGGATGTCCAGTAGCTTCTGGGATTTGGGGCAGAGGAAGCTGACTGTTCAAAATCAATGTCAGGCACTCTAGAAGACCTGATATTACTATTGTCAAATGGCCCAAAACCAAATTCAAAAACAATATTTTGAACAGACTATGGGATTTGTACCCAAGATTCATGGTTTGGGAGATATGGAAGACTCGTAACCTAAAAATATTTGAAAACAGGAATCGCAGGGTGGAAGAAATATGGGAAACCCTAGATGCACATATAAAAGAAACCATAACTCTCATGTCTTGGTCAATAGAAGATCTAGAAGCTGATGAAACTAAAAAACAAATTATAAAAGACTGGGGAATAATTTAATTAGCTTTGAATAATTCTCACCTCAGCAAGTTGGTCCCGCAAGCGAACAACACAAAATTTTGGCAGAAACCTCCGACCGAGGCTTTCAAACTGAATTTTGATGGGGCCGCCAAGGGAAATCCTGGCCCTGCGGGTTTTGGAGGAATGATAAGGGACTCCCATGGCAGAATCCTAAGTCTTTACTGGGGAAGCCTTGGATCAGGCACCAATAACTTGGCAGAGCTAGATGGTCTCATAATTGGAGTGACTTGGGCGATTCAAAACCAGAAAATCCCGTTGATAGTTGAGGGGGACTCAATGGTGATAATCAACCTCGCTAAAAGGATAATGCATGGCGCGAACATTAATGAGGTATCCCAAAATTGGAGGTGGGAAGGTAGGATCTTGGTGCTCAGAGATAGGTTAAGGAACACCCCTTCGTTGGGTTTCTCTCACATAAAAAGATCAGGAAACAAGGTGGCTGACATTCTCGCTAACGAAGGGGTTGGAAATGCCAGCTCATTCCATGCAGAATACTACGTTGATAAGAGGAACAAGAGGTTGTGGGATAAGTGTGAGGAGATAGCAGCTGGCAAATATGGTGGGGATGACTCTAATCAACCCCCGAGATAAGATAGGTGTGAGATCATTACATCACCTGCCTCTTCACAAGCAATCCTCCCCATCGCACGCGGCCAACCCATTAGCTTGGGATCCCAATCGGAGAGCCACGTGATGAGACACGCGGAAGCATGCATTCATACATATTGGTCAGCTAGGAGGGATGCCGAGGTGACAGATCCTCCACTTGGCATTAACCACTTGAGATTTGGTGAAGACGCCGGTACATATGGAAAGCATGGGAAAGATCGAGTAGAGGGAGATGGCAAGCCAAAGTGCGAGCAGGTGGCAGATCCGAGCCTTAGCTTCTTTCTTTAAATTTTAATCTGCGTCAGACTCATGTGGTGCAGGAAACTCCAAAGGACAGTACCTGCAGGTTAACCGATGGGGATATTTCAAGTATGGGTACTGTAACTAAATTTCAGATCATGTTAAGTACCAAAAGGCCATTAATTAAGGATTCAATGGCCAATATCTCGCACATATCAGGCGATTGGATCAGGCACAGGAAAATTTAGTGTCGTAAGGTGGTTGTTTCCCAAGGTCCAATTTGGAAACAAAGGAGGAAACAGAGAACCAAACGCTTCATCACCCAGAGTGACAGTTCAGCTATTTATAGGCATGAGGAAAGGAAGAGGACCACCAAAGCCCAGATATTTTTGGTCTGTGTCTTTTATCCTGAGGTCAATTGTTCTGTTATTCACGCTTTAGCATGCCTCATTAGGGAAGGAGGAGGAGTAACCAAATTGAAGGAAATTCCTTGCTGGAGGGATCCGCCAGCACTAACTCCTCGATTGAGAAAGGTCCTTCCCCACTGATGTTCAATTGGGGAGTTCAGTATATGGATGAAACCCCTGCAAGGGTGGAAGCTGTGATATCCATAATGGAGGCAGATTTGGTCGACGAGTACAAAACCCACCAAGGCAGGTCGCTCATTTCTAGCCTGTTCTGGGTGGGGCGTATCCTGTTGACCATGGAAATCCAAGCAAACCTTCAGATGGCGATGGGAATCAGGGAAGCGCTGGCTATTATCAGAAATGGCTAGCAAGAATCAGTCATTGGCTTCCGTATGCTAGATTCCATATCCAGTGAGCTGCTCGGAAGACTTGGCGAACACCCAGCTGCGCCTCCTCCATCACCAGTGAACCCAACGCCGCAGTAAGGCTTGGCTACTCCATCTGGATGTCTTTTGTTTTGTTGTCAATATTTTTTCAAGTCCAGGAACAGACTTTTGTCAAGTCTAGCTGTTTTTGCGAAACCGGGCTTTCTATCAGTCTCGATGGCTGCTATGTATATACCTTGCATAGTATGGTGTTATAACTGACCGGGATAGGTTCTAGTAAGCTTTACTCCTTTCTTAATCTCTGTAGGTTCATTGAAGTATGCATCGGGGGGATTTAGGTCTTGGATACTCCTTTTTTCCCAGAAGAGAAGAGGGTGGGGCTTTTAGTTTTTGTGGGAAGACTTTCTGTGTAAAAGCTTCGCTCGGTCTAGCAGTCTCTTCGCTGGCCGGGCCTGACTATAACATATTTTTGTACTACCAATAATATAAATTTATATGCATACTAACAAAAAAAAATTGATATGTGTATTTGTGTAATTGTTTTAGGCTTTGGCTATTGTGTTTTTATTTTTTGTTAAACAGATTTATTTGGTTTGAAACATAAAACTACAATCACTTGGGATTTGGAAAATTCATATATTTGCTAAATGTTAAATACATTTACAAATTGGAGTGCTGGAAAATTCACATATCAAATTCAGATATCCACTAAATGTTAAATACATTTACAAACTAGAGTGCTGAAAAATTCACATATCAAATGTTAAATACATTTAAAGACAAGATAGAAAAATGTTTTGACGATTATGTAATTCTGTGTGCTTCTATTAAGGATAAATTTCAACATCAACAAATTAGATTGTGTTCTTAAATATTTAAAAAAGAAATTACAATTCTTCGAGCAAGAAATTATGTAATTCTATGTGCTTCTATTAAGGATAAATTTCAACATCAACAAATTAGATTGCGTTCTTAAATATTTTAAAAAGAAATTGTACAATTCTTCAAACAAGAAATTACAATTAATGAAAATTTAAAATAAAAATAACAAATTATAATTAATAATAAAAAATTTAAAATAAAATATATTGCTAGTTGAAAATTAATTAAAAAACAATTACAATTCTTTAAACAAAAAATTACAATTAATGAAAAACATAAAATTTAGAATAAAACATATAACAAATTACAAATCTTCCAACAAAAAAATTACAATTGATAATAAACACAAATTTTAAAATAAAACATATTACTAATTGAGGATTTAGAAAAAACAATTCCCAGAGTCATAATCAACTAATCATTCATTTCCTAAGTTGACATAATCAACCAAGATAGGGTGTCCACACTCAACTAATCATTCATTTCCTAAGTTGACGTAATGGACCAAGCCAGGTTGTCCACTGAACATTCCCAAAAATAAATAAATAAAAACAAGATAGAGAAGAAGTGGAAGAAAAACGAAAGAAGGAAAGAAGAGGAAACATGTTGTAAGAGAGTCAGGGCACTGGAAAGTAAACTTTGTTCATTCTACAGAACTACGCTAAGAATTTGCAAATACACTGCACTTGTCATTACTGCAAAATAAAGAAGAAACATGTTGTAACAGAGTTGGGGCATTGGAAAACAACATTTAATCATTTCATACCCTAACTTCGTTAGACACCAGACCTGCCGTTACTGAAGAAATAAAAAAGAATAAAGCTGCTATAACAGACTCAAAGCACTGGAAATGAACAATTACACTCAAAATATTATCTAAATGTGTGTAGGCAGTGTCTTAGGAAATATAATGGCTTGTAAAGAAAAAAGAAGCCACATAATTTTACGTACATCTTTGAGGCTAAAAACCTGGTAGAATTTGACCGTGGAGCAAAAAAGGAAAATTAACCTGAAACCATGGAATTTCTTCTATAAGACAATTAAGAAAATGTGTATGGAAAAGGGAACCAGTTTGTAGTTCCCGCATGACTGAAATTTACTTTCAGAACATTACACAAGAGTGTGTAGACACTATCTTATGAAATAATGACGTGAAAAGAAAAGAGAAAGATACATTATTTTACTTATATATTTGAAAGTGCAAAGCCCAGGGAAAATTTAAAATAAAACATATAACAAATTACACTTCTTCAAACAAAAAATTACAATTAATAAAAAACACAAATTTTGAAATAAAACATATTGCTAATTGAGGATTTAAAATAAACAATTACATAGTCATAATCAACAAATCATTCATTTCCTAAGTTGACATAATCAACCAAGCCATGGTGTCCATAGTCAACTAATAATTCATTTCCTAAGTTGGTGTAATTGACCAAGCCAGCGTGTGCACTGAACATAGAAGAAGTCGAAGAAAAAAGAAAGAAGGAAAGAAGAGGAAACCTTGTGAAACAGATTCGGGGCACTTGAAAAAAAACTTAGTTAATTCTACAGAACTACGCTAAGAATTTGCAGAGACACCGCGCTTGTCATTACTACAAAATAAAGAAGAAACCTGTTGTAACAGAGTTGAGGCACTGGAAAGCAACATTTAAGCATTTCATACCCTAAGTTTGTTAGACATTGGGCGACACACCTGCCATTACTGAAGAAATAAAAAAATAATAAACCTGCTATAACAAAATTGGAGCATTAGAAAGGAACAGTTAAGTATTTCATACCCTAGCTTCACTAATTCTACCAATCTATAGGCAGAGTTTGCAAATAAATTTACTCTCAAATCATTATATAAAGGTGTGTAAGCAGTGCCTTAGGAAACAATGACTTGTAAAGAAAAAAGAAACCACATAATTTTAGGTACATCTTTGAGGCTAAAAATCCTGGTAGAATACAGTCGTGGAGCGGAAAAGACAATTTAACCTGAAACCATGGAATTGCTTTTGTATATGAACAAAATACAATTAAGAAAATGTGTACGAAAAAGGGAACCAGTTTGTAGTTCCGAAATTACTGAAATTTTCTGTCAAAACGTTACACAAGAGTGTGTAGATAGTGTCTTTGGAAATAATGACTTGAAAAGAAAATAGAAAGCTACCTTATTTTACTTACATCAATGAAAGTGCAAACCCCGGGGAGCATTAAAGCGTCAAAAGCAATTAAATATTTGTGTTGGAATTGTTTATTTTAAGTACATTTTTAAAGCAAATTTTGGGGACGAGGCTGAAAATACAGGTAGAATCCGGTCGTGGAGCGGAAATACAAATTAACCTAAAACCATGGAATTGCTTGTGTATGAAAAAAATACAATTAAGAAAATGTGTACAGAAAAGGGAACTAGTTTGTACTTCCTACATTACTGAAATTTACTGTCAGAACATTACACAAGAGTGTGTAGACAGTATCTTTGGAAATATGAAAAAACAAAGAGAAAACTTCCTTATTTTACTTACATCAAAGGAAGTGAAAAGCCGAGGGACTATTAAAGCATCAAAATAAATTAAAGCTTTGTGTTGGAACATCTTATTTTACGTACATCTTTGAAGCAAAGTCTGGGGATGAGTGTGTAGAATGAAGCCGATTTAGAGATTAAGCGAATATAAACTCTAACCTTCCCACTGCAAAAGGCCAATCAAGATTGAAAAAAGAAAGAAAAAGTCAAAGAAAAAAGAAAGAAGGAAAGAAGGGGAAACCTATTGTACCAGAGTTGGGGCACTTGCCCGCAGGGGTGTAGACTGACTGGCAAGTGACGTGTAAATGAAGGCATGTTGTAAAGGAGGTCTCAAGTTCAAATCTCACCCCAACTTATATGTGCCCCATTCTTGCGGGCTATGTGGACGCGCCTAGGGTTATAGTGGCATCCAACGGGAATGTACCCCATGTCACGCGAGTACCAGAACCGCCCAGTTACCGATTCCCCTAGTAAAAAAAAAAGTGTCGAGGCACTTGAAAACAATATTTGTTAATTCTATAGAACTACGCTAAGAATTTCTAGAGACATCGCGCATGTCATTACTGCAAAATAAAGAAGAAACCTATTGTAACAGAATTAGGGCACTGGAAAGCAACATTTAAGCATTTCATACCCTAAATTTGTTAGACACTCGGTAGCATGACTGCCGTTACTGAAGAAATAAAAAAAAACCTGCAATAACAGAATTGGAGCACTGGAAAGGAACAGTTAAGTATTCCATACCCTAGCTTCACTAAGTCTACCAATCTATAGCAAGAGTTTGCAGAGAAATTTACTCTGAAAATATTATATAAAGGTGTGTATGAAGTGCCTTAGAAAATAATGACTTGTAAAGAAAAAAGAAGCCTTAGGTACATCTTTGAGGCTGGAAATCTTGGTAAAATATGGCCGTGGAGCGAAAAAGACAAATTAACCTGAAACCATGGAATTGCTTCTGTGTATGAACAAAATACAATTAAGAAAACATGTACAAAAAAGGGAACCAGTTTGTAGTTTTGACATTACTGAAACTTAATGTCAGAATGTTACACAAGAGTGTGTAGACAATGTCTTTGGAAATAATGACTTGAAAAGAAAAGAGAAAGCTACATGATTTTACTTACATCAATGAAACTGCAAAACCTGAGGACAATTAAAGCATAAAAAACAATTAAAGATTTGTGTTGGAATTGATTATTTTAAGTACGTCTTTGAAGCAAAGTTTGGGGACAAGGCTAAAAATCTGGGTAGAATTAACCTGAAACCATGGAATTTCTTATGTATGAATAAAATACAATTAATAAAATGTGTATGGAAAAGAGAACGAGTTTGTAGTTCCCACATTACTGAAATTTACTGTCATAATGTTACACAAGAGTGTGTAGACAATGTCTTTGGAAATAATGACCTGAACAGAGAAAGAGAAAGCTACCTTATTTTACTTACATCAATGAAAGTGCAAATCCCGGGGACAATTAAAGTGTCAAAAGAAATTAAGAATTTGAAGAAAAAAGAGAAAAGAAAGAAGGAAAGAAGAGGAAACATCCTGTAAATAAGGAAAGAAGAGGAAACTTGCTGTAATAGAGGAAATAATTGAGAGAAACTTGTTGTAACAGAGGAAATGAAAGTGCAAAGCCCACGGATAATTAAAGCTTTGTGTTGGAAATGCTTATTTTTCGTACATCGTTGAAGCAAAGTCTGGGGACGAGTGGGCAGAATGAAGCTGAGTTAGAGATTAAGCGAATATAAACTCTAACCTTCCCATTCCAAAAGGTCAATCAAGATTGAAAAAGTAAAGAAAAAATAAAGAAGGAAAGAAGAGTAAACCTATTGTAACAGAGTTGGGGCACTTGAAAACAAACTTCGTTAATTCTACAGAACTCCACTAAGAATTTGCAGAGACACTACACCTGTCATTACTACAAAATAAAGAAGAAACTTGATGTAACAAAGTTGGGGCACTGGAAAGAAACATTTAATAATTTCATACCCTAACTTCGCTAGACACCAGGTGACACACCTGCCATTACTGAAGAAATAAAAAAGAATAAACCTGTTATAACATACTCAAAGCACTAGAAATGAACAGTTAAGTATTTCTTACCCTAGCTTCGCTAATTATACAAATCTATAGGCATAGTTTGCAGAGAAATTTACTCTCAAAATATTATATAAAGGTGTGTAAGCAATGCCTTAGGAAATAATGACTTGTAAAAAAAAAAGAAGCCACATAATTTTAGGTACATCTTTGAGGCTGAAAATCCTAGTAGAATCCGACTGTGGAGCGGAAAAGACAAATTAAATTGAAACCATGGAATTGCTTTTGTGTATGAACAAAATACAATTAATAAAATGTGTACGAAAAAGGGGAATCAGTTTGTAGTTCATGCATTACTGAAATTTACTATCAGAACGTTACACAAGAGTGTGGAGACGGTGTCTTTGGAAATAATGACCTGATCAGAGAAAGAGAAAGCTACCTTATTTTACTTACATCAATGAAAGTGAAAATCCTAGGGACAATTAAAGCATCAAAAGCAATTAAGAAGTCAAAGAAAAAAGAAAGAAGGAAAGAAGAGGAAACCTGGTGTAACAGAGGAAAGAAGAGAAAACATGTTGTGAAGAAGGAAAGAAGAGGAAACCTGTTGTAATAGAGGAAGAGGAAACCTACTGTAACATAGGGAATAAGCCATAAAAACTTATTGTAAAAAAGGAAACGAAAGTGGAAAGCTCGAGGACAATTAAAGTGTCAAAATCAATTAAAGCTTTGTGTTGGAACTGCTTATTTTATGTACGTCTTTGAAGAAAAGTATGGGGACGAGTGTGCAGAATGAAGTCGAGTTAGAGATTAAGAGAATATAAATTCTAAAATTCCTACTACAAAAGTCCAATCAAGATTGAAAAAAGAAATAAAAAAGTCGAAGTAAAAAGAAAGAAGGAAAGAAGAGGAAACTTGTTGTAACAGAGTCGGGGGACTTGAAAACAAACTTTGTTAATTCTACAGAACTATGCTAAGAATTTACAGAGACACCGCGCCTATCATAACTACAAAATAAAGAAGAAACATGTTGTAACAGAGTTGGGGCACTGGAAAGAACCATTTAATCATTTCATACACTAACTTCGTTAGACAACGGGCAGTGCACCTGCCATTACTGGAGAAATAAAAAATAATAAACCTTCTATAACAGACTCGAAGCCCTAGAAAGGAACAGTTAAGTATTTCATAACCTAGCTTCGCTAATTCTACAAATGCATAGGGATACTTTGTAGAGAAATTTACTCTCAAAATATTATATAAATGTGTGTATGCAGTGTGTTAGGAAATCATGACTTGTAAAGAAAAAATAAGCCACATAATTTTAGGTACATCTTTGAGGCTAAAATTCCTGGTAGAATTCGACCATGGAGCATAAAAGACAAATTAACTTGAAACCATGGAATTGCTTCTTTGTATGAACAAAATACAATTAAGAAAATGTCTACGGAAAAGGGAACCGGTTTGTAGTTTCCACATTACTGAAATTTACTATCAGAACATTACACAAGAGTGTGTAGACGGTGTCTTTGGAAATAATGACCTAAAAATACAAAGAGAACACTACCTTATTTTACTTACATCAATGAAAGTGCAAAACCGAGGGACAATTAAAGCGTCAAAAGCAATTAAAGCTTTGTCTTGGAACTTCTTATTTTACGTACATCTTTGAAGCAAAGTCCAGGGACAAGTGTGCAGAATGAATCCGAGTTAGAGATTACATGAATATAAACTCTAACCTTCCCACTGCAAAAGGCCAATCAAGATTGAAAAAAGAAAGAAAAAAGAAAGAAGGAAAGAAGAGGAAATTTGTTGTAACAAAGTCGGGGCACTTGAAAACAAACTTCGTTAATTCTACAGAACTACGCTAAGAATTTGCAAAGACACCGTGCCTATCATTACTGCAAAATAAAGAAGAAACCTGCTGTAATAGAGTTGGGGCACTAGAGAGAAACATTTAAGCATTTCATACCCTAAATTCGTTAGACACTGGGTGACGCGCCTTCCATTACTGAATAAATAAAAAATAATAAACCTACAATAACAAATTTGGGGCATTGGAAAGGAACAGTAAAGTATTTCATACCCTAGCTTTGCTAATTCTATCAATATGTAGGCAGAGTTTGTAGAGAAATTTACTCTCAAAATATTATATAAAGGTGTGTAAGCAGTTCCTTAGCAAATAATGACTTGTAAAGAAAAAAGAAGCCTTAGGTACATATTTGAGGCTGCAAATCTTGGTAGAATCCGATCGTGGAGCAAAAAAGACAAATTAACCTCAAACCATGGAATTGCTTCTGTGTATGAAACAAAATACAATTAAGAAAATGTGTATGGAAAAGGGAACCAGTTTGTAGTTCTGACATTACTGAAATTTACTATCTTAACGTTACACAAGAGTGTGTAGACAATGTCTTTGGAACTAATGACTTGAAAAGGAAAGAGAAAGCTACCTTATTTTACTTACATCAATGAAAGTGCAAAGCCCGGGGACAATTAAAGCGTCAAAAGCAATTAAAGCTTTATGTTGGAATCACATATTTTAAGTACGTCTTTGAAGCAAAGTTTGGGGACGAGGGTGAAAATTCGGGTAGAATCTGACCGTGGAGTAGAAAATACAAATTAACCTGAAACCATGGAATTGATTGTGTGTGAACAAAATACAATTAAGAAAATGTGTACGGAAAAGGGAACTAGTTTGTACTTCCCGCATTACTAAAATTTATTGTCAGAACGTTACACAAGAGTGTGTAGATAGTGTCTTTGGAAATAATGACCTGAAAGAGAAAGAGAAAGATACCTTATTTTACTTACATCAATGAAAGTGCAAATCCTAGGGACAATTAAAGTGTCAGGAGAAATAAAGAAGTCAGAGAAAAAATAAATAAGGAAAGCAGAGGAAACCTGCTGTAAAGAAGGAAAGAAGAGGAAACTTGTTGTAACAGAGGAAGAGGAAACCTGTTGTAACAAAGGAAATGTATTGTAACAAAGGAAATAATCCAAAGAAACTTGTTGTAACAGAGGAAATGAAAGTGCAAAGCCTTGGGACAATTAAAGCATCAAAAGAAATTAAATCTTTGTGTTGGAACTGCTTATTTTTCTTACGTTTGGGGATGAGTGTGCGGAATGAAGCTGAGTTATAGATTAAGCAAATATAAACTCTAACCTTCCCACTGCAAAAGGCCAATCAATATTGGAAAAAGAAAGAAAAAAGTCAAAAAAAAAGAAAGAAGGAACGAAGAGGAAACCCGCTGTAACAGAGTTGAGTCACTTGAAAACAAAATTTGTTAATTCTATAGAACTACGCTAAGAATTTACAGAGACACCGCGTCTGTCATTATTGCAAAATAAAGAAGAAACCTATTATAATAGAGTTGGGGCACTCGAAAGCAACATTTAAGCATTTCATACCCTAACTTAGTTAGACACCAGGCGGTGCGCCTACCATTACTAAAGAAATAAAAAATAATAAACCTGCTATAAAAGACTTGGAGCACTGGAAAGGAATAGTTAAGTATTTCATACCATATCTTCACTAATTCTACCAATCTATAGGCAGAGTTTGCAGAGAAATTTACTCTCAAAATATTATATAAAGGTGTGTATGCAATGCATTAGGAAAAAATGACTTGTAAAGAAAAAATAAGACACATAATTTTAGGTACATATTTGAGGTTGAAAATCCTGGTAGAATCCAGCCATGGAGAAGAAAAGACAAATTAATCTAAAACCATGGAATTTCTTATGTGTATGAACAAATACAATTTAAAAAATGTGTATAGAAAAGGGAACCAGTTTGTAGTTTCCACATTACTGAAATTTACTGTTAGAACGTTACACAAGAGTGTGTAGATGGTGTATTTGGAAATAATGACCAGAAAAGAGAAAGAGAAAGCTACCTTATTTACTTACATAAATGAAAGTGCAAAGCTCTGGGACAATTAAAGCATCAAAATCAATTAAGAAGTCGAAGAAAAAAGAAAGAAGGAAAGAAGAGGAAACTTGTTGTAACAAAGGAAAGAAGAGGAAACCTGTTGTAATAGAGGAAAGAAGAGGAAACCTGTTGTACAAAAGGAAAGAAGAGGAAACCTGCTGTAATAGAGGAAATAAGCCAGACAAACCTGCTGTAACAGAAGAAATGAATGTGCAAATCCTGGGGACAATTAAAGCCTCAAAAGCAATTAAAGCTTTGTGTTGGAACTGCTTATTTTACGTACGTCTTTGAAGCGAAGTTTGGGGACGAGTGTGCAGAATGAAGCCAGGTTAGGGATTAAGCAAATATAAACTCAACCTTTCCACTGCAAAAGTCCAATCAAGATTGAAAAAAGAAAGAAGGAAAGAAGAGGAAACCTTCTGTAACAGAGTCAGGGCACTTGAAAAGAAACTTCGTTAATTCTATAGAACTACGCTAAGAATTTGTAGAGACACCGCACCTGTCCTTACTAAAAAATAAAGAAGAAAGCTGTTGTAACAGAGTTGGGGAACTGGAAAGCAACATTTTAGAATCTCATACCCTAACTTCGTTAGACACTAGGAGACACACCTTCCACTATTGAAGAAATAAAAAAAGAATAAACCTGCTATAACAGACTCGGAGCACTAGAAAGGAACAGTTAAGTATTTCATAGCCTAGCTTCTCTAATTCTACCAATCTATAGGCAAAGTTTGCAAATAAATTTAGTCTCAAAATATTATATAAAGGTGTCTATGCAGTGCCTTAGGAAATAATGACTTGTACAGAAAAAAGAAGCTTTAGGTACATCTTTGAGGCTGAAAATCCTAGTAGAATCTGGTCGTGGAGTGGAAAAGACAAATTAACTCGAAACCATGGAATTGCTTCTGTGTATGAACAAAATACAATTAAGAAAATGTGTACGGAAAAGGGAACCAATTTGTAGTTCCCACATTTCTGAAATTCACTATCAGAATGTTACACAAGAGTGTGTAAATAGTGTCTTTGGAAATAATGACCTAAAAAGAGAAAGACAAAGCTACCTTATTTTACTTAAATCAATGAAAGTGCAAATCCCAGGGACAATTAAAGAATCAAAAGAAATTAAGAAGTTGAAGAAAAAAGAAGGAAGGGAAGAAGAGGAAACCTGTTGTAGTAGAGGAAAGAAGAGGAACCTGTTGTAAAGAAGGAAATAAGAGGAAACCTCTTGTAACAGAGGAAGAGGAAACCTACTATAACAGAGGAAACATGTTGTAATAGAGGAAATAATCTAGAGAAACCTTCTGTGACAGAGGAAATGAAAGTGCAAATCGCGGGGACAATTAAAGAGTCAAAAGCATTTAAAGCTTTGTGTTGGAATTGCTTATTTTACATATGTCTTTGAAGAAAAGTATGGGGATGAGTGTGGAGAATGAATCTGAGATAGAGATTAAGTAAATATAAACTCTAACTTTCCCACTGCAAAAGGTCAATTAGGATTGAAAAAAGAAAGAAAAAAGTTGAAGAAAAAAGAAAGAAGGAAAGAGGAAACCTGCTGTAATAGAGTTGGGGCACTTGAAAACAAACTTCGTTAATTCTACAAAAATACGCTAAGAATTTGTGGAGACACTACGCATGTCATTACTGCAAAATAAAGAAGATACATGTTGTAATAGAGTTGGGGAACTGGAAAGAAACATTTAAGGATTTCATACCCTAACTCCGTTAGACACGCTTGCTATTACTAAAGATATAAAAAACACTAAACCTACTATAACAGACTCGGAGCACTAGAAATGAACAGTTGATTATCTCATACCCTAGCTTCGTTAATTTTACCAATCTATAGGCAGAGTTTGTAGATAAATTTACTCTCAAAATATTATATAAAGGCGTGTATGCAGTGCCTTAGGAAATAATGACTTGTAAAGAAAAAAGAAGCCTTAGGTACATCTTTGAGGCTGAAAATCCTGGTAGAATCCGGACATGGAGCAGAAAAGACAAATTAACCTAAAACCATGGAATTGCTTCTGTGTATGAACAAAATACAATTAAGAAAATGTATACAGAAAAAAAAGGAACCGGTTTGTAGTTCCCGCATTACTGAAATTTACACAAGAGTGTGTAGACAGTGTCTTTGGAAATAATGACTTGAAAAGAAAAGAGAAAGCTACCTTATTTTACTTACATCAATGAAAGTGCAAATCCCGGAGATAATTAAAGCGTAAAAAGCAATTAAATCTTTGTGTTTGAATTGCTTATTTTAAGTACATCTTTGAAGCAAAGTTTGGGGACGAGGCTCAATATCCGGGTAGAATCCGACCATGGAGAGGAAAAGACAAATTAACTTGAAACCATGGAATTGCTTGTGTATGAACAAAATAAAACTAAGAAAATGTGTATGGAAAAGGGAACCAATTTGTAGTTCCCGCATTACTGAAATTTACTGTGAGAACATTATCCAAGACTGTGTAGACAATGTCTTTCGAAATAATGACCCTAAAAGAGAAAGAGAAAGCTACGTTATTTTACTTACATCAATAAAAGTGCAAAGCTTGGGGACAATTAAAGCATCAAAAGAAATTCAAAAGTCGAAGAAAAAAGAAAGAAGGAAAGAAGAGGAAACCTACTGTAACAGAGGAAAGAAGAGGAAACTTATTGTAAAGAAGGAAAGAAGAGGAAACCTGTTGTAACAGAGGAAGAGGAAACCTGTTGTAACAAAGGAAACCTGTTGTAATAGAGGAAATAAGCCAGAGAAACCTGTTGTAACAGAGGAAATGAAAGTGAAAATCCCGGGGACAATTAAAGTGTCAAAAGCAATTAAAACTTTATGTTGGAACTGCTTATTTTGCGTACGTCTTTGAAGGAAAGTCTGGGGACGAGTGTGCAGAATGAAGATAAGTTAGAGATTAATCGAATATAAACTCTAACCTTCCCATTTCAAAAGGCCAATCAAGATTTAAAAAAGAAAGAAAAAAGTTGAAGAAAAAATAAAGAAGGAAAGAAGAGGAAGCCTATTGTAGCAGAGTCTAGGAACTTGAAAACAAACTTTGTTAATTCTACATAACTACGCTAAGAATTTGCAAAGACACCGCACCTGTCATTACTGCAAAATAAATAAGAAACCTTCTCTAACAAAGGTGGGGTGCTAAAAAGCAACATTTAAGCATTTGATACCTTAACTTCGTTAGACACTGGGCGAGGTGCCTTCCATTACTGAAGAAATAAAAAAGAATAAACTTGTTATAACATACTCGGAGCACTAGAAGGGAACAGTTTAGTATTTCATACCCTAGCTTTACTAATTCTACCAATCTATAGGCAGAGTTTGCAGCGAAATTTCCTCTTAAAATATTATATAAATGTGTGTATGCAGTGCCTTTGGAAATAATGACTTGTAAAGAAAAAAGAAGGCTTAGGTACATATTTGAGGCTGAAAATCCTGGTAGAATCCATCCGTGGAGACAAAAAGACAAATTAATTTGAAACCATGGAATCGCTTCTCTGTATGAACAAAATACAATTAAGAAAATGTGTATAGAAAAGGGAACCAGTTTGTAGTTCCGGCATTACTGAAATTTACTATCAGAACGTTACACAAGAGTGTGTAGACAGTGTCTTTGGAAATAATGACTTGAAAAGAAAAGAGAAAGCTACTTTGTTTTACTTACATCAATGAAAGTGAAAATCCCGTGGACAATTAAAGCGTCAAAAGCAATTAAAGATTTGTGTTGGAATTGCTTATCTTAAGTACATCTTTGAAGCAAATTTTGGGTACGAGGTTGAAAATCCGGGTAAAATTCGACCATGGAGTGAAAAAGACAAATTAACTCGAAACCATGGAATTGCTTGTGTGTGAATAAAATACAATTAAGAAAATGTGTATTGAAAAGGGAACCAGTTTGTAGTTCCCGCATTACTAAAATTTATTGTCACAACGTTACACAAGAGTGTGTGGATAGTTTCTTTGGAAATAATGACCTAAAAAGAGAAAGAGAAAGCTACCTTATTTTACTTGCATAAATGAAAATGCAAAGCTCGGGGACAATTAAAGCGTCAAAATCAATTAAGAAGTCGAAGAAAAAAGAAATAAGGAAAGAAAGGGAAATCTGTTGTAACAGAGGAAAGAAGAGGAAACCTGCTATAAAGAAGGAAAGAAGAGGAAACCTGGTGTAATAGAGGAAATAAGCCAGAGAAACCTGCTGTAGCAGAGGAAATGAAAGTGCCAATCTCGGAGACAATTAAACCGTCAAAACTAATTAAAGCTTTGTGTTGGAACTGCTTATTTATGTACGTCTTTGTAGAAAAGTCTAGGATGAGTGTGCAAAATGAGGCCGAGTTAGAGATTAATAGAATATAAACTCTAACCTTCCCACTGCAAAAGGCCAATCAAGATTGAAAAAAGAAAGAAGGAAAGAAGAGGAAACCTGCTGTAACAGAGTCGGGGCACTTGAAAACAAACTTCGTTAATTCTATAGAACTACGCAAATAATTTTTAGAGACACCATGCCTATCATTACTGCAAAATAAAGAAGAAACCTTCTATAACAGAGTTGGGGCACTAGAAAGCAACATTTAAGAATTTCATACCCTAACTTCATTAGACACCGGGCGACACACCTACCATTACTAAAGAAATAAAAAAGAATAAACCTGTTATAACAAACTTAGAGCACTGGAAAGGAACAATTAATTATTTCATACCCTAGCTTCGCTAATTCTACCAATCTATAGTCAGATTTTGTAGAGAAAATTACTCTCAAAATATTATATAAAGGTGTGTATGCAATGCCTTAGGAAATAATGACTTGTAAAGAAAAAAGAAGCCACATAATTTTAGGTACATCTTTGAGGATGAAAATCCTGGTGGAATCCGATCGTGGAGCAGAAAAGACAAATTAACCTGAAACCATGGAATTTCTTCCGTGTATGAACAAAATACAATTAAGAAAATGTGTATGGAAAAGGGAACCAGTTTGTAGTTCCGGCATTACTGAAATTTACTGTCAGAACGTTACACAAGAGTTTGTAGACAATGTCTTTGGAAATAATGACTTGAAAAGAAAAGATAAAGCTACCTTATTTTACTTACATCAATGAAAGTGCAAAGCCTGGGGAGAATTAAAGGATCAAAGGCAATTAAAGCTTTGTGTTGGAATTGCTTATTTTAAGTACGTCTTTGAAGCAAAGTTTGAGGACGAGGCTAAAAATCTGGGTAGAATCCGACCATGGAGCGGAAAAGAAAAATTTACCTTAAACCATGGAATTGCTTGTGTATGAACAAAATACAATTAAGAAAATGTGTACGAAAAATGGAACCAGTTTGTAGTTCCCACATTATTCAAATTTACTGTCAAAACGTTACACAAGAGTGTGTAGACATTGTCTTTAGAAATAATGATATCAAAAGAGAAATATAAAGCTACCTTATTTTACTTACATCAATGAAAGTGAAAATCCCGGGGACAATTAAAGCGTCAAAAGCAACTAAGTCGAAGAAAAAAGAAAGAATGAAAGAAGAGGAAACATGTTGTAACAAAGGAAAGAAGAGGAAACCTATTGTAAAGAAGGAAAGACGAGGAAACCTGTTGTAACAGAGGAAAGAAGAGGAAACCTGCTGTAAAGAAGGAAAGAAGAGGAAACTTGTTATAACAGAGGAAGAGGAAACCTATTGTAACAGAGGAAATAAGCCAGAGAAACCTGTTGTAACAGAGGAAATGAAAGTGCAAAGCTCGAGGACAATTAAAGTGTCAAATGAAATTAAATCTTTGTATTGGACCTGCTTATTTTACATATGTATTTGAAGCAAAGTCTGGGGATGAGTGTGAAAAATGAAGTCGAGTTAGAGATTAAGAGAATGTAAACTCTAACATTTCCACTGCAAAAGGCCAATCAAGATTGAAAAAAGAAAGAAAAAAGAAAGAAGGAAAGAAGAGGAAACATGGTGTAACAGATTCAGGGCAATTGAAAGCAAACTTCATTAATTCTACAGAACTATGCTAATAATTTGCAGAGACACTATGCCTATCATTACTGCAAAATACAGAAGAAACCTATTGTAACAAAGTTGGTGAACTGGAAAGAAACATTTAAGCATTACATACCCTAACTTCGTTAGACACCGAGCAACGCGCCTACCATTACTGAAGAAATAAAAAAGAATAAACCTGCTATAAAGAAATCAAAGTACTGGAAAGGAACAGTTAAGTAATTCATACCCTAGCTTCGCTAATTCTTTCAATCTATAGGCATAGTTTGCAGAGAAACTTACTCTCAAAATATTATATAAAGACGTGAATGCAGTGCCTTAAGAAATAATGACTTGTAAAGAAAAAACACAACATAATTTGAGCCCAAAATCTGACAACTGTCATGTCTGAAATTCGACAGATGCCTGCCGATTATTCGACAACAACAATTTTTTTTGTCCTCAATGGCATATCATCGAATATTTGACCACATGCCAAAACCTGTCTACTTTTCGACGTACTATGTTGAAGTCTTTCACCACTATGCCGTCGAATTTTTGACTCCCAGGTTGTCAAAAATCCGACTTCTCCTTGTCGAATGTGAGACAGTTCCTTTGTAAAATTTCGGGCTTATGCCATCAAATGTTAGAGGAATTGATTGTCAGATTTTCAACTGTGACGGGTTGAATTTCCGATGACTCTTTAGTTGTTGCTCCGACGGTGATTTCTCCATTTTCCGATTTCACCTTATCGTTTGTGCGACGCCCAGGTTGTGATGGGTGCGAGTCATTTTTTCAATGAGCTTAGTCCAATGTCTGACAATGTCTTGTCAGATCACACTTGTCGGAGTTATGGAATCCTCATCGGACGAGGGAAACAAGTTGTCGAATAACCGACGAGCTATTGTATAGTTAAACAATTTTATTTTCAGCAAGGGTGGGCTGTAAATGTTTTTTGGTATTCTAACAAGCAACAATAAGCTGCACATATTAGAAGGCCTAACCCTCCAAATTGGGTATTCGGTAATTTTTCTTTCTTCTCAGATGTCATAGCAAATGTTTGTTCGGACTTGAATTCTACACATTGCATAAAGTGATTATCTTGGGTTCCATTGAGTGGATTTTCATTTTTTTTCAAGAGATTGTATTCATATACTTTCCTAGCAGCAAAAAGTGACTAGTTTCAAGAAAAATCCACATCATTGGAAGAGTGGGATGTTACTTGTCATCCTTGATACTAATGCATATCACCCAAGCCACAGTAGAACATGGGCATCTAAAATGTATTCATATACTTGCCTAGTCACCACATTCTCAGTGGTATCAATTGTTAAAGTCCTTTTCATTAAACTTAGTCACTAATAACATTCAAAAGAATATCTTCTAATTCTTATGGCATGGTAATTTACATAATTCAAAATTTCATTTACCATCTTGGGAAAGTATATCTCTACCCAAATGTATGGGAGGTTGGGATCTCAATTGTTTGGACTGGTTCAATCATGCTCCACGTGCTAAAATACTTTGGAGGAGTCTTTTGGAGATGATTTCCTATACAAATATTACTTGTTATTTCATACTTTTAACTACAACAAATATTTTCATAGAAGCTACTTAGTAGCGTGCTAAGGCATGAGGTCATGGGATGGACAAGGCATGAGACTAAGAGTTCATCAAGATTTCAAAGTTAGCTTTAGAATAAGGCATACTTTTTATATGGATATAGCCATAAGGAATATTAATAGGACTATGATTTTTCATGCCCAAACATATTACTTTTACGAAACTAATAAGGAGTGTAGGTAAAATTCTGCAGACATTCATGTTGTTTAGGTATTGAACCGTAGTTGGAAGGGGAAAACATTGATTATGACGGTAAGTTCTTATCCAATGGAAATATTGTGCTTACCCTAATTAAAGGAGTTAGTTTGATCCCAAAGAAAACACGACAGTATGAAAGTTTCTTTATATGAGGCAATGAATAGGTATATTTTAATGGATTGCCAACAATAAGGTTTTGTGTGAGGATTTCATGTGTGAAATCCATTGTTTAAGGAATGGGATATCATGGATTGGAATACATGATCGGTATCCTATGGCACCCTATCTATTTACCTTTGATTTCGACATATGAATGAATCCATAATACAATTCATGGCCTACTGATGCTTTGTGCCCAGTGCCCGCAAAATCCCTGTGGAGGTTACAAAGAAGCAAATCTCACCCAAGTTTAAGGAGAGGTATATCCACATAGGTCAAACAAACAAACAAAAATTGAAAAAAATCACTTTACAATGTAAATACTACACAAAAGTTTGAAGATACTCCAACCCCTCTTCCATGTCCACGACAATTTGTAGCCTCTAGTTCCAAGTTAGAACTCAGATCCCCAACACATGACCTTGCACCATGGATCCAGTTTCCGAGCTACCAATTTTCCACGAACTCAAAGATGAGATATAAGTCTTGGTTTAAAATATTAACTTTTAAGCCTGAACTTTAAGATCCAATAAAAGTAAAAATTTCTCATTTAGTGTTCTCAAGAACTTTATGGTCTCTGGGGAATTTAAGATGACAGATAAAGCATTGTGACAATCATTAAACTCATTTTTAACCCACCCCTTGATTGTTTCCCTGTATAATATTCACAACTCGGGAAAAATATCCTATCTATAACACTGGGTAGATTACCAATAATAGTCGTTATAAAGGAAAACATATGAACCTCAGCGTCCTGTTTGACTAAGCTACACACTGGGATCATGTGACTAACCTTGTGTGCTTGGTTTGGAAATTTTACCAACATCTGCAAGTTTTAGTGTAATGAAAAACCTTATGTGCATACATTATAGTAAATGTGAAAGGCATGAGAGAATTAGGAGACACAATCTAGCTGATGTGGTGGCCCACCATTTCCATGCTTGCAAATATAGGTGGCCTTATCAAAATCAAATATGGAAAGAAGAAGAGGTCTGTTGGAAGTAGATATCATTAGGTGAGGTGGCATTGAGAATGGGTAGCAAGGGTAGAGGAGGAGTTGACAAAAGGAGAGAGAATTTACAGAAAGAAAGGGTAGAAAATGAGAAAACTGAGATAGATGTAGCAACAATAGATACAACAACAAAAGAATCTTAGATAAATACATAAACAAAAGCATAAAAGATGACATAAAAAATGAGACAAGAGGTTGAAGTTCAAAGGGAAACATAAAGACAAGAAGCTGAAGAAAAACAAAAACTTGATGTAAAGAAGAAAGTAATAAAAGAAGCTGAGGAAAAGGAAAGGGAGGACGTCGAAAATTAGAAGAGGAATGAGGAGTTTGTTAACACATAATGCATGGATGTCAAAATTTCTAACCTAGACACATCCTTTGATTTCTCCATGTTATTCATCGACGATGGGAATTTTCCTCTTTACGAGTTAGGTTTGGGAAAATTCACACCTTCTAAAAGTGATGTTGTTGCTTCCTTTACTCTTTTTTGTTCGATAAGGAAAAGAGGTGGTTGGTAAGACATACCCAAAATAGTTTCAAGTTGCTCAGATTCTTAGAACTCAAAATAATTACAAAAAATTGATGGTCACAAAAATAAATGCCAACCCTATAGTTGCTACCTATGCAATATTTGCTTTCTTTGAAGTAAATGAATTCAACATTTAGAATATGGTCAAAGAAATGGAAATTTATAAGAGGATTACCACCCTAGAAGGAGAGGTAGCTCACTATAAAGTAGATATGACTAGTATGGAAAATTTCAAGGACTACACTTTTGAGTTACATAATGAACTAAATGTGGCATAAAGCCTGATGTATAATGAACTAGAATAATCTCAAAAACATTCTTCACAGTTTCTCACATACCTAGAGAGAATCAAGGATTAGATATTCATACTAACTAGAGTTCAGTAAGGCCTATAAGATATGCATATAAAGTGGAAAATAGGAGGTCCCAACACAGTAAAATCCACTTAGAAGTCCACAGACAAACCAAAAAGTATGCCATCCTAGAACAGGATATCATGGACAGCGGAAGAAATAAGAAATAAACATTACAGAAAAATCAGAAAACTATGGGAAAACAACAAACTTAAAAGCACTTTATCCATTTGATGACTAAGCCAAGAGAAAAAATCTTGTCATTCATTAAAAAAAAACTACCAATTCCCACGAAGTGAAAGAAGAGAAGTAATGTGCATACCTTGGAAGCTTCAATTCATTGTTATATATGAATTCGAGATGGGGGCGCAGTTTGGCATGATTAAATATTATCTCTTATTTTTCCTGCAAGAAGTATGTTATACACTCGTGATTGTTAAGGACCTTCATGACCAAACCCATCATTCTCATAAGCATCAACTTCCTACCCTGACCAGAACTGAGATAACAAACATAAGTGCAAGAACAAAATGATCACTAGCGGGTGGTAGCCATTCTTTCGAATAGGAATCAAGTACTCCATCAAGATACCTACAGAAAGCGGGCACTAAAGTAATCAACTTGTTCAATTGTTCTTTTACATCAAAAATAAAACATACAAACAAAATAAAATTATAAGAACGTATGCTCTGAAGTAAAATTATGTTAGGGAGAGATCTGAAATATATTACCAGCCCAACCATGTCACAAAATCCAATGCAGCAAAAACAAGAACAAAAACACTGGAAATACGCAAGTACAAAACAAAAACATGTTTAATGAAATGACTACTTAATCTTATTATGAATCTCAAAATTTGATTTCTTATTTCCAAAGGACTTCTTAGTATTCTTTGCAAATGTTTGTAAAACATGAGGCCAATTTATAAACACTATGGCCTGTGTTCAATATAATTTATGAGATTTAACAAAGATATGTTTGACAAGAGCTTACATAATCAACAAACTTCTGAATTGGGGATTTATCCATTTGAGTTGTCTCAACCAAATGAACAATCTAAGATAAAGTAACATCTGAACCCACTTGTTGTCACTTGAATGTGAAGATACCCTTTTAAGTTCATAGTGTCTCCTATGATTGTCCCCCCAACCTCCTTTGACATTGGTGCTGACCCACTAGTAATCATACTTTGGTTGACATGGTTGGAACCCTATACCACTATTCCATCAGCTGGGACCTTTAAACCTTGGTATACTGTGAGCATATCACTCCTTTGAATCAACTATGCATCAATTTATTTTTCTCCCACATGCTTCCCGTCTTCCAGACATTAAAAAAACATGTATCACATCTATGAATTCAAATATAGTTATTTATGACTAACAATATAAATAGGATAGTATAATATTTTTCCTTTAAGAAAGTTTCCATCTTTTGTGATAAAAGTGAGCTATGTTAGCTCACAAGTAGAAAAGATCTCACTAAAATATTCAATAACAAAGACAAGAAAATGTATACCATAAAAAGGTAAAATGCAACATGCATAATATATATCAATCAACATTACCATTATACACTATGTCAAAATAGTAAAGTGCATCGTAAACTTTCATCCTTTTAATACTTAGGCAAAGTTCGTCATGAAGAAAGGTACCCCAAAAGTTGAAATTTAGCATTGAAGTAAACACAATAATGGATAAAGATCAATTCTAAACTTTCTTCGAATTATCATAAACATGGCATCCTTGTTATCATAAACATTAGGCCAATTTTTTGCATTTACTAAGGGTCATTCTCAAACTTATATTATGTAGCATGAGGTGGATTCTTGAAACTCATATCTCAAAAAACAATTCTCGGCATAATAACAACCCTAAAACATGAATTATGGTCAGTCCCAAGTCATGTTTGGACAATTTTGAATGCATTTGGACATTGAATACAAAGTTCTAGGAAATCCTTTGGGCACAAACAACCCTAGAAAAGGTAGATATGGGAATAATCGTAGCCCTACACAATGGTAATGTCCAGCAGTTACAACCCTTACAGGAGGAGGACAAGGACTGTTACATATCATGATACAAGGGTTTCAGAGCGTATGGTCATCACTAAAAAATTTGTAGAAGACTTAAGGGTTTCTTTCTTGGAGAATATGGTGTTGATCCAACCTAATGCAAAGGGGTTTTTATTATAATTTTTGGCTAAGTATGACATAGTGCACATTGTTGGTAAGTGCCCTAGTTTATGGACGAAGCTTGCTTCTTTATGAAGCCATAGTAACTTGGATTTAGTCAACCTATAGATTCATTAACAAAGATTTGATTTGGGTAGGAATTCCAATATTTTGTTCGAATATTGGAATGGGATACCCTTACCACAATTGGTAACAATCTAGGAAAGTTTATTATTATGGACCTAGAAACAATAAGGAAGTATACTACATCTATGGATTGAATTTGCATTTACTTAGATTTAAGTGAAGACATCCTTGGAACAATTGTGTTTGAGTGCCAAAATCATAGTTTGATATAACTTTTGGACTATAAAACCATACTGTTTTTTTGCAAAATTTGCTTTGAGTGTGAGCTCATAGAGATTCCATGTTCAAAGACAAAAGTCTCCAAAGATTTTAGGTCAAAACAATTAAAATGTCATTGAATATACTTTTAATTTTATAAATTATGATATTTATAATATAATTTCAATTGATGAATATGTAACTTTATGGATGTCTTTGGAACTAGTTATGACCAAATAAGTAGAGATTATAAGTAGAATGAAAAATAAACCTCTTCACAACTATCTTAACTTCTTAAATCCTCTTTTCAGAGTTGAGCTTATGATATAGGTTCGAATCCACTCTATCTCCTTGCATTAGGTATTCCAAAAACTCACTCATAAGGAAAAACGTATTACAGAACTATGTTTTACCCACCCAGATACTATTACATACCCCCCCACAATGGATTCACTGCTACAAAAATAAATTACCACATCCATAATTAATTATGTTGTTTTCTCTTGATAAATATCATGAGTCCAAGTGGAAGCCTTGCAAAAAGTTGGTTCAACCAGTTGAGAAAAATAGGCCAAGTGGTGAGCTTGGAAATAATTTCCATAATTAAAATTATGTTTCTTTCCTATAGTTCTCTTGAATAATATTACAAGTCTAAGTGGAAAGCTTGCAAAACATTGGGTCAACTGCTTGATCAAATAGGCCAAGTGGTGAGCAAAAGATGGGTCCAAATGGTGAGCTTGGAAATAGTTTAGTTGGGTATTGTTATATTAATATCATAGTTTGATTGACACGCACCAAAGCCAATTCTTGTGACAATTCATAGTCCATGTGCTAAGCAAACTCGTTGACTGAGCTCGCAGGGTAATATAATTGCACAACTCATCTCTAACTTCACAAAGTATCGTCAATTTAAACTTTAAAACTTAATTGCATGATGGATGTGGGATAAAGTTATTTGGGAAAAAATAAACAATACCTAACCTTGTTACCTATTCATTACTCAGTTCCACAAATTAATCTTTCATTTGTTCATAGACAACGATATCATTATTAGAACAAGGGATTTCATGCACTACATATTAACGTTCAATCTGTGGGGTATGTGGACGGTTGACTCATGATTAATGAGATATCAAAAGAATTTCATCATATTGGGTGTACTATTAAAACCTACCTTTCAGATGTAGATCAAGCCATGAATACAACCATACTAAGGCTTTGTGCCCAGTGCCCACAAAATCCCTGTGGAGGTTACAAAGAATCAAATCTCACCCAAGTTTAAGGAGAAAAATCCCCCCCAAAAAATACAAAATAAGAAAATAAAAGCGTGAATGTGAAAACTTTAAGGCTACAAATAAGAAAAACACATCAACAAAGATGGCATAGATTATATAGTACCATCATGTAGAAAAATGACAGAATTAATAACTGCCAAAGTCAGATGGATATAGAAATTGAAGCAATCAGCTGACTCAGGCTCACAAATGAAAGAGGCAATAATGGAGGTTTCAGATGAATTTTTCTAAATAGAAGAAGTTGGTCAAGGTGTCCAGGGAGCCTATGAGCATGCAGATTCAACTAAGGTAATAAATAATGAAAATGGGGAATATAATGTATATATAGTATATACTTTTTTTTAAATGGGAAATACGATGATGGAGGACACCTTGTAGGTGAGTAATCCCATCATCAACAAACCTAGCTTCAGAAGAATATATCCAGCAAAATAGCATCGTGAGGTAAGTTGGGAAGATAACCATTCAATGGTTGTTGATATTCCTAGATAGGATGGATGGGGTCACTGGGATGGATGGTGTTGTTGGTCTTGTTGGGATCGATGGCTAGCTGGATAGGATGGATGGGATCACTAGATGAATTGCTGGAAAGGATGGCTAATGAATAAGGGGGGAGAGGAGTGGAAATGAGTCCTTCTCACCTAATATTCAGAGCATTTTAGGAGTATAATTTCTCCACAAAATTGGCAAGGAACTGGCCTAGAGATGTTTCACTAGCAAGAAGAGTTTAATCCTTTTATGGATGGTAAACCCAAAAAGAAACTTGGCCCCACCCTCATACACTCAAGCAAAGAATAGGGTTTGCTAATAGCTCACCAGTACCATACTCTAATGCTACTACTGGAATGACATAAAGGAAAGGCTATATATATACATTATAAAAGTAGTCTCTCGGACTTCTTGGCCTACAAATACATTAGACCTATTTTTAAAAATATTTGTGAAAAGACTAGATTCTACAACTTACTAACCCATAAAAATCAGAAGTTTCTTTTCCACTTATTCAATCATAGAAACAACTTGATAAATCAAACTAATTAAGGTAATTGTATAGATCAGATAGAACAAAGTTAGCCTAAATTTATGGTAATCACCATCATCAACTAAATGTGTGTGTGTGCACATGCATAAATACCCAATACACATTTCAATCAAATAAAATAAAACATAATTATACCTTGATTTGTGGATCTTCGCATTGTCTTCTTCTGCTTTACCTTTCAAAACATCATTCAACATACTTCAAATTTTTTCCTGTTGCAATAATTTCATGTTAGGACCCATTAAATAAATATTTGTCTGTTTATGAAAATAACAAAACCAATCTAAATAAATATAATACTATTACAATGTAAATTACAATACTATTCAATTATTCAAGTAAATTAATTGTTAATAATAAATCACCTGATAAAACATAGAGAACCAAAAACATTATATATATAAGGCCATCGATCACATCAGAATGCCATTTCTTGCCTCTTAACTATGAAAATGTTTCTCAACGCTATATGTAACAAGTTCCAATGGAGGGGTCAAATAGCAATAGTAAAATTTAAAAACTACAATTATAGAAATAATTGTTTTTAATGTATTCTTCCTTAACATCATTGAGCTCCTCTCTATTTCGAGAATAATTTAATATTCTCTACTAAACAGGACCAACCACATGAAGGTGGAAGCTCTTACGGCCCCTCCCCCCCTCGCATCACTCTCAATTCCCCAAACCCAATGCATCTACTTGCAAATAACAATTTACTGCAAACTATTTCACTCAATAGCTAAAAGAAGCTTTCATTAAACCATTCAATCATTCAACAGCTGAAAAAAAAAACATTCATTAAACCATTCATTTAGTCAATAGCGAATAAAAAACCCAGTAAATCATTCATTAGACAATCTTCAGATATTGTCCAGGCTTCTGTAGGACCTTCGATGTATCGAAGATATCTTTTCCAAACAGACCAACCAAGTGATTAGTCAGCTCATCCTTTAAAGCATTTGCATGTCTGTCCCACCTTGTGCGGATGGTGGGCCTGAAGATCTCCAAGGAAAAATCATTTATATTTTTATAAAATACATCATTTCCTGCAAAACATTAATTCCATCATTAGTCAACATTAAAAAATATTATCGGTATATTAGACACAAATTATAAAAACTAAATTGAACAATATATAATCACATGGAATCTTCTCTATAGTTATTGGAACGAGTTCTTCGTTCACCAAAAATGTTGTCACTATTGAACCAGTGCTAGTGACACGAGAAGATCCAGGAAATGTTGCTTCAACATCAGCATTAGTATCTAACCCTACATCCACCCCTTCTTCTGCAGCATCTATTGTGGGTCGGTTAGCATCTGTTGCACCCTCTACTGGCCTCGGGGGTGTCGCGGAGCATGTTTCCGACTTTTCAGTGGAAAAAAAGGGAGCAGTATGTGGTGTGCATGGAATGGTTTGGTCACTGGGACCAACAACGCTTTGACCACCATTGTTAAGCTGCATAATTTCCTGTAAATACAAACCATTGTATTATAAGTTCAATATCATATAAAATTAAAAATTATAAAGTTATAAATGAATTTACATTATTATTCTGGAACTTACTTGCAATTGTCGACATCTCTAGAACAACAATTAAATCTTTGATTTGATCTCTTATGTTTGTGGAACTGTCAATGACAGAAGAACCAGTTCCTCATTCTGTTTTTCCATGGCCTTCTGTAGCACCCTCAACGGTCTGCAAACCTACTAATTTCATTATATTTCATCAACTGGGAGACATCAAACTCTAAAGGCTGCTGAGTTGGTGTTTCATAAACTGAATCCCCTGTCTACAATAGAAATATATAAAACATTGCTTAGTCTTTGAAGCAATAGTCTGCGCAAAAAATTATATTAACAAAAATTGTCTATCATGATAGATTCCTAGGATTACATCTAGGTTTACCTGATGCCTAGAAAAGGGTGTGGTCTGATCAACAGCTGGGGACTTTCCTTGATCATCCACCTACAAAAAAAGTAGAGAACATTATCACAATGAACGCAATATATAAAAACTAAAAAATACATAACAGAAATAAACATTATGCTACATGTTTTATATGTATACAATTTTGAAGTATTTAGAATGTGGAATTACATTTAGGTTTGCAGGTTTCCTCGAGGCTCTAGTCGTCTAATCAACAGTTGGGGACTTTCCCCGATCATCAACCTGCAAAAAAAGTAGACAACATTATCATCATGATCGCAAACATAAAAACAAAAAAATACATAACAAAATAAACATTGTGCTACACGATATACATGTGTACAATTTTAAAGTATTTAAAATGTAGAATTACATTCATGTTTACCTATTGGCATGATGTTGCAGTCGGTTGATCAATAGCTGGTTGGCTTCCCTGATCAACACTCTGCATGGAAAATAGATAATATTATATAAATGAACCGAATATACTAATTAAAATACATAACAACAGATCTGTTTGTCCATCCTAAATTTTTACAATGGGAATATCGATGTATACTTTCCGCCTTGATGCAGGTCTACTAACATCTACTGTGAGGGAGGTGCCCCTAAGAAAACCCTGCATAAAAAACATACTAAATATTACCTAACTAAACCAAAATATTCACTAAAACAATTTTAAAACATAACATTATGATGTATACCTTATGCCTCAAGAATCGTGTACTCCTCTCACCTTATGCTGGGGTGATGAGCCCCCCATCACCTCCCTGCAAAGTCAACATAGGAAATTTAATAGACAATTATAATTATATGCTAACAAAAAATCCTATAGATGTTAAAATAATTAATAAAAGGTTGGGTAAATTGTTGGATGTACCACAACCATACTAACCGTGTTTGTATCTACACGATTCAAATTGTAATTAATAAGCAGTTCTTCCCCAGCAACTATTGATTTAATGGCACATACAAAGACACAGTTTCCTTCACGTGACTCGAATATGCAGTTGGGTTGCTTAAGTGTAGACCCTGGTTGTGTACTGTTTTTAAACCACACAATATTCCCAGTTATTATTGGCATTCTGTCAATGTACAACTTTGCTCCTTTATTTTGATCTTTGTCTTTCAGTTGTATATAATTTGCTGACAACCCATAGCTACGCATACTTCATGTATATTGGACCAGGCACATCCAATCACTGTAGTTGTAAGAGGGTCCAACATAATCCATCAATTATGTACATCTGTTGTATCCAACCTTTATGCCATCCATGCAAAACAACCCCAATCCATGTAATGACGACAGTGCAATTCTATATATCCTCTTATTCACACAAAAATTAGTGTTTACTTGAGGAAGATCCCTAGGTACCCATTGTTTCACTAGTTTTTTGTACCTTAAGGGCACCTCGATGTCTCCTACTGTCTCATCATCATAGGAACATGACCCCCCTCCTCTAAGAAAAATATCCATGCGTTTATTGAATTTTCTTCTGATCTTATCACATCTAGTTGATCTAGCACTTGTAGACCTACTGGATGTCTCACTTTACTTTAGCCTTCCCAAACTCCGCTCTTGGAGGAAGATAGGTCTTACAAATACCTGTTTATTTCTACCTGCACCATGGTCGTGTTGCAGCTACAACTGTTCCCAAATTTTTGAAAATTTTGGACCCTCCTTTTTTATCTTGTTTGCCCCACTCTGCTACATGTTGGATTATTTGAGGCCGTTTCCTTGCTATTTGAGTTTTCGTCTTGGTCTGTGCATATTTTGGACTATAAGGCTCTGCCGGTTGTACGTTGTTTCATCTATGACATTTAAAGTGGGTTTTTTCAGTCGTCGTTCTTTCGGGAGTCAATTAGACATGGTGCTGATAATTACAGACTTTAGCTAAACTTGGATTATGTTTTGAAAAGACCTTGCCTTGCATTTTTTCAGAAATAATTTTGACTTTGATCGGAGGCCGCAGGCTGATTAACTTCCACCGTTGCAGCTCCAGAATAGGCTAACTGCCCATCGGATTGTTTGTCTTTTCGCCAATGTCTAGTTTTTTGTTTTTTCGATGTCGATTTGTTTGTGGTTTTTCTTGACCTCTGAACTTCCGCCGTTGCGGCTGTGTAGCTCACTAGCTATCCGATGCCTATAGAGGATCCGACACTCGATGTTTTATCGCCCCTTTTTTAGTCTATGTTCCGGAAACCCTAGAGTGTAGGTTACCCGCCGTTGTGGCTGCGTAATCCACTAATTAGCCGACGTCAAGTGTTTCGATTTACTGATGGAGGTTTTTATGCGCTCTTTTCTTCATTGTTTCGCCATTTTTTATGAGGTTGTCTTTTTCCGTAAGAGACCTGTGTGCCTTGTTTAGGTTGAAATTCGCACATAAGAACCGAGCTCTAGTTTTTCTGCTTTAGTACCCATTTTTAATATCATGGTTTAGGTTTATTTAAAATAGATGGATTAAATGATGGATTCTCATTTGTTTGCAGACAGACATGGCAGTTTCTCGAATCTCGCTAAAGATTATTGCGGCAAAGAAGGTACATTTGAAGGACAAAGCATGTTAAAGCATAAGGTGGCAGAATCATTGCTCGAAGAAGAAAATTATGAGGGTCTGAAAGGAGACCGAGGAATGGTCGAGCATAATCATTAGAGGGCAGAGGCTCGTGCTTAGGCATTCCTTCAGTTACCTAGCTTTTCCCATTTTTTATAAAATCTTTATCTAGAATGTAACGTTTGGATGAATCATGAGCATTCACAAAGTGACAAAACAATGGGAGGGAACGGTTGGGGAGCCGAAAGGTTTTCTCTTTGGTATAAGTATGGGAGAGTGAGACAAAAAGGGGGCTTTTTCCCAGAGAAACTTGTGAACTACTTGTTGTCAGAGGAACTACTTCGTTTTGCAACAATAAAATTACAAATTTTTGCCTGTTGGAGAAAGTGCTGTGTGGAATGTTCAAATGTGATGAAATGAACAATGTTGAAGGGGAACTATTTCGTTTTCAGCTGTGTTTCATTAACTGTGAGAGTGTTATAACTTTCTGAACCTATGTTCTTATTTATATTTTCTCTGGTTTATTCTGTGATAATTTCCACTATGAGTAATGAATGTTTTAACGGTTGACGAGCTATCTTGTCGCGTATATCTTTATTCACGTTTATGTGTTTTGACTCTAAGAACAGCTATCTGTGATTTATCTTAACATATGAACATAATTACTTTACTCATGAATTGATAATGTTGCTCCCTAGGGACAGCTTAGTTAGTATTGTTTCTAGTTGTGTGTGATTTAGATGCAAGAGAGTCTAAGACGAGAGGTAAGAACCTGCGCATCACATTGTGACCACTCCTTGCATTCTTCATCAATCTGCATCTTAGATAGGCACTTGCATATCATACCTAAAGTCAAAAATAAAAAAATATATACGGTGGACTGAGCCACAACCGGTAAAACCCTTTGTTTTTTGTTACTTGACCTACAGTAGTCGGACCGCAAACCAGACGGATTCCCTACACCAAACAGTCACAGGCTAGTTGGGAACGTTCACTGGGGAGAATCCCTTGCTGTTGTTGCCTGTGAATTTCCAGGCCTCAACAGTTTTTGGTGCTAGAAGGAGGGCCACTAGTGCATGGCTGGCCGGGGAAATACATTTCCTCTAAATTACTCCACCAGTGATAGTTTTGAAAGTAGTTTATTTCCTGCCCCAAATACTGAAGAGAATAGAGAACATTTGTTCGATGTGGACAACCAAGTAGTAAATGATTTGAGAAGACACACACAGGATTATGTAAAGAGTATTGGAGGATTACCCACTATCCCTGATTTTCCTCGAAGAGAATACAAGAAGAAAGATCGTCCCATCTTGGAAGATTCAGTGTTGGTTTGAGATTTGGAAGAGTTAGTAGAAGTAGCATTACAGGAAGTTGTTCAGCCTTTGAATCAAGTAGACCCAAACACCCCTTACTATTCTCCTGTGCATACTCATGTTCCTTCACCTCCTCACTCTCCACCCAGACTCATGGCAGGTGTAAATGCGAATCAGCCACTTAACCCACCAAATCCACCACCGGCTTGGAAATCCAGATCACCATTGAACTTAACACCTCCATTGCATGACTTACCTCAAGCTTTTGAGAAGATGTTGCCTAAGTTTGATCCAAATGAGAAGATATTAGTAGATGATCATTTACAAAGTTTCTATTTGGCAATAGAAGGGTTGAGGGTTGGGGAACATGAGGATTTAGTTTGTAGACTTTTTCTGCATACCCTTAAAGGAGCAGCATCATCATGGTATTTTGGTTTGCCTGCAAACTCTATCCCTGACTGGGATACCTTTGAAAGGATTTTTAGAAGTAAATATGCAACCCAAAAAACTCATGCAGATCTTATGAAAGGACTGTGCGCCTTAAAGAAAGAAAGAAAAGAGAAGGTGCATAGTTTTACCCAAAGATTTGCAGCTTATCTTAAGAATTTTTCTGAAGCTGAAAAACCCTCGAATAAAGTTTTGATTGAGTATTATACTTCAGCTCTAGGGCCTAATATGGCCATGTTTGCCAAAATGAAAGCCAAAACTACACTAGCAGAGACTTATGAAGAAGCGGAAAGAGTTGAGGCTGAAAAGGAAAGTATCAAAGACTATCTTGAACAGTCGGGAGAGAAAAATATTGGAAGGAAAGCTTTGTTATTTACTAAGCCTAAAGAGGAGCAATCACCAGATTTCGAAGGAATGGCAACGATGATGTAGAAGCTCTCTAACAGAAAAATAGACTTGAAAAAGGAAAAGGAAACCCAGAAGTTTTATAAACCTTATTACAAGAAAATGGAAGATAACAATCAATCCCAACCCCCTCCGCACAGCCCTGCATCGATGAACTTAACAGAGGTGGGGATGGATAAATTTTGCACTTTTCACAAACAAACCCATTCTGAAAAGAATTGTCCTCAATGGATAAATTCAATGACGTTGGTAATGAACCAGCTTTTGGATTCCAAGTTAACCGAGGAAAATGACGAATAAGGGAAAGACAACAATAAATCAATAGAAAAACAAGAGGATGAGGCCATGGTTTTATGGGATTGTGTATCATTGTTTGATATTGAGGAAGAAAGGGACCTGAGACATGAGGATACCATGGAAAAAAATGTAACGACGAGAAGCTAGGGGTTGATTAAGGAAAACATCCTTATGCTCCCAAAGATTAAGAAGCTTCAAAAGAATGTTAATAAATTTCAAAAAAATACCTCAACTAATGAAATTCTAGAATTTACCACCACCAGTCAAAATCCAAGACAGATCAACAGGCCTACTAGACCCACTGAAGATAAAATAAATAATTTTAAAACTCATCTCACAGAACATAAGATGGATTATGACATCGTGGAGGATATCAAAAGGGTAAGAGCAAATATCTCATTATTTGAGATGTGCAATGTGCTGCAGCAAAAAGAAAAGTTATTGAAAGCACTTGAAATGTCAGAGGAGAAACTCCCCACTGAAAATCAGCCCCAAGAAGAAGAAATTGGTGAAGCGAGTGTGGGAGGTAAACCTAAATGCAAGACCCCTCCTTTTCTCCTCACTTTTGAAATTTTCAACCACAACGTGCATAATTGTCTAGTAGACTCGGGGGCATCAGTCAATGTTATGCCGCTGTCAGTATGCAAAAAGATAAATGGACAACCTAAACCATCTACCTGGAGGGTCATTCAGTTGGATAGAATGAATGTGAAGGTAATTGGGGAAATGGAGGATGTTCTCATTCGCTTGTCTTCTAATGATAATGTATGTCAATTCATTGGCATTGTGGTGGCCGACATACCCAAATCTTATGGACTTGTCTTGAGAAGAGATTGGTTGGCAAAGCTGAGTGGATATTTTGCCTTGGATTGGTCACATATGTGGCTACCTTATAAAGGAATCCCAAATCAAATTAAAGTTTTAAGGGAGCCACACATGAAACACAATGTTACTCAATTCGAAGAAAAAAATGAACCAGTGAATTCTATTTTGGGAAATTACTTTATTGAACTAGAATTGGGAAATTATCAAGCAGAAGAAGCCAGCGATACATCAAACGCTCATCCTGATCTCCTTCGGTTCTCACAGGCTGATGAAATCGATTGTAAAATAGTAGACTTAACTATAGATGTAGGTATTGATTCACGCACAGTAGTGGTAAGTGATTGTTGGACACTTTTCTTTGATGGTTCTAAAACTTTGGAGGGGTCAGGGGTCGGCTGTGTCCTGATTGACCCTAATAAAAATAAACATTTTATTTCATGTAGGTTAGAGTTTGAATGCACCAATAATACAGCTGAATATGAAGCACTAGTTCAAGGACTAAGAAAATCAATTGAATTAAAGGTAAAAAATCTGAAAGTGTTTGGAGATTCTGAAATAATTGTAAAACAAATTCAAAATCAAATACATTGCATTTCTCCTCATTTAAAAGCTTATCAAAATGAAGTGTGGGATATGCTTAAATATTTTAATGCATTTAACATTGTATCAATTCCTAGACTTAAGATTGCGGAAGCTGACTTTTTGGCCACCTCAGCTGCGAGGCTTGTGCCCTCTAATAATCGGTGTTCTGTGCTTTTCGGGCCTTCAGTTCCAGATATGATTACCAATCTATAAGTTTTTTATGATGATCAGCAAATTATAGAATGCCTGATAAATGACGAGACCTTCAAAGGGGAAATTATTGATGATGAAGAACATCAAGCCGAGCTAAAATTCAATAATTTTATTCCTAAAGGAGTCAGGACTTTGGAGCGAATGTTTGATTTAAACGAGGAATTCAAAAGGCCGGTGAATGTGAAGACTCATAGCTCATCTCTACAGTTCGAGTTGATTAATTTGGGGACTGCAATTGAGCCTAAATATGTGAATTTGGGAAAGTGTTTCTCCCCAGGTGAAAGGAATAAGTTCATTAGTTTGTTCAAACAATACAAAGATGTTTTTGCCTAGATGTATGAAGATTTGAAGACATATGACACCAATATTATTCAACATGTTATCCCCATCAGATCTAGAATCAAACCTTATCAGCAGCCTTTAAGGAAAATGCATCCAAAATTAGAGCCTTTGATTCAGAATGAAGTAAAGAAGATTTGGATTCTAGAATTATCTTCAAGGTTAGACACTCAGAATGGGTTTCAAATTTGGTACTGTAAGGAAGAAATCCGGAGAAATTAGACTATGTGTGGATTTCAGAAACTTAAATCGTGCTTCGGATAAAGACAATTATCATGTCCCACCCATGGAATAGATATTGCAAATGGTTTCGGGTTTTGAATTATTCTCTTTATTAGATGGATTCTCAGGCTACAATCAAGTGTTAGTAGCTAAAGAAGACAGACTTAAAACTACATTCAGAACCAGATGGGGAACTTTTGCTTACAGAAGGATGCCCTTTGGACTCATAAATGCTGGAGCTACTTTCCAAAGGGCTATGGACATAGCTTTCCATGGTCTGATTGGCCGCAGTGCTGTAGTATACCTCAATGAAATCACGATATTCTCAAAGAAAAGAGAGGAACACGCGTTTCATCTAAAGCAGATTTTTGAACACTGCCGAAAATATGGTATCTCACTAAACCCCAAGAAGTGCGTGTTTGCCGTTACCGAAGGTAAGTTGTTGGGTCACGTGGTTTCTAAGAAAGGGATCTCCATATACCCAGAGAGGATCAAAGTTATCGAACAGATTCCCTTACCCCATAATAAAAAGGGCATGCAATCATTTATGGGGACAATAAATTTCATGTGAAGGTTTGTGCCAGATTTCACTCAAATTGTTAAACCTTTGCAACAAATGGTAAAACAAAGTGTACAATTCAAGTGGATTGATGTTGAGAAGAATGAATTCAGTAAAATAAAGACAGCACTTGCGCATGCACCCTCCCTCAAGAGTCCGGATTTTGAGAAAGATTTTATTTTGTACACTTTCGCATCTGACGATTCACTAGCAACGGTGCTTACCCAGAAGGAATATGGGGGAGATGAGTTCCCCATATCAATTATGAGCACTAGTCTGCAAGGGGCCGAATTGAATTACCCAGCTATGGATAAACAAGCTTACGCAGTGTTCAAAGCAGTAAAACAATTCATACCATATATACTTAAAAACCGGACAAAGGTAATAGTCCCACACCCAGTTTTGAGGTCTCTTTTCGTACAAAAGGAATTAGGAGAAAGAAGAGGCAACTGGGTAACCACTCTACAGGAGTACGACCTCAAATTCAAGCTAGCCCCCATAGTTAAAGGGCAAGGATTATGCAAACTAATGACTGTAAGTAAAGACAATGAAGAAAATGACTGGGAAGACGAAGCTAAATTACATTTGATGGATGTATGTCCTATTTTCACAGCTCCAGAATCCTAGTATCGGGACCTTGTGCATTACCTTCAGGAAGGATTGTTACCGGAACATTGGAACTCTAAGCAAAGAAGATCACTGCATCTTAAATCAGCCTCATATCAGATTATTGAAGGAATATTATTCAGAAATAATTACGATGGAGTTCTTCTTAGATGCTTAGAGAAAGAAGATGCGAAGAAGGTCATGATATATTTACATGATGGGCCTACTGGAGGACACTTCTCCGGAGCTACTACAGCTCATAAAATTCTCAGAGCTGGATACTATTGGCCCACACTATTTAAAGATGCACACGCCCATGTCAGAAAGTGCGACATTTGTCAAAGGTGTGGCGGAAGACAAGTTAAAGCAGCAGGACCATTAAATCCTATGATAATAACAGAAAATTTTGAGCAGTGGGGGATGGATATCATTGGAGAGATTAAGCCAAATTCTTCCCTGCAACACAAGTATATTTTGACGGAAACCGATTACTTCACTCGTTGGGTCGAAGCCATTCCGTTGCGTAAAGTGAATGAAGATGCGGTCATGGACTTCTTGCAAGATCATATTATGACCAGGTTTGGAGTTCCAATTTATCTAGTTTACGATAACGCTACTTATTTTTCCTCTATTAGATTAACTGCATTTTCTCATGAAAAAGGAATTAAGTTGCATTACTCTGCAAATTATTATCCACAAGGAAATGGTTTGGCTGAATCTTTGAACAAGAATCTGATTAGAATCTTAAAAAAGACTGTGATAGAAAACCAGAGAAGTTGGCATTCAGCATTACCCAATGCTCTTTGGGCTGATAGGGTCACCCCCAAGACTTCATTAGGTGTGTCCCCATATACCCTTGTTTATGGAAAAGAGGCCATTCTACCCCCCAATATCATGATACCCTCTTCCATAATCGCTCAAGAATCCATAGGATCAGATAATGAAGTCTTGCAGATGAGGATACATAATCTTTTGAAGGAAAAGGAATCTAGATCCAGGGCTAGAGAACCTTTTAAACAACAATAGGAGGTAGTAAAAAGGTGGTTTGATAAGCACAAAGCTAGAACAAAAGAATTTGAGGTGGGAGATTTGGTTCTCAAGTGGGATCACCCTCATGATGAGAATGGAAAACACACGAAATTTCAACAGTTATGGGTAGGCCCTTTCCAGATTGCGCCAAAGCTTGGCCCCTCAACCTATAAGTTGCAGGATTTATAGGGATGGGAAGAGAACTTACCAGTAAATGGTTTAGTTCTTAAGCCTTATTTTTCCTGATTTTGTTTATTTTTTTCCGTTTTGTATATAAATAATTGACTTGTTTTGCCACTATGATTTGTTGTTTTCTTGTTTGTTTAGTGTAGTTTTTCTTCTGATTCCAATAAAGGAAGCAAACTTTTGGTCGCATGGACAACATCAGGATCCTTGATAAACTTAGATTCTTTGGGCATTGGGCTGTTTGAATCTGTTGGAATTTCTTCTAGTAAATAGTTTTCCTAAAGTGTCTATGAACACATCGAGGTCCAGTGTAATCCCTGAAATAACTCAGAATCAAAGGTCTGGAATACTATTTCGAGGCTCCATCCATTTCACATCTAGAACGTCCTAGGGGGTGACAGCAAAAGACCCATGGAAAGAGGAGCAGGGTAAACAGTATGTTATATATAAATGATCCCATGCCAAGAATTGAAATCCAAAAGGAAAATAAGAGTAAAAAAATCTCCTAAGAAAGCAATATGTGTCAAAACAAAGTACTAAACCATATGAGTACAAAATTGCCAAAAGTTCCTCTCCGTCCATGAGCTGAAAATTAAATACATCTCTCACACAAAAGGACACTATGGATGGAGGAGCCTGAATATAAACATTCAGAAAGAAAGGCATGCAGGAGGACTCAAAAGAAAGGAAAAAATATCCAAAAGGCACACAAGTGCAATTGGCAAGGGAATGGGGAACAAACGAATATTTTTGTTCACCATGCGTTCCAATCCTGTGGTGTCTAAGCTGGAAGCTACCCAAAGATAAAGTTAAAATGAAGTCCACCTACTTAAGCCTTGAAAGAGTTATCCTAACCTTGATATTTTGGTTTCCATTCCCAAAAAAAAAAAAAATGGACTATCGTCAATGATTACAGACATGATGGGGAATCCAGACATCTAGAAGAATTCAGCATGTCGGTTCCATTGCTAAACAGTCTATTGCTCAAGGATGATTTTATTCAGAGATCTAGATTCACCAGTGAGCCACCAATTGTTGCAGCTACAACTGTTCCCAAATTTCTAAAAATTTTGGACCCTCCTTTTTGATCTTGTTTGCCCCACTCTGGTACATGTTGGATTATTTGAGGCCATTTCCTTGCTATTTGAGTTTCCGTCTTGGTCTGTGCATATTTTGGACTGTAAGGCTATGCCAGTTGTACGTTGTTTCATCTGTGAAGTTTAAAGTGGGTTTTTCAGTCGTCGTTCTTTCGGGGGTCACCTAGACGTGGTGCTGATAATTAGAGACTTTAGCTAAACTTGGATTCTGTTTTGAAAAGACCTTGCCCTGCATTTTTTTAGAAAGAATTTTGACTTTGATTGGAGGCCGTAGGCTGATTAACTTCCACCGTTGCGGCTCCAAAATAGGATAACTGCCCGTCGGGCTGTTTGTCTTTTCGCCGATGTCTAGTTTTTGGTTTTTCCGATGTCGATTGGTTTGCGGTTTTTCTTGACCTATGAACTTCTGCCATTGTGGTTGTGTATCTCACTAGCTATCCGATGCCTACAGAGGATCCGACACTTGATGTTTTATCGCGCCTTTTTAAGTCTGTGTGTCAGAAACCCTAGAGTGTAGGTTACCTACCGTTGCGGCTACGTAATCCACTAATGAGCCGATGTCAAGTGTTCCAATTCGTCGATGGAGGTTTTTATGTGCTCTTTTCTTAATCATTATGTCATTTGTTATGAGGTCATCTTTTTCTGTAAGAGACCTGTGTGCCTTGTTTAGGTTGAAATTCGCACATAAGAACCGAGCTCTGGTTTTTCTGCTTTAGTACCCATTTTTAATATCATGGTTTAGGTTTATTTAAAATAGATGGATTAAATGATGGATTCTCGTTTGTTTGCAGACAGACATGGAAGTTTCTCGGATCCCACTGAAGATTATTGCGGCAAAGAAGGTACATTTGAAGGACAAATCATGTTAAAGCATAAGGTGGCAGAATCGTTGCTCGAAGAAGAAAATTATGAGCGTCTGAAAGGAGACCGAGGAATGGTCGAGCATAATCATTAGAGGGTAGAGGCTCATGCTTAGGCATTCCATCAGTTGCCTAGCTTTTCCTAGTTTTTATAAAATCTTTATCTGGAATGTAACGTTTGGATGAATCATGAGCATTCACAAAGTGACAAAACAGTGGGAGGGAACGGTTGGGGAGCCGAAAGGTTTTCCCTTTGGTATAAGTATGGGAGAGTGAGATAGAAAGGGGGATTTTTCCCAGAGAAACTTGTGAACTACTTGTTGTAAGAGGAACTACTTCGTTTTGCAACAATAAAATTACAAATTTTTGCCTGTTGGAGAAAGTGTTGTGTGGAATGTTCAAATGTGATGAAATGAACAATGTTGAAGGGGAACTATTTCGTTTTCAATTGTGTTTCATTAACTATGAGAGCATTCTAACTTTCTGAACCTATGTTCTTATTTAACTGTTCTCTAGTTTATTCTGTGATAATTTCCACTGTGAGTAATGAATGTTTTAACGGTTGACGAGCTATCTTGTCGCGTATATCTTTATTCATGTTTATGTGTTTTGACTCTAAGAACAGTTATCTGTGATTTATCTTAACATATGAACAGAATTACTTTACTCATGAATTAATAATCTTGCTCCCTAGGGACAACTTAGTTAGTATTGTTTCTAGTTGTGTGTGATTTAGATGCAAGAGAGTCTAAGATGAGAGGTAAGAACCTGCGCATCACATTGTGACCACTCCTTGCATTCTTCATCAATCTGTATCTTAGATAGGCACTTGCATATCATACCTAAAGTCAAAAATACAAAAATATATACGGTGGACCGAGCCGCAACCGGTAAAACCCTTTTTTTTTTTGTTACTTGACCTATGGTAGCTGAACCGCAAACCAGATGGATTCCCTACACCAAACAGTCACGGGCTAGTTGGGAACGTTGCCTGGGTATAATCCCTTGCTGTTGTTGCCTGTGAATTTCCAGGCCTCAACAAGTCGAAAAAAAAATTGGCAAATAATAACGCAATACCAAAAAAAAACTTGGAAAGACTTATAATCATGACATAATGGTGATATCATTATCCTGAATAATATCAATAATTCCCTAGTATAGCAATTCATCACATAGTCCTTTAACACGATATAGATATGAAGTCATTCCATATCAAATGCTTCAGCCAATTAATCTCAAAATACAAACTATGTTTTTTACAATATTCTTAGGTGTACCTATTTTAATTTTGTTTGTTTCCTCACCCAAAAATATAAAAGACCCAGTTTACAGATCTCAATATATGTGATAAAATCATTTGCAAATATTCTGTAACTTTTTTTCAAAAGAAAAAGAGGTGTTCCTTGATATTCAATAGTGAATAAAAGGTAACTTTTACATAGTCCTAGCAATAATTCAATCCATTAACGAGTGGAGATCATAAGTATCAAAAAATATCTCAAGGGGAGGGACGGAACCCACAATCCCATCATTAAACCGAAGTAGCAATACCACACGGAGAACATAAGGATCCCAAACAGCTTATCCAAGGAGTCATCGAGGGTGGAGAAAACACACCCCTGAGGGGATGAAAACAAACTCTATATCCCCAGCTAAAACAAGAAAGATGTTGATGTATCCCATAGTAGAAAGAACCAAAAAATCTATGCCACACAAATCAAAAAGCTCTTAAATTAATTGTATCATGCCTTCCTCAATGATTTCTCCTTCTAAAATTTATGAGAAGGAGAGGAGGCCATCCTTCATATCCAATGCTTCCTTGGATAAATGGTCTGCACTCTTATTGTGCTCCCTGTAGACATGGCTAAAGTCATATAAATGAATTGAAGATGTCGGTAGTATAGAATATATGTCGACTATCCGACGAAATTCATTACTGTCTCCAACCTCTATAGATGAGTTCACATTATGAGAGCTTCTATCACTACACCAACCTGATCACACAACTTCCAGATCAGTTCTCCAGTCTACATTGGCTCGATTATTTATTTTCTTGGCCACTCCTCTCTCCTTACTCTACACCTGTAGGCTTACATATAACTTAGAAAAATTTCCAACTCATCACAACCCTCTCCTAAACTAAATGTTATAAAATTGTAACAAATGTTTAATAATAGATTCTACCCCTGCATCCAACTAACCGAATAACTCAATCCTTATCTATTCATTTTTTCATTAACTATTTTCTTGATATTTACACAAGTGTCTACGAAGATCATATATTTATGCATGGTTTTACGCTTCTTGTTTTAGTGTTTACCCCTGTATCCAATGAACCCAATAACTCAATGCACACATCTCAGATGTTACTCTCTGGACTATACTTCTTTTTTTCATCAAGCATGATCATTTTCAGTCATTGAAGAACAATTTTCAAATAAGGGTACTTAATAATGTTGAACAAATCCTTCATATGGTAGATGTGGATCTTTAAGGCTGAACACTTGTTTAAAAACAAACTAAGGTTTTATGTTGATCTACAACTTGTACAAGTGAGACCCAGGTTGGGAGGCCCAGGGAGGCCTTTTATATTTAGACATTGTATCTACAATATCTTCAAGAGAGAGATGTATCTAGGATCCTCCATCATCACAATATTCTCAACTTGACATGAAGAAAAATGTTTAAACAAGGAAATGGAATTTTGCCTCAAGTTACATTGTTGGAAATGACTGATTTGTCATGTCTGAATCTTGTCCTGATAGCCATTATGGTTTTGAGGTTGTATCAGTTGCATCCGGATCCATCATTTAGGCTTGAATTGAATGGAATTCTTCATGTCTAGGGTTCAATTAAATGGAATTCTTCATGAATCGAATGGAATGGATCCATCTTTTAGGATTACAACCAAATGTTGAGAGGTATATGAGAGATAACAATAGACAAACAATAGGGAAATTAGGGTTTGTAGGTTTTGGAAAAAATGAATAATGCAATCCTGAGTTTGCAAATCTAAGGTGCAAGAATATGCAAGAAATGAGGAAACATAGAGGATATACAAAGGAAACATAGACCTAAAAATGTCATGGAATAATTGTTTCGTTTATACTACAATCTCCATTCCACACCCTAGCTAGCCTATGGCACTACTAAGGTGAATAAGGATGTATAGAATTATCAGGACAATTTCTATAACTGAAAGGAAAGGGTAGGATTCACTAAGTATTTCACTATTGAAATTTTATTTTGGATCAATTGTTTGAAAACCACAATACTTACTTATGCAACACAAGGAGAAAACATTCCTTCTCTGGACATCAATCCCTCATAATTCCATCCCTCCAATGCTATTCATTTTGGCATATATATGTCTAGACTACTATCCATTAATTTCCAACAAAGTTTATGTGAATCCATTTTTTAAGTCCATGTTTTAATTTCCAACCCTATACAACCTAATTCATTCTTGCACTTTCTTCCTTCACTCCACTTGTGAAGATTTTCGTTTTTCTATTAGAGGGTTAGCAGCCACCTTTGGTATTAATTTGGAGGTACTTTGTAGTGGGGACATCATTTGATATGCAAACATACTCTGCAATATGCATTTTAAGGCTATCATGGCATATATACTGGCTGGAACCATGAACTTTACTAGGGATTTCTTTGCTGACTCATGCATGGAGCTTATAAAAAATCATGCATATGGAAGAAGCTACCAATATTTTGGTTGAAGCAGGCTGCAGAACAGTATGTCGCTCTTATTGTTGAACCCTTAAATTAATGAATTGGAAAACGACTATCCTCATACAAGTGCAAAGCATGCTTTGCACAAGAAGTTTGAGTCTATATAGGTGGAGAAATGCCTGACTTCCATTTCTTGTATAAATTCAATGCACTGGAGGGTTGAAAAGATGGATTATATCCATCCTCAAGGATGAAAAGCACTAATGATTTTAAAATCTATCACATCTTTCCCTTATAATGGGTGAATGATTCACTAGTGTCAAACAATTTTAAAGTGTTCCATGTGGTTTAATCCCAGGAACTCAACATAATATGTATGCCTAACTGTGAAATCTTACACCACTATATATTAATAATTTTCCGGTGCCATCTTTCATTCATGGGAAAAAAAGGTGGAAGAAAAAGTTTGAAGTGGATTCTATTGGTGCTTAAACTCATGCAAATGATCTAAAGCAGTTATGGGCATGTCTAGTAGCCGAAAGCAGCCTCCTATCCATATTCTAGGTTGACTTATGCAATTGAACAATAGTTATGGGCGTGCTTTAGTAGCAAAGAATGAGCAGAAATCCAATTCTGGGCTATTTATGTGAGCTGAGAAGCAATTATGCTATGTTTTGGGTGAAATTTATTGGTGTCCATTTGGCATGTCCTATGGATGACTACTCTATCATATTCATGGAAAAAGATATATAAAGAAACTTTTAGGATCCTAAAAAGGGTTTCAATTGAATGGATTTCCAAAGTTTTTTGGAATACTAGGAAGCTCAAATTTATGCTAAGTTCCTTTCTAGGAGAGTATATTGTTTCCTCTACTATAACAACCCAGTTGGATATGATTTCCTTCCTCATTGTGGTGGTAAGAGGAAATTCAGTGATGTAAAGGATTACCCTTTGTACATTATACTGACTTATAAAGCTAAGCCTTTTGAAACAACAACAAAATATTATTTACTAGTTTCATCACACCTCCCCTCCAAGCATATAGGACATAGACATTTCCAAATTTAAATATTCATCTCTATGAGAAGAACTGGAAAACCTTCTAGTTATCTTTATAATTTTATTTCCTGAATCTGGTTATCTAGGAATAATTGCAACTTGATATTCTAGGAAACCATTTCTTCTTCAAGATGGGTTGGAGACACCATTAAATAAGCTATAGGGAAATCAGTCCCCTTTTGTATTCTCATAGTTCTTTAAACAATCATTGTCTTAGCCATTTTCTCTTCCATCTCTTTAGTATCTTGAGTCCCAAAATTGCTTGGTATTTTAAGTGATTCCAACTTAGAGGGGTTACATAAGGCCTTCCATATATAAAATCATATGGAGACATGTGGAATTACGAAAGCTATTATTTTATACAAATTCTTTCATGGAAAAAAAGATATAAAGAAACTTTGAGGATCCTAAAAAGGGCTTCAATTGAATGGATTTCCAAAGTTTTTGGGAAGATTAAGAAACTAAAATTTATGTTAAATGCATTTCTACAAGAGTACACTATGTCCTCTACTATTACAACCCAGTTGGATATGCTTTCGTTCCTCACTGTGGTGGAAAGAGGAAATTTAGTGATGTAAAGGCCTACTCTTTGTACTTTATATTAACTTACAACGATAATCCTTTTGCAACAAAAAAAGGTATTTATTGGTTTCAGTACTCATCCCCACTAAGCATATAGGTCACATACATTTCCAAAATAAAATATTCATCTCTATGAGAAGAACAAAAAACCCTTTGGTTATCTTTATAGTTCTTTTTTTTGAAACTGGTTAATCTAGGAAGAGTTTAAACTTGATCTTCTAGAAAACCATTTCTTCATCAATATGGGCTTGAGACACCAATAAATCAACTATAGGGAAGTAATTCCCCTTTTGTATTATTATAGTTATTTTAACAATTTTTATCTTCCTTTAGTCTAGTCTTCATTTGAGCCATTTTCTTGTCCATCTTCTGTAGTATATTGTGTCCCAATATTTCCTAGTATTCTAAGTGATCCCAACTTAATGGGTTTATTACCAATTACAAGCAAAGGCATTCTAGAAATCTTTGTCCTATGACAAATATTTCTTGTAATTAGTAAATGAATTAGAAATATTTGTCCTATGACAAAGATTACTATTTAGACATGTCTATACCATTTTTACATCACTATGGGCAATTATGGGTTTGTTTGTGGCCTCAAGCAGCCCTAAAACAACATTCATTTCTAATTATGGGATGATTGTGGAAAAAGACAGCATGAGAGTAACATATATGGGCATGAAAACAGCCATAAATCCCAAACCTGGCCATTATATCAATTGTTCTGAGCCTCTAAACAACATTTTGGGAGTAGTTCTAGCCTCTAGGTGCATGACATACCTCAATCAGTGGTACTAGCAATTATGGGCATGTCTAGCAATAGAAAGCACCCTCCTACTCCAACAGTTGAAATGTGAGTAAATTGAATTAATGTTAGGTCTATGGGCAGAGACAGAGTGAGAGAAGCATACATGGGCTTGTTTTGAGGATCAAAGTGGTGGACAGAGTAGATCTGGGTACATTTTGGAAATCCTGGGCTCGTGAAGACACTGGATCAAAGGAATGGGCACATGTAAGGTCAGTTCTAGGCACATAACAGAGTTAAAGAGGCATAATTTCACACAAACTCAGTTGTAACAAGAACTAGAAAACATTTCTAGATAGGTCTGAGTGCATTCTAGGCAGTTAAAAAGGGCATGAACAACCTCTGGGCATGATAAAGAAGTCCTGGGTGAGCCTGTGCATTGTTTCTACCATCAAACTTCAACCATTTTTTAAACTGGCCAAGTTCTGAGGTAATAAACAGCAGTAGACATCAGCAATTATGGGCAGGTTGAGCCTGGTTTGGCCTTCCAAACAACAATGAAGAAGCCCCAACTCCAAAGCTGGGCAATTTTTTAGGAACATCAGCAAACATCTTGCTAGAAATGGAGTTGGAAGCTGGAAATTGCTAATCTAAGATCACATACCTTCTTCTACAACTCAATCTAGATAGAGTATCACCCCCATGGAGTTCTCTGTTGATTCTCTTAATTTGGCAAAGAGGGATGTTGACAGTAGTCTTAAGGAGATACACAAATATTTTTGAAGTCACATATACTGAAAAAAAGGAGACCCAAGCTCCAAAACTTCTCATAAAATTCCATATTGTGCATCTTTATTAGGTTAAATTCCATAGATATATGGAGCAAACGCTTTGTTGGATTCCACTTGTTTAATGATTCAAGGATTCAACCTGACTAAAGGATCCAAATGTTGCTACAACAATTGCTTCACAATCTACCATGCAAACCTATCCAAACTTACCATGAGTTCCCCACACAGGTTGAACAATACTCCAAACAGGGCATGAATGGTCACACAGGTAAATCACCCCCTATAGGGCTTTCGTTTCATACACATGAATCCCTAACACACATCAAACCTAGAATTTTTAAGGCTTTTATGACTATTGTTTATACTGTTGGCACCTTCCCTAATGCAAAAGGCTATATCAAATTTGTATATTTTTATTCTAGGGCACACAATGCACTCAAAACCCATCCAAATAGTTTGTAAATGAGAATTGAGTTCTCTTACCATGCCTGCTCATGCCCAAAATTGGAGCTTTAACCATCTAAATTGGACTAGAACTTACCAAAGCTAGTTTTATGTTGTTATTCATCACCTTTTAAGACTGAAACATGCCTAGAAATGTATTTCAACCCTTAGATTCAACCCATATTCAAAGGTTATGTCTTGTTATTGCTAATTTATAGTCGAAAATGACCCAATATTGGAGGGACAAGGCGATTTGATGGCGGAGAAATGCATCGTATTCTCTAAGGGAGAATTCCCATAAATCCACAATCTATTTTTAATTATGTTGGTTTCTGTTATCTGCAAGCTTTGTTGTGTTGGTTGATATATCAAAAGATAGAGCTCCCAATCTAATATGTGGGTTTCTATAGGCCATGAATTCTCCAAGTCCAAGTAATATTATCATGGACCTGTGCTGACAATTTCCATGTATTTTTAACAGTTCCTTCAGGTATTGCATCCCTAATGATTGCATCTCATATAATACTACCCTTGCCAAACTATGAAATTCTTATCAAACATTGTTCTAGATAATTGACTTTGAACATTCGATTAATATTTTTGGACATTTAGATTGATCTAGTTAGTACTTGGTTGACCTTTCTCTTGTTTTTTTGTTTTTTGATTGATATGCTTTCAATGAACACCAACAAGTAGCAACTATTTGATGTGAGATATTACAATGTGGAAAAAAGGGTCTCACATTCTACAAGAGCATCCTTTGGCTAAGCGGACACCGTTGAGGGGTATCTATTCTGCCAAATTCGCTTGTGACTTGCACCTAACCCCATATGCAAACACAAGCATAAGCACTAGCACTATCACAAGTGTCCCATGAGGGGGAAAATTCTTTGGGGAGATTTGAACCTTGGAGGGTGCATCAATGACACCTCACTTTCATGGAGCCAACCAACCTTCTTTGACTTTTCTCATGTGTGTTTGAATAAATCACAAACGTGTTTGTTTGGTTGAACATTTTATTGGTTGGTTGAATGGCTTAACTTCTGTTTAATATGTTGTTTGTCTGAGTAACCTTCTATGATGCATGATTGATCTTTATTTTTCTCTATTAATATTTGTAATGAATACCTAATGTTGTTTAGCTCCTCTGTTTCACCCAAGTGGTTTATCTTCATCTACAAGCTGGTTGGTATCCTGTTTGTTAGTTGGTTGACCTGTGATAATAGTAGTTGTAACTTGTAATCTAGATTTGAATCTGTCTAGGCTAAAATCTCACTGAAATCGTGAATCCTCCATTTGGTGTTAAAGTTGCTCTTGCAAACAAATTTATTAACAAGGCTTTGGAGTTCAAACCAAAGTATGAATACCATAAACGCATGCACATTATAGATAATATTTATGTTGTGGATTTGCTCATTCAGAAATTGGATGAAATTCCTTCTGAGTGTGACATATCATCAAAGAGTTTAAGCACAACATTTGATGCTACAGGGATACCTAGAAGTCAAGGTTTTTCATCGTCAATGCATGCATTTACAAGTGAATTTGGTGCATTTGGGTCTCAATCTTCATATATGGTCTCAAAAAGAAATACAAAGACTGGAAAGTCTTCTCATTTGAGTAAGAAATTGTCTTCATTCAATGCAAGAATATTGGCTAATGGAGGGGGACCCCCTTTAGGTTCAGGGATAGGTTATCCAACAGACAATCAATAATTAGGTTGCACGATTAAAGCAATATTGTTATCAATACCCATTGTCAAATTTATCGTCTACTTCAATATTGTTTTTGTTATCAATACCCATTGCCAATTACGGTTTCCAAGTCCTCACAAGTTCCAACTCTATTGTAATCGTGCATACCATTATAAAGGTGAATCATACAAAGATCCATATGTCTCCAAGGTAAATGGAAAGTACCAACCTTAAGATTCCAACCATGGTCATGTCTCAACCTTAATAGGATCATAACATTCACAACCAAACACTAGCAGGTCAACAAGGGTAATTACGACCCAACCTAGGCAGGCACAAACTATCACAACCAAACCCTAGCGGCCTTGAAACAGTCACAATCCATATCTAGCAACCTTCAAACAATCATGGCCTAGCTCCAATAATCATGGACCAACACTAAAGAAAACACCTAAAGCTTAATTGGATTGCTAATAACAAGCTGGAAACCATCATCTATATCAGGAAAAGGCTCAATTAAAACCCTAATTATTGTGCCCTTAAGACAGGTACTAAAGGGAAGTGAATGAAACAATACAGGGCAGTTAATGAAAAGTTGGTAACTTACTTACCAGTCGTTGGCCCTTCATAGTCAGCATTTCATTCAAAAAAATCAATGCAAATAGCCAACCTGGAGTCACCTGTAAAAACAATTCATTGAATGCGAAGGGTCACAATCATTGTACAGAAGATCTCAAGCAGTAAAATAGGACAGTGTGATAATGATGGCACCTCTTTGCAATTGAATTCGAACCCTTGGCTCCCTCCAAATCACCTATCTCCCTTTTATTTCTCTTCGTAGGTCCTGATACTATGGATGGATGAAATGCTAGAGAGGACTCCAAATCACCCTAGTTATCTCCATTTGCTTGCTCGTAAGAGTTCCTAATACTATGGATGGAAGAAATACTATTGCGGAGGTCCCTATCACATTCAAACTCGAACCCAACGTAATGAATCTCTCCAAATCAACAGTTATCTCCCTATGTTTTCTTACTCATCATAGGACCGAAGGATGGACAAAATGTTGTAGAGAAAGTTGTAGCTATCTCCCTCTGTTTTCTTACTCGTCAGAAGGTCGAAGGATGGACAAAATGTTGTAGAGAAAGTTGCGGTTATCTCCCTCTGTTTTCTTACTCGTCAAAGGGCCGAAGGATGGACAAAATGCTGTAGAGAAATTTGTGTATGTGTGAGAGGTCATAAAATCGTGTAGCTGGTGTTGATAATGTTAAATGTGTTTTATTAAGTTGACAAGGTCCATAAAACCAATCTCAATCATTGAATGCCTTATTTAAAACAAATGTCTTGTCTTACCTTTATGTTGTTATCCATCATTTAATGTTTGTACTTTCCCATCTAATGTGCCATGTTGTTCATCCATAAGTGAATTCATCCTCCTTAATCCTTGAATCATGTCTTCATCAATTACAAATATGCCTTAATATTCCATAACTAATTATCTAGTCATATTGCATCAATACCTTCCTCTTGAATTGAGTAATGTTAAAGTTGACTTGGATCTTAATTGTATTGATTTTTTTCATCATCGTCATGATGAAGATCATCATCATCATCATCATCTTCATCGTTGTCTTCTTCATCATCATCGTCTTCATCATCATGGCCCTCATCATCATCATCATCATGACCCTCATCATCATCATCGTCGTCTTCATTGTCATCTTCATCATCTTCATCGTCTTCATCATCATCATCTTCATTATCATCATCTTCATCATCATCATCTTCATCATCATCATCATCATCATCATTTTCATCATCATCGTGATGAATATCATCATCGTCGTCGTCGTCATCGTCTTCATCATCATCATCATCATTGTCGTCATCGTCATTTTCATCATCATCATCTTCATCATCATGACCCTCATCATCATCATCGTGGTCGTCGTCGTCGTCGTCGTCGTCATCGTCATCATCGTCATTGTCATCATTGCCATATCCATCATCATCATCATCATCATCATTACCATCACCATCATCATCATCATCATCGTCGTCATCGTCGTCTTCATCATCATCATCATCATCATCATCATTGCCATCATCGTCTTCATCATCATCATCATCATCATCATCATCATCATCATCTTCATCATCATCATCATCATCATCATCATTGCCATCATTGTCTTCATCATCATCATCATCATCATCATCATCATCATCATTGCCATTATCATCACCATCACCATCATCATCGTCATCTTCATCATCGTCAACATCATTACAGTCATCATCGCCATTACCATCATCATCATCGTCGTCAACATCATTACAATTACATTACAGTCTACACATTAGAATTCAATTACAATTTAACATTGCAATTCAATTTCAATTTCAATTTTCAAATTTAACGTGTAATTACAACTGAAAATCCAATGTGTAGTTACAATTTAAAATTTCAATTTCAATTACATTACTTTGGAGCACCATGACCCAATTTTCACTAAAACCTCCCATCTAGTGTCTTTAATCTTGATTTCAAAGAATATATATATATATAATGTAGGAAATTTGATGGAGCACTAATATATTATTGTATACAAAGTATCAATGTGCTTGTCACATTGGAGCACCATGACCCAATTTTCACAAAAACCTCTAGTGGTCACGTTGCAAGAGAAACCCTATATAAACAAGGAAAAATAAATTCCACAAAAATGTCCAATAAAAACATATTTCCTAAGTTTATCCATTTAATAAGGTAAGATGGTTGTATATTTTAACATTCTTGATATTCAAATGTTACAATGATTTTGTAATACTTTATCCTATATGTTAATAATCATCCACCATCTAATATATTTATTCTTGATCTTAGAATATTTAACATAATTACTTATAAAATTATTAAAAAATATTTCACAATATAAATATTTAATATAAAAAGTTACAAATAATACTTTGATTAACTTTTTTATGTTTATTTTCACAAAATTGGTCATTTGTTATTATATTTACTTTTAAATTGAGAATGATCATATTATTCATACAATCTATCTTAAATTTTAACTTTCTCATAACTTTTGACTTTGCCATAAAGTCACTTTTATCTTAATAATAAAAAATGTCGAAAAATAAAAATCTAAATTCAATGTCATACTAAAAACAAGGAAGATAAGCCACTTAGTGGCCAATATGTCTATAAGCGCATGCAGTTTTAAATTGTCTTATTGATGAAGTCTCGTGATTGGATTTTTGTTCATGGAGAAGATCGATGCTACATCTAATTATCATGATGATGAAGACAATGGTGATCAACATGATGAAGATGATGGTGATGATGGTGATGATGATGATGATGATGATGAGGGTCATGATGATGAAGATGATGATGATAATGCAACGATGATGATGAATGCGACGACGACGATGATCATCATCATCATCATCATCATCATCATCATCATCATGAAGATGATAATGATGAACATCATGAGGGCATTGATGATGAAGACGATGATGATGATGATGATGTTGATGAGGATGATGATGATTATCATCATCATCATCATGAAGATGATGATGATGAACATCATGATGATGAAGATGATGATGTTGAACATCATGATAACGATGATGATGATGAAGATGATCATGATGATGATTATCATGATGATGAATACAATGATGATCAACACGATGACGATGGTGATGATGGTGATGATGATGATGAACATCATGATAATGATGATGATGATGAAGATGATCATGATGGTGATGATCATGATGATGATCAACATGACGATGATGTTTATGATGATCAACATGATGAAGATGATGGTGATGATGGTGATGATGATGATGATGATGAAGATGATCATGATGATGAAGACAATGATGATGATGAACATAATGATGATGATGATGAAGATGATCATGATGGTGATGATCATGATGATGAATACGATGACAATCAACATGATGACGATGATGATTATGATGAGGGTCATGATGATGAAGACGATGATGATGAAGACGAAGACGACGACGATGATGATGATGATGATGAAGTCACTTTTATCTTAATAATAAAAACATGTCGAAAAATAAAAATAAAAATTCAAAGTCATACTAGAAACAAGGAAGATAAGCCACTTAGTGGCCAGTATGTCTATAAGCGCATGC
>LPNX011007266.1:103456-184640 GCA_001517045.1 Pseudotsuga menziesii
CACCACTTCAATCCTCCATCTCTCAATAGCAAGATCACAAGAAAAAACAAGCTTGGGAAGAACACAAATTTCTCCAAGGGACAAAGGGATGTAGACTCAAGTATAAGCTCTGACAACAATGGACTATAGTTTTCTTACTCTTCAATTCCTCCTCCTTCAATGTATCCAAAGGGTTCCTTATATAGTGCTTCAATGGGGTAATGGAAGGTCAAATCCGATCGATCTCAAGGCATATGGAAGGCCAAGAGACAAGTGACTCGGATCCACATCAATGAAAAATCCAAAACTGTTTGGCCTTTTGCACACATCCCAATGTATGCGTGTTTTAGGATCATATCCGCGTTCATATGTGAGAATAGGTTTAAAAGTCGTGTATGGAAAATAATGCATGTTTTTAGGGATGATCTTGGAAACATCAAAGGTACAAAAATGGTCCATGGGGTCTAAAGAGTCTGTAGAGGAATAGGGAAGGCCATAAAGGTGTGATCCACCATGTGTGGTAAAATCAGCTATAACAGATGCCCCCTAATGTGTTAGGTCAAAGGGGTGATACGATGGTCGAAATACATTATAAGTCCATCCAAGAATGGAGTAATGAAGAACCAAGTGGAAGAACCAGCAATCCAACAGTATAATACAATAACTGCAAGTACATATAGAAGTCTCAGATACATAAGAGTACAATGGCCATGAATAGGCATGATACAAAATATGACATGTGTGGTCATCGCCACATACAATATAGATAGATCAGAAGCTCCATGATGAAGATATACAAAGGATCATGATCTCCATGAAAGCTAAAGATATATAATGGATCAAGATCTCCATAATGGTTGGAAATATCTGACATATACTGGAATCAAGTCACGAGAGCTGAAATCTCATGAACACCGGCACAATCAAGGAGGTAGCATATATGAAATTCCACCAATTTGGAATGTCTTATACACAATCTACTACGAGTACATGTCCTACTATGTGAATAGAGGTGTCGAGGTCGAACATAGTAGTCCATCATCTGATTACCAGTCATTGATGTATACCGTTAACAGACACGGGATCACCCATCGATAAAATGGGAATCAAGGTACTAAAGTGAAAACTAACAAGTGTGAATAAATGTGTTGAGGCCAACCACTTGAGAGGATCCATCGACTAGGGGACATTGATGTATTCCCAAAACTGTCGATGGCGAGAGAACCTACCACTGATGACTACAAATCTCAAGGCACTCAAAAATGACTCTAGATTCTTATCCCAAAACAAATGATCTAAAGTCAATGGGATGAAATCCACTGGAAGGAGGGCATAAATGCATCCCTCATCATCCAACACGAGGTACTCAGCAAGGCTATATAATGTGGAAGGACTCGATCATAATGTGCACGAAACGGTATCAATACCGAGAATGATCGACATGTAAAGTCAAGAGAACTGAGGAATGGCCGACTCAGGTTTCAACTTCCTTCGAACAAGAGCATAAAGGCGAATGGTGACTGAATGTAGGTAGCATAGACACAATATACAAAACTGGGACATCTCTGCGACACAGGAGGCATCGATAGAGGCTCCATAGGGACTGGAAGCTTAACAAGTCGGTGGAGATAAAGTCAGAGAAATAAGTACAGCTCCTAAAGTCAAACTATTAACCCAACCAATAGATGTGATATACAGTGCTCTGTTCGAAGGAGACACGACTCGATTGCTGCCAAAGATAACATTTTTCTTGTCCATCTTTTTGGTTTTTATTTTTATTTTTTTGGACTTTTTCAAATATTTTGAAAAGCTTGAAAAAGAATAAAAGTGATTTATAGTTACAGACTAGGAGGAGACGAGTGTCAACAGGCAAACAAAATAGTTCCAAGCAGCGAAACATACCTATGCTCAATGCAAGGACACATGTGTAGGATAACGACACTTGGGGGAAAGTCCCCTCCCGATAAACTGGGGAATCAAGCTGCAAAGGATATATAAAATGGCTCTACGTGGCTAGACATGAGACAAGCTCGGGCTATATAGCTAATAATAAAACTCAGGGAAGCCGGCATAAGACTCAATGAGGCAGGAAAAACTCATGATAATGTAATTACAACTTGACATAAGGGAGTCCTGGGGGAAAAGGCCAGCAAAAAGATCAAGAGGAGTATGAGGCTCTTGTGCAAAGACATGGCGATACTATACAAAGGACTCCCACACCCTAAAGGAAAAAATGTCGGCATGGGAACCAAATGAAAAAAAGGAGCTAACTAGGGCACCCATGTATGGTCAAGCTCTACCATTCACATCATGTCACTTCTAACACAATAAGAAGGTTCTATGACAAGATAGAATGGGTTCGTACCTAAGGTTATAATGAAATGGACATAAGGTCATGCAAAGTGCAAATGGATGTGAAATCTAACCTATATGCTAGTTTAGACATAATATCTGAAATTGGCACGAACGGGTCAAAACCAAGGTCAAAACGACGCTCAAAATGGACTCCTACATCATCAAATTAGTCCAAAATGGTCAGAAACAGTTCAAAACTATAGAAAGGGGGTAAAAAATTTCAAAAAAATTCTATAAATAGTAAAAAATTCAAAAATTCCATATCATTTGAAATTTTTACCCATTTGAGCTCAAAACTTCCAACGCGAATTCCGAGAGCTTCGTCCGGCGAAATTTGACACCATTTGTTCTAGGTAACTTCTCATGTCCTCCTCTTCCATTTTCACGCAATTTTTTTCAATTTCCATGGTCAATTTTGATTTTTATGCCAGTCTAAAATAGTCATTTTGGCCCACGCGGATATCGGGGCTTTTTCCGCATATAGGGCTGGCTATACCCGGAAAACCCTCCCAAAACCGCGTACATACGTGGTTGTTTTGCAAACAGTCGCGTATGCAGCCATGCGCAAGGTTTTTTAAGGTAAATAATGACCAAAAAATATTTGTAATGTGCAGGATGGTTCTAGAATGGAGGGAGAGGGAACATGGAGATGTAGAAGAGGCTATTCAGGGTGATTTAATGGTTCAACAAGCTCTACGTGCATGTGGGATATATAAGTTTTGGTGTCTTGGCAGCCTAAGGGCCAAACCAAGACTCCTGTAGATGCTAGTAGACTACTGGGATCCAGACTCGGAGTCTTTTCATATCGACACGATGTCCCTCACTATAGAGGTGGAGGACATATATTTCATTACTGGATTGTCCCGACGAGGAGAGGTGGTGAACCTACACTCTCGCGGGCCCAGAGGTAGCCTCACCATTGATGAGTACATTGTAGTATACTATTTTTCGGACATGGAAAAGGTTGGGAGTCAAATCCCAACAAACTCCATCCAAGTACTCGGACTGAAGGACATACTATTAGCACTTGGTAGGATATCTATTCTAGCATCACTCCACCAGGCCTCGTGGCCATTGATGTTCTATGCAGTGGAGTGTATGAGACCCACAGTGTATGACTGGAGCACTGCACTGTTGAGTAACATGAAGCAGCAGCTTAGTGACTACAAGATGGGCAAGGTGAGAAACTTCGGTTTCGGTAGCATATTGAGCACTTTCTTCTTTGAGCGTGTATTGGGGCTAAGCCCTAGAGTTGACCTTCCTCCACATGGGGTTCGAGATACGACCCAATGACATTGGGAATATGCTATGTGCAGACTAGGCAGAGGTAGGGTGTCTAACCCCTACCCAGCTGACTTCTTTCCATGGCGGCGGTGGCATATCATTGCCATCAATGACTATTCCTATGCAGGGATAGATTTTCAAGGAGATCCATACATGCCCCTACCACCAGGAGAAGCATACGGTGATATAGGTAACGAATCCCAAACCCTCTTTTTTTAATTTTATTTTAATTATTAATTTTTTGTGTTTTTTTATATATTGACTCAAAAGACATGTTTTGGTGTGATGACACATAGTGACAATCTGTCATGTGTATGCAGATGTTGGACCACGACGGCTTGACAGTTTCCCTCATCATAGATGGAGGGGAAGAGGAGATGGAATCATGGGTGTGGATGCGGACCGGACGCGCCAAAGCATCCACACAAACTTTGTACGCTTGACACATAGGGTACCCATGGCACAAGTCGAGGACTTTCCTGAGGCCATGCAGCGCCAGGTGGTTGGTGTACCATGGGCATGGTTTCGGTTATTCCGACAACTAGCTAGAGCTGTGGTGTGCTACCACAATCATAACCCCCCTCCTCCTCCACAGACTTAGAGACTTGAGAGTGATTCATTTTTGTACTACCGTGTATTATATTTTGGTGGCTCGGAATCCCCATTTTTGTATTATGACACTTATGTATTATGACGTCACATTTTGGATGTTTAATGAATTTTTTTTATGATGATCGATTTTATTTATTTACATGTGTGTAAAAATGTATGTTTGTGATATGCTTATGGTCTATGAAACAAATGCCAATCTAACACATAGTTAGCATATGAGTCAGCAACTTGATTAAAAATTCTTGAAACATGTATGTATGTTATGTTCTCAAATTGTCGTTCTAACAATCTCACACGTAAGAATCTTCGTAATAATGTCGAATCCCTAATACAATACAAGCCATTAAGTTGTGACACTACTAACTGCGAATCAAGACGTACCTCAAGAGAGAGAACGCCATGTGAAATGGCATCTCGCAATAACTCAATAATGGCACTATACTCAACAACATTGTTCGAAGAAGGTCGTAAACATACGCCTCTTGAAGAAAATACCTAACCCGTAGGAGTATAAATCACCCAAGCTGCAGAAGCTGAGTTTAGAGAGTGGCGACTAGCACCATCAATGAATCTTATGTAAGCAAAAGATTCCATTGACATCTGCCATAAGAAACGTAAGCTAATCAACAAACCCGATCACCATAAGAAAACCTAACTATGCAAAAAACTATACAATAATATACAATAATCAGCCCTGACTGAAGATCATCCATAGTATTTTTTAAGATAGAGTCCATTTCTAGTCTCCGCCAAGGCTGTCACTTCATAATACACCAACTCATAGGTGCCCTTCTCTAACACACGTTTGACTACGTAAGGACCATGCCACATGGGATTAAACTTCCCTGCCCCTAAGGGTTCTTTAGCTTGATCCCACAAAAGGACCAAATCACCTTCACTAAACCTCCTCGGATGGACAGACTTATGATATTGGACCTTAACGCAATGCTTATTTACTTCTAGAGCCACTAAGGCAGCCCAGTGCTGCTCATCAAGCTGCTCTAAGTGGACCAAACGTTCTTCCAATGCAGAAGTGTCTGGTAAAATCTCTATAGCTAGCTTCAACGAAGGGATTTCACATTCAACCAGCAAGACAGACTCCACTCCATGTACAACCTGATATGGAGAAAAACCAGTGGCAGTCTTAACCATGATCCTATAGGCCCACAAAGCAGGATATAACATGATATGCCAATTCGTCTTTCTTTGTGCGATGGTTCATTGGAGAATGGAATTAAGTGATTTGTTCACTACTTCAACCCATCCATTCGCCTGAGGGTAATAAGACAAGGAGTGCTCCTGCTTATACCCTAACTTCGAGGCCAACTCTTCCATCATTCTATTTTAAAATTTCCTACCATGGTCAGTGACAACCTCTTTTGGAATGTCAAACTGAGTAATAATTTGGTTGAATACGAAATGCACAGCTGTCTCACCGTCAGATTTAACCGTGGGCATAGCCTTAGCCCATTTCGTGAAATAATCAACAATCACTATAATGTGATGATCCCCCCCAGCCGAAGCTGGGTTGCAATCCATGAAGTCAAGCCCCCACTTGGTGAAGGGACCGACGATGGTAATCAGATGTAACGGGGTAGGATGTGAGTGCATATTGCATGCAAACACCTAGAAAGGGTGACACTTCTTGACCGCATTGACACAATCTTTGAAGATCGACGGCCAAAAATATCTCGCTCTCAAGATTTTTTGGGTTGTAGAAAGCCCAGATAAATGACCACCACATGCCCCTCTGTGGCAATCATTCAACACAACCTCAGCCTCATCATGGGTTAAACAACGACGTAAAATGGAATCTACCCCATGGCGGTACAAAGTGTTATCCACTATAAGGTAGTTCTTAGATACATGACGTAATCATCGTCGCTCATCCAGTGAAAGGTGAGTAGGGACCTTCAACGTTTGCAAATATATGATGATATCCCCATACCATGGATCCAATGTTGAGATAAGGAAAATATGCTCATCGACAAACGTATCCTCATAAACCTCCTCCTCCACCACACTTGGAAAATCAGAAATGAGCTCCGCAAAAATAAACGATTTCTTCGATTTCGCTAAAACAAATTCGAGATCGAATTCTTGCAAAATAACAATCCACTTATTATACTTTCCCCTAAATCATCCTTCTAGTGAGTGTTAACACCATTATTTATCAAGAGGATAATAGACCATGGTGGAGAAAGAAAAATGGTTGTTTGGATACTTGGCTCAAAGATATATCGTAAAAATGGAGCTATAGGCAAAATGCGATCAAGTCACCGAAGATCCTAAGCCGCGATGTAAGAAGGAAGAAGATCAATGGCTGGTATTCTCTCTGCTCCTTAGAGATACAAGGAAGATAAAGGTTTGACCGGACGCTTATCAGGCGCGCAGATCAATGGCCATCAGGTTGGTTCAGGTGGATCAATGGTCTATATCCAATCCGCTTCGTGAAGTCGCATCCTGGTTAAAATGACACAATCCGGCGGAATTGGGTACAGGCTACTCAATCCAATGGCGAAGAGATGAAGTCGAATCACATCCATGGTCGAGATTGATTCTGGAACCAGAACCTGCTCGACCGATAAGCCTACAGCGCCCAGCGGAATGAGTTACCCGGTGATCAATCTGACGGTTGAAAATCGAAGTGAATTAGATCAACGGCTATTACGATTTCCGGAGATTAAACTAGCGCGGTGGATAATTTCGAAGTGCCCAGTAGAATTTGGTACGTGGCGTATGATCCGACGGTGGAGAGTTAAAGGGGTATCACATCAACGGCTGAGAACAATTCCAGGGATCAAAGCTGCACGTTGGATAAAAGAAAGGAGCCCAGCGGAATTCATTACATAGTGCTTGATCCGACGGTCGAAACTTAAAGGTGGAATGATCAACGATTGGGATCGATTCTGGGGTTGAAACTTGCATGGGGGATAATTCCTATACTCCCAGCGGAATTCAGTACGTGTCACCTGATCCAAAGGCTCATGATAAACAGCGATTTCATCGACGGTAGGAGATCATTCCGGGATGGAGACTGGCACGTCGTTTATCACCAAGGCGCTGGGCGGAACGGGATACGTGGCACATGATCCAAAGGCCAGAAATTAAACAGAAACCAGATCTATGGTCTTGAATGAAACCAGAAAATAGAAGTGCACGGCAGTTAGGGATAAGTGGTGGTTGCGGAAATAAATGTTGTCCACGTGGTGAATTGGGTGGTCCTATAAAGGTAGGGTTGACCTCTCCAATGATTATTTTATTTGCTCAAGACCCGGCGAAAAGGACCTGGTGATTTGGGAGCTTCCATTTGTCAGTACCAGGCACGTTCCAAACACACGCCTCCATAGTAAGCCAGGTAGGACTTTAACCCTGTAACTCCTTCGTCCAATTACCATTATAAATTAAGAAATGGACCAAGGGAGCGAGGTTCGTGTGTCTGGTCGGGTCGCGGATGACAGAGAGGAATTTTTAGTAGACAGACACAGGGGCGTCTGCGACCCCTTCCTGTCCACAGGGAGTGTGTCCGGCAGCAAAGAGAAATTGTGGTCTTATTTTTCACAGGGGAATGACGTTCTGAATGTATGCAAGTATTTTTTGTACCATTTCACCCTTGAGCAAACCCTCCACTTCCCTGAATTTTTCGAATGGTGCGCGGTGAACTATTCTCCCTCTCAGAGGATCATTGTGAGTAGGTCCGCGTCGAAAATACTGTGTAAAATTGATGCTTCGGTCGTCAGAGAAAACCTTAGTTTGCCCGAAAGTTACCCTGTAAATCGTGAGTCTATAAATGAATCTGTCCTTGCTGAGTTTTTCAAAAATTGCGAAAGTGAAAGTCGCTGTCAATTCTTCACAAGTATCCTGAAGGAAGGTCAGTCCCTTGAAGGTCTTTTCTTGCCTTACCCCTCGCACATTTTTAAGACTGAAGTGCAACTGGTAATGTCTTTGCTCTGTCAAGTGTTAGGTCTAGACGACGAATATCGTATAGGTGATGTTACCCTTGGTTTCTTGTTAAAAATAAATTCTTTAAGCCCTAAGTCCCAGTCAATCCCCGTGCTTAATTTAGATGAGTACCTTGCCGAAGCGATCCACCTCCAGTTGACTGAATTTCCCAAAGTCCAGTTCTTTAGGTTTCAAACATACTTGCTTAACATGTTGTTGTGCTCTAATGTTACTGAATTGAAATTATTAAGTGATCTATGTTCTTTTGATTTTCCCAAGCAAATCAACATGGTCGAATTTTCCAATTCGATCATGTCCGAAATGTACAGAATGTTATTTGATGAGGACCTACCCCGTGTCCTAGACGAGATGAGATACCTAATGCAGTCGTCACCCGAAGATCGGGTGGGGGACTGGTTCCTATACAGAGGTTACACAGTGTTAAGAATATATGGCTTTACTGGTCAGCCTTATAGGCTACCATCCTTCTTGACCCCAAGGATTTTCGCACTAGATTTCATGAGGCAGAGATTGCTGTCTGAGGAAGAGCACTTTGGTGCTTTCAAGAAATCTTCGAATATTAAATTTCCATTTAAAGTTGGCCCTTTCATTTTTAAAGGTAAAGGTTCCCTGGCATTTGTAGAAAAGTTGATGGAGAATATGGATTTCATAAAAGATGTAAATATGAACTACAACCCCCACCAGGTGATCTCATTGAGAAAACAGGCAAACAAGAATAAACCATTTGAGCATCAGGCTATTGAGGGGCTAGCTGAAATGGCCATTTTGCTACAGTGTACTGACAGGTCAAAGTCTGATGAAGAGACAGCAGCCCAAATAACAGAAGGTGCTAGTATTTTGGTCAAGAGGAGTTTGTCTGAAACATAGAGTATGGATGTAGACGAGGAAGGCCCCCATAAAAGGACAAAGCTGCTGCAAAGTGGTGAAATTGTAGATGAGAAGGTTTCTTATGGTTCCAAAAGAGGTGCCCTAGTTCCCCTGAAAGCAGTACAAGTAAGTCAATTCTCTTTTAAAAGTACAGAGGGTGATGTAGACAGTTCAGAATTATGCCACGTGTTTAAGTTGAAGGAAGACCTAAAAGCCAGTTACATGGAAAAGAGGAAACAGTCTATGGAGGAAACGAGGAATTTGCTCCCGAAGGTTAGAAGTTTGTACAGTTCGAAGACCTCTCTGGTCTCTGCTAGAGATGCTGAGAGGAATAATTTTAAAATGGCTATGGTAAGCGATAAGAAAATGGCTGAAATGGAGATCCGGTTAGACAAAATCAGCACTCCAGATAAAATTCAACTCCACAAACAGACCAACGATATCATCTACTCAGACTTACTACAAGCCATGGTGAAGATTAATAAATTACAGGTTTTGATAGATAAACTGGAAATTCAGTTGAAACATGGGAAACTGGAAAATAAAGCAAATGTTGTTCAGATTAAGAAGCTGCAGACAGACATTGCTAGTTCAGACAGTACATAGGCAGTCAAAAGGTTGTTAGAGGAAAAGGATAATGTGCTCCAGGTCCTGAAGAAGAAACTGAAGATCCCAGGTACTGAACATGTTCAGTCATCTGAGTTGCTAGCCCTCCAAGAAGAAAAGGATAAAGTCCATCATGAGATGATGGAATACAAAGGAAGAGCAGGAGAGCTACAAGAAGAAAAAGAGAAGTGGGAAGCCGAAAGGGAGGAACTGTTATCCCAAATCTCCTTGATGAAAAAAGATTAGAATGAAGAGAAGGAGATTATGGAAGAGTTGATGAGCCAGACTCCCACCGGGGAGGACCTATCTATTGTAAATATCCAGAAGCCATTAGATGATTTCTCTACTGACGATTTGTTGGTGCCAATGTCCCAGGTGAGTTTGAAAGAAGAAGCAATCAAAGATTTGAAAGTAGAAAATGAAAAGATGAAAGCTAAACTGGCCAAAGTTAATGAAAGCAAAAAACAAATACTGTAGGACATGAATCAATTACAGAAGAAATTTAATGAACTAAAGGAAAAATGCATTGGGAAAGGCCCTCTTCAGGGGGCAAAACACATCATTTGGGATACCCTGTGTATAGAGATTACCAAGTTCAGGCACTATTTAAATTTTATTGATGATTTGAATATAATGATAAATACGGCCCACCAGAGGCTAAAGCTGGTTAACGAACATATGGAGAAAAGGCCCCTTGTTACGGCTAAGAACACATTAAATTTTCTAAACTCACTATCATATCAGAAGTTGCAAGAATTGGGCATAAAGGACAGAGTGTCAATAGTGATGTGGGCAAAGAAAATCATCCATAAGCATCACTTAATCAAAACGGTCCATGATAAATCAGAAGGGTTGTTGCTGCAGGTAAATAATTTTAAACAGGAGTTTAAAGAACTGTTCGAGGACGGATTGCCTTCTTTATGGGATGGAGAAGGGCGGATGTTCTCACAGGAACATTATCATAACCTGCTTGTTCAGTGCCGCATGGACCACTCAAAATTCAATGATTTGGAGAAAAACCTGACAGGGAAGACTATTGTGGATATGCTCATAGAAGATTTTGAGATTCTGCAGAAGTTCGCCATCATCAGGAGCAGATTACCCAGAAAGTCCTATGAAGCATATATGGAGCTCAAGGTAGCTATTCGGGAAATGATGGAGTGTGACACCCCAAGTTCGGAGCAGTGGAAAGCTGTGGAGCAGTTTGGCAAGACAAAGTATATTCTCCATCCTTAAGAACAGGTGTCATGCACTGAAGAGCTGATGGGGAAAATACATGGAGCTGATGGGGCAAAGACGTGGAGCTGATGGGCCAAATACGTGGAGCGGATGGGGCAAAGATATGGAGCTGATGGGACAAAAGTTTGTTGTCAAGTTGATTCGTACTTTATGGTCTGTTAGGATTGGAGTTGTAACAAACTTCCTAGGGGTTAGGAATTCAGTTACAAACTCTAAATTAAGCTGATCATTCTGTTATTGATCTTCTTGTTGGAGCACCGATAATTTTTATGTATAAATATGCATCTTTTTTAAGAGATGGGGGTTGGAACCCATCGGGTAGTGAATAATTTTGGAGAACATATCTGTTTTTGGAATGACAAAGTGAATGCATGAGAGTTTTGTCAGAGATTCATGTGTCGTTGATATTATAGTCTGTGCCTCTTTCTTATGTGATTGTATTTCCCTTGTGTAACACTCTGTTTTGTTTCTTCCTCGTATCTGGAATATAGCGTTAGGTGATTAGAATTCATGTATTTATGCTCTGATCATCATTTCAGATATTATATGATTTTTTCTGCTAAAGTTGGTATAGAACTCATCCTTGTTGATGCTCTGTATTAATGGGTTGTTCCTTCATCTCTTCTGTTCCACTTGAATCAATTTGAATGACTGTGATGATATGATTATCTTGCCTTTGATGAATATCATGTATATGTCTTTGTGGTATTTTTATATTTGTATATGACTCCATGCCCAATGGTTATGTGATTGTTTCATCCAAATACATAAATCTGTGAATGTTATTTTAAATCTGGTCTTGTTAAATCTTTATTGAGAGATCCCTCTCTGGAAGAAAATACCAGTTTCTTCCTAAAGTGGTTTTGCTGTTACCTTGGAGTATACCTTTTACAACCTGGGTACATTCTGAGTGCTAACAGTGAGGATGAACTGAAATGGATTGACATGAGCTACCACCAAGGTTTGGTGAAGGAAAATGTAATGTCTCAATCTCTTAACCGCATGAACGGTGGCTAAGGCAAGTTTCTCCACATGGGAATAATAGATTTCTACATCTATAAGGTTCCGGCTCAAATAATATATGACATGCTCATGGAGCTCCTCATCCTCCTGAACCAAAACTATACCAATCGTCTCCATGGACGCAGCCACATAAATAAAAAATTCACGGCTATAGTCAGGTGGACTAAGTAGGAGGTCCGATGCTAAGGCTCGCTTAAGAGCATCAAAGGATTCTTGGGCTTGCTCATCCCAGCAAAAGGTAGTGTCCTTCTTTAAAAGATGCATAAATCCTTTAATTATATTGGCAAAGTTAACCACGAATCTCCGTAATAAATTTTCCATGCCTTGCAAACATTGAAGATGTCTAATATTGCGTGGGGGAGACAATTGAAGTATTGCCTCAACCTTTCATGGATCGACTCTTATACCCTCCTTGGAAACAATGAACCCTAGCAAGCGACTAGACTTCACGCAAAATATGCACTTATGAGGTTTTAACCTAACGAGGTAATGGTGGCATCTTTCGAATACTAATCTCAAAATGTATGGATGTCGCACTCTCAACCGAGAATGAGTAGCAACATCATCCAAAAAAACTTCAATAATTATTTTGAGATCGTGAAAAATCAAGGTCATAGCCCACTGAAATGTGGCTCCGATGTTTTTAAGACCGAAAGGCATCTTCTGATATGCAAACATACCCCAAGGACAAATAAATGCAATTTTGTGTTGATCTTCGGGTTTGATCTGAATCTGATTATATCCAGAAACCTGCCCATGAAGGAAAATACCTCGCTTCCTGCACACTCATCCAAAATTTGATCAATAAATGGTGTGGGAAAATTATCTTTAGGACAAGCATGATTTAAATCATGGAAATCAGTGCATATACGGATCATTCCCTGCTTCTCATCAACCGGAATGGGGTTTGAAACCCACTCCATCAAGGGAATGGGATAGATAAAACCGGCTTTTAACAGCTTCTCCATCTCAGCCTTAATAGCTGGTGCTTTTCTAGGATTCACCGCATGCAACAGTTGTCGAACGAGCTTCGCATTCAGATAGGTCTTAATTTCATGTTCAACTATACAAGGGTCAATACTTGGCATTTCCTTGTATGACCAAGCAAAGATGTCACGAAACTATTTGAACAGCTTGGTATACTCCTTAATCTCATCAGGGGAACGGTCCGCCCCAATGTATGACCAAGCAAAGATGTCACGAAACTATTTGAACAGCTTGGTATACTCCTTAATCTCATCAGGGGAACGGTCCGCCCCAATGTACACATTCTCAATTTTTCCAGGATCGCAAGAGATATTGATAGGAATAGTAGGTGATATATTTGCCATGTTCCCATCAACCATCTAACCAGGAGAGCTCAATGGAACCAAGGGACTACCAATATTCTCACTAAGAATCTCCCTAAAGTCCTCACGCTCCAAACGGTCAAGCTTGGGAAGAAAATAGGATCTATGATGTAACTCTTCCCAAGGTGGCTCAACACTAGACATGGCCTCAATAATGGCTTCATCTGATGGAAAAACATCATCAAGGAAATCATGTGCATGAGAGGACTCAACTGCCCATGCAGGTAGCACATACGGGTCCTCCTCCTCTGTCCGTGAAGAGGAAGGACTAGGCTTTGCAACACAATCAAGATTCACTTGATCTGCTATCATTGCTACAGGCAACGACACGTCCTTTTTGACAGGTCCATTCCAAGGACTCGGTGAAGGAAGAATCCAAGGATCTTCCATATGGGTAGTGCAAAAAGACACTGAATTCAATGAATATGAATCCCCACCAAAACTAGATCCGATCATAAGAACAAGCGCGGGACAACTAAAGGTCCCCATAAGGGATGGATACATACCTACACCCACACTCCCAGTTGCCAGCTGAGAATGATCGATAATTGGGATAGAAGCTCCTGATGATGCATTAACACTCGGATTTTTTAATGATGTCTAATCAATCGTAACAATATTCCCATTAAATGGAAAGCATACTACTCAAAATAGAGAAGAGGCTACGGCTTGCATACTATACATCCAATTCCAACCCAGTAAAAGATTATAATCAAGGGGCGCATCAACCACCTCGACCTCAATCGCAACGGTCTTCCCTCCCAAATGGACCTTAAGACAAGGAAGAATTCTGTGTGGCTGAAACAATCTACCATCAAAGGCGGTCAACATGTTAGTGTATTTAGACAACTAACGAGAACCCAAAACCTTTCAGCATTATAAAGACATCACAGAAGCAGTAGCACCTTCGTCAATCATAGTGCGTTTAATAGTCATGTTAAGACACTCTACATGAATCAAAAGAGACACATAGTAAGGAAAGCGAGGCTGTAGTCCCATGGTTTCAAATTTGATGACAGAAGAAGAGCTATCATCATTAACCCCAAGAGCAAAAAGCAAATCTTTCCTTTGCGAAGGACAACTCTGAGGTACTTCAAGCACATACATCACACAAGGAGTTTGGCCCAAATCCTCGACAACAGAATAGTTTTGGGCGGCTCGGCCATTAGGATTGTGCCCTGAATTCTTTAGGACTCCCTTAGGAATGTGAGGTGCAATATTAGGTTTATCCATAGGGTTTTCAATACGCAAAGGGCTCTCGGGTGGAGCGGGTTCCTTCCGAAGGTCCGGTTGTGACGAACCATAGTCTTTCACATGAGTCACAATCTTAGTAGCACGCACCATGTTGATGCAACCATGACCAATATTGGCTTCTGGCAGATTTTGATCTCCACCCGACGCATAATGAGGATCATGGGTTCTCGAGTTCATATTTTGATTATGGGGTAAAGGATTGGTTAGCACAGCTGGTCCCTATGCTATGAACCTTGAGGTGTCTTCCATATGAGGGCACAAGTGAGTGAGGTGGTCATCCTTACACAAATTGCAAGGAAACTTAACCTTACGTTTAGATTGCTTGTCCCCCCCAGCATTGCGGGCATTCTTATCATTAAAATTGGCATTTTCATTCTTATTTCCACCCTTACGATTGTTTTTACCCTTTTTTTTATTCCTTCTGGTCCGATGATTGCATGAAAAAGTACACTCACCATTTGGGTTGGTTGAGATGAAGTTGTGGCTTGTCCTAACGTCGATTGATTACTAGACAATTGACTCACTTGTTTCACAATCGAATCCATAGTTTTAGTACTTGTACAACCCACAATGCCATCGGCATGTGGTCCAGGCTTGATCTTGGAATCGAAACTAGAACGTGGAGCGTTAGGTATGATTTCGTACAGAAGTCTAGATTGAGCATAAATCAAATCCAATTCCTGTACCCTAAAAATTGCTTGTTCCTCATTATGGACTCTGGATGTAGAAACATCCTTCGCGATGTAAGGTATCAATGATTTAAAAAATCACTCAAGGATAAATTCTGGCGGTATGAAAGCTTTAATCAACCTTTTGCGTCTACGCCACTCTTGGATATGGTATGAGATATGTGTGGCTTTGTCTTGTCAAAATGTCAACAAGAGTTCTGTACCAACGTTGTAACGCACGGGTAGCTGGAAGTGATTGAGGAAAGTCATAGCAAGGTCATCGAACAAAATGAATGCCCCCCTCAGTAACTCTATATACCATTTTGATGCAGGCCCAGTGAGGGTGTGTTGAAATGGCCTTAAACAGATTGAGTCATTGTGTAAGGTATTGGAAGAGCACCAAAGGTGAAAGTAGTGACATGTTCACTAAGATCTTCTCCTGCTTTGCCCTCGAATTTGGGAATGTCAGAGGGAAGCTTGTTAGGGACAGCCGGCCAAGCCAGGTCATGAGATATTGGATCATTCATTAGTCTCAACAAGTCAGGTAAGTTTAATGTTACGAGGAAAGGGAACCTAGGTTGAGCTGGTCGATGCCACGCTCCCTGATAGTTTTGGTTCATATAAGGCTGACTACTGTAAATACCATGGCCTTAGCCATCATATCCTCCTCCTGTTTGACCCGTGTAGGGATGAATGGAAGCATTATGATGTGGTGTACCTTGACTATGTGGTGCTACAAAGCCATAATTATAGGAGTAAGCGGCTTATTGATACCCGTACCCATAGGGTTGATAGTTTTGTCCATACTACAGTCCATAAGATTGTCCATGAGAAGCTCCATAAGATGTCCCATGGGATGTCCCATGAGAAGCTCCATAATTAGGGATATGGGGAACTCCTTGCAATGGACCGTAAGACAATCTAGAAATAGGAATATGACCTCTCAAGACAACAGGAGGTACTTGACTCTGAGATACTGTCGTGCGAGCAGTCGCAGTACGAACATGACTAGTAGCAACATTCCGGTCCGAAGGACCACGTGAATGAGGGGGACGAAGGGTTGTCAAAAATGCATTCAAAGGAGTAGGATTTGAGGACGAAGGGACATGTGAAGGGATGTAAGAAGTGTTCCCTATGGTCACTCGTCTCTGTTCTTGTATCCATATATGACTACTAACACTAGGTCTAGGACGGACATGTGAGGCAGCCTCCACTACTGGGATGGAAGGTGCAATATGATTAGTTCTCCCAAATCTCTCCGCATGGAAAGGAATAGGAGTGCCCCCAAAAGTAGTACTAGGTTCAATTTCTAACTTGGCATGATGTGTTGGATCTTGTGCAAGGATATCAGGCATGCCATAACCAACATGACTAGTGCTTGTGGGTTCATGATGAGTCTTGTCACCTGGAAACCAATACCGATGACCTATGAATGAGGGATCATAACTAGAATGTGAAGGTATTTCTGGTGAAGGATCATATACATGAATAGAATCTACATCCCCAACCTCTTGAGGTGGATAAGACATCTCAATAATCTCATCCTCGTGATCTCCCATCGTGTGTGAATCAATGTGAGAAGTAGTCCGCTCGGACTGTTTGTTTCTCTCTCCCAAAGGAGGAGGAGATGTGGAAGGTGGAAGTCCTACTAAATGATGAGAATGGAAAAGTGCCGCACCCGAATCCACAATGACTCAAAAAATGAAAAAGACTCTCTCTAATTACGCAAACCCTAAGCAAACTAGCGTGCACAGAGCATACACCTATACAATGTAAAGCCAGATCACAAGCAAACAAGGGTAGGATATGTGAGCTCCTGAATGAAGCAGGTATGTCTTACCTAGGAGAGGCTTGAGACTCCCATACACAACAAGCAGAGGTTCGTAACCAATTATAGTGGCCTTCAGCTTCAATGTATATAGTGACTCTGCTGTCCGACCCATACCTGGCCAGGACACCTATAGAATAACCTCTGCGACGTACCCCCTCGATAACCTAGGTAAGGAAACTAAGGTCACCTCAATATAATCAATGCTCAAACGGACAGTCGCAGGCGGGATTGACCGTATGGGCAGGGTAGCAAAGCCCAAAACTCCTAAAAGAGCCCCCAGATACGAATACAATCCTGGAAATATCTCCGGTGCTACTCAGCTATGACCAGGGGTCATCCCAATCATTAACCACTCACACTGCCTCGTGCTTAACTCCCTTATAAGGGGAGGATCCTGAGAAACACTAATTATACCAAGTAATTTCACACTCTCACCTGGACAGACACATACATGTTTCATTTAGTGGTCTTGGAGAATTTACTCACAATGAACTATTCCAAGACCCTAAAACCTAATCTTGTTGATGCACCCTATAAAAGAAAAGAGTGTAATTCATTTTATTATGCGTTGATTTTAATTGGCTTATTACTCAAAAGGGAAAATGATTGTGCAACTAATGGTGTTATGACACAAAAAGAAGTAAAATTCATACCTAACAATCAATGCAAATGCACCGTGTTGAATGAAAAATGGGGTATGCTACTACGTGAAATGCAAAAATTTCCTTCAAATGAAAATGCAATCATTCCTATGTGAAAATCTAACTAATATTTTCCAAGCAAACCTAGTGCAAGTACCATGCAACAATGCAACAATGCATAATGATGCAAAAAGCAAATATTTTTTTATTTTTTGAATTAAAATGAGATAATAAAGCAAAAGTATGACCCTACAACCCCCAGACTCTGCAGGAACTATTCAGACAGCACCCAAGCAAAGCACTAAGGTAAAAGAGACCTAATGCACTAATCTCAAAACAAAAAATAGAAAATGCAATGACAAGAACATTCTAAAAAAGAAATTCAAACTAAAAAATGTCTCTGGTCAGAAATAGAGGTGTATACAGACTCTAGAAGCATCCAAGAAGACTCAGCAATTATCTAAACTCATCCATCAACACTTAATCTTCCCCAAAAAGGAGAAACTCAGAGCATACACGACTGTGCTGAAAACCCGCATATATACACGGATCTCCTAGTAAAAAACGCGTGTACAAGCGACTGTGAAGAAAAAACTCGTGTATAAGAAGAAAAAGAGATAAAAAAGAAGGAAAGTAGACCAATTGAGACAAAATTTACTCGTATCAGACACTACTAGGAAAACATACCCCCGGACCCGACTCAGAAACAGAGAAATAAGAGCAATTCAAGAACATTGAATGCCGATAAAACCCCCAAAAGAAATGACTAGGAACTCCCCAGTATGTTCGCCAATTCTGTTACGGAGAAAAGTTCCTATGGCTTGGGGTACCACAACAGACAGAGTAACAGCAGAAATCAATCCTTTCCCATATGCAAGAGAAAGGAAACATCTAACACTAAAGGATCTTGAAACATACCTTATTCCGGATGGTTGATGTAGATCCCCATTGAGATTTTCCACTCTCACTTGTATTAGCAATTTGCTCTCTCAACATTTAGCAAATAAGACAAGCATGCTATATAATTGTGTTAGACCTACTCTAGCATATATAATCAATAACATATAAGCATTTAAAAGCATCCATGGATTCAATACTCATTTAAATACACATTATTAGACAGGAAAAGATATTTCTATTAATATAAATCAGAGATTACAATAGTGACAACCTCTGTTGGCACGTTTGTGAATCGGAGAAACTGAGTCCTCCACCTGGGCCTCCACCACTTCAATCCTCCATCTCTTGATAGAAAGCTCACAAGCAAAGGCAAGCTTGGGAAGAACACAAAGTGCTCCAAGGGACAAAGGGATGTAGACTCAAGTATAAGCTCTGGCAGCAATGGACTATAGTTTTCTTGCTCTTCAATTCCTCTTTCTTCAATGTATCCAAAGGGTTCCTTATATAGTGCTTCAATGGGGTAATGGAAGGTCAAATCCGAGCGATCTCAAGGCATATGGAAGGCCAAGAGACAAGTGACTCGGATCCACATCAAGGAAAAATCCAAAACTGTTTGGCCTTTTGCACACATCCCAATGTACACGGGTTTTAGGGTCATATCCGCGTACATACGCGAGAATAGGTTTAAAAGTCATGTATGGCAAATAATGCATGTTTTTAGGGATGATCTTGGAAACATTAAAGGTACAAAAATGGTCCATGGGATCTAAAGAGTCTGTAGAGGAACAAGGAAGGACATAAAGGTGTGATCCACCATGCGTGGTAAAATCAGCTGTAACAAACATTGTAAGGATTGTCCACATCATCATCATCATCTAAGTCAGTTACGCTCATCGTGTCATCGTCGATATAATCTTCATGGGAATTGTCTGCTACATTATCTGATTCAACTAATTCTTGGACATGTTCTACTTGATCATCATCATCATCTAAATCATGTTGATCATGCTCTTCATCATCATCTTCTTATTCCAAAGAACCCTCTTCATTACCATCGTCTAGGTTATACTTTATTGGCCTTCCCCTTGGATCGTGTCTCACAACAAATGACCAGCCCGCTTTACCTGGAACCTCTGAGTAAAATACATGTTCACATTGGATTGGAAGAACATAGGGCTCTGTTCCTGGCTTAAACAACCTTGTATTTACCATGGTAAACTCATTATCATGCTCAATAATAGTTCTATCGGGATCACGGTGATTCAATCGTAACCTGTACCATTTGACAACGAACAGAACTACCTTGAAGGATTTAAAGTCACACTGTAGAATATCTTCCAAATACCCATAGTATCGATTTTCTAAGAGTTCTAAATGTCTGTCACTTCTAGATGAAACATTGGTCACCTCAAATACTGCATATATCCCACAATCTGATGTTTTCTTTGTTTCATCCAATTTTTTTATGCGATATCTACAACCATTGTAGACCATAGCCTTATGGTGTTTTACCTACAACAAGCAATACATGAAAAGATTACACAATGATTCAATAGTTATGCAGTAATACATGGAAAATAACAACACGTACGTCAAAATGTAATTTGCAAATAAAATATTTAGAGTGATTGATTAACATGCTTGCCATTTTATCTTTTAAACCATATGCTAAATCGATTTCCCTTTCTGTAAGATTTCTATCTCCATTGCGATGTGCTTCTTTTACCAATGAAGCCACACCTTCCCATGATATTCCATGACTCGATTGTTCGCATCGTTCAATCCTTACCTTCATCTAGTCAATATGGTTTGCGATGTATAAATGAATTGCATCCCACTCTTGACCAACTTCTTGATGACAATAAACATTAAAATTCAAGACAGATGTAAATTTTATGAACAAATTATATGCTCTTAATTGATGCAATAAATTGAAAATGCAATAAGAATATGAACGAAATAATTAACATCCACTATCTAATAATTACCTTTCACCTTCCTCGATCTTCCTTTCCCTTTCAGGTGCTCCCCTTCAAATTTGTTATTGGATTCTGGATCACAAATACGACGTAAATTGAGCTTTGACGCTAAATTAGGAAGATATTCACTAACATACAACATGTTTTGGTATACTGTATATCCTTCCATAATAGAACCCTCAGCATGTGCTCGTTGTCTCACCAAACCCTTCATAAATTTCAAGTGCCTCTCAACCATCCACATGGACCTTGAGTGCACAGGTCCACACAACTCAATCTCCTCAACTTGGTGTATGGGGTAGTTTTCCTGTGCATTGAATAATGCCGAAGGTGGATGCTTCTTCATTTCACAAATGAGACGAGGAATTTCTCTCCTCCAATACTTTATATCTTCTTTATGGATTTCTTTAGATTTCAACCATCTACAAGTGAGGCAAACCAATAACGATATTTAACAAAAAAAACATTAAATTACATATCATGAAATAATGCACAAAAAACAAATATAAATTATACGAAGAATTAAAGAAACACTAAGCACAAGCAACTAATTGCTAGTTACCTCATGTATTTACCAAGATTATATATAACTTGTTTGACATTGTTGTCAAAGTTTTCCAGGAGAGAGAGAGGTAGAACATATTGTATCAATATACAAACCACGTCATTGTTTAAACAAATAGTATACAAACAAGAAAAAAAATTATGCAATAAAATGAAAAAAACAAAATTATATGGACATAACAATAATAATTACCTTGATGAAGACATGCCAATCATGCGTTGTTACCCTCGCAAAATCACCTTTTTTTGTTATTATATTCTTTAAGTTCACACAAAATCCAGTGGGAAATTTAATTTTCCGCATTACTTCTTTGATAACATTGCTTTGCTGCTCCGTAAACATCCATGGAATTGAGTTTATGTTAATTTGGTCTCCATTGCTATGAAATTGTATGACATCTTTCATTGCATGGTTGCCTTATTGAATGTATTTGAAATCTTTCACAATTTTTTCTTTATCCCTCCTTAGCTCCAGTAGTCGCCATAATGTTTCAGTCACATTCTTTCCAATATGCATTATATCAAACAAATGAGCAATTTGTAGGTGCTCATAGTAGGGCAACCTGTTGAATTGTATAGGATAACTTTTCATTCCTCGTGGATGCCCATTAATGCCTTCATGATCACGATGGACATCATGAATATTAGTTTATAAATAAATTACATCATAAATCAAATATGGCCACTACAGTAAACAGCTCACAATAAAAATTAAAATACATAACAATTCATATACGATGATCCATATGTACCAGCTTGACGATTTCTATTGTATTGCATATTCCAAAGGTGAGATGACATTCTTTATGGTTTTAATGCAGTCTCCTTCTTCCCATTGAAAATATTTTTTTCGATTGTTCTATACCTATGATTCTTAGAGAGGAAATGCCTATACTCATCAAACACCTCCTTTCTTAAGCTTTTTGAGCGACGAGATTTTATCTTAGGACCAGAAACTGGACATGCAAATTTACCCTTTGTTTGAAGACCTACAATATATAGATATGGAATATATATTTCAATTATAATTATATATTAACTATATTAACTACTTCATATAATTAAATGCAATTAAATTGGAACTTAAAAAAACAAACCACCAAATTGGGTTAACCCAAGGGCATCGTGTATTGTCCATACAACCATTGCATGGAATTGAGATTGCCTTTGTCGTATTGGTCTAGATACGCCATACATAGTGATGCCATTCCATAACTTCAGTAGCTCATCTATAAGAGGTTCGATATATACATTCATATCTTTGACTTGGAACTTACCTGATTGATTTGAAGTACATATAAATTATATAATTATGAGAACCATTAAGATATATAAACCATGCACAAGAGTAAAATAAAAAATATACAAATGAAATCAAGAAACATAATAAGACAAATGAGATGCCACAACTACATTAGAAATAAAACAGTTGTAGACACAAAATACATGGAATAATCATCGACAACATTATGTGCTCCCTATTTATTGACAGCCATGGAGGAATGTTATTGTTGATAACAAAAATAGGCCACACCGTCTAAATAGATTTCATCTGTGAAAATGGATTAACACCATCTGATGTCAAAGAAATCCTAAGACTACGTGGTTCTTCTTTAAAGTGGGGCCACTTTTCCTCCATATCTATAACAGCAGAACCATCTGCAGGCATTCGAATAACATCATCTTGAATTATGTTCTTGGCATGGTAATCCATAAATTGCGCTATGTTATTGCACCTGAACAGTCGTTGCAAACATGGAATGATGGGAATATAACAAAGAACCTTGTGAGGCACCTTTTTTGTTACTTGATCTGTTCGATATCTACTTATATGACATTCTGGACATTCTGTTGCAAATTCATGCTGATTATAATATATAACATGGTCATCGGGGCATGCATGAATTGCTTCATAATGCATTCCAATCCCTTTCATGATGGAAGATAAATCTCGATATGTGCGAGGTAAAATATTTGATGGTGGTAACAAAAAATTCAGCTATCAAGCTACATCAAAAAAAATAAAAATATAGTTAATGTAATAAATAAATAATATTAATGAAACACACTTCATCTGTATGATGATCAATAATGAGTTAACAATACAATTATTAGAAGAATACAGATAAACTTTATCACGATCGTATATATTTGATGGATTATTTTACATACCTTAGCATCCGTGTGATTGATATGTTTGAAAGACCATTCATAACCTTCAAGTACATTATCAACAATACAGCAAAGAGAATATTTGTTCTGGAGCCTTCATAAAGGGGTTCATTTCCCTTATCTAGAAGAGGTATATCATGAACATCATCAAAGTCATCAATATTTTCATTATCATTGTCATCGCCATCATCCATTCTAACATTAAATGAATCATGGATCAATGTATTTGTACCATCATCTTCAACTACGTTATCATTATGATCATCTTGTTCAATATGATCATTCACTTGTTCTCCATTAAACATAGACGCTCCATGATCCTGCTCCGGAACTTGTTTTGAAATCACTTCCTCTAGACGATATGTCGTAGGGTGTATTTCCTTTATAAATACATGAAAACATCAATATATATAATTTAATATAGGAAATATTAAAATAATACATACATTTACCAAAGAAAAGAATATAAAAAACTTTATAATGCTAAACCTACAAATGGAGGATATTCATTCCCCCCCTTAGCGTGTCCATGTTCCCTATAATGTTTTGTGGTTGTTGAGATCAATATTCGACTCCTCTTAAATCCCATGCATTGAGTACATGGAAAATAACATTTTCCATCACCCCTTCGTTTCGCTACATCCCATAGTCTAACAAGCAGTTATCGATTGTGTTCGTTTCTTTCAAGAATATTTCTATTTGAAATTTTGTCACAAACTTCATGAATGAATACTATCGACAATGTTAAAAAATCAAGTTCCACACATGACAATTTTCTCAAACAGAGGTTTGTCGAAGAATAACCCGCAAACTATCTGTCGAAGAAAAAAATTCCCGCAACCGCCCATTGAAGAATAAAACAATTCCTCAAACCCTCCGTCAAGGAATAAATAATTTCCGCAAACCATATGTCGCTTCTATAGAAAACATGTCGAAATGTTTAAAAAATTTTATATTTATAATTCGTCAACCATCGAATATCTGACAATATGAAGCTAGTTACCGTTGGAAATATGGGTTTAAACTATTTGAAATATGTCTTTATAATATTTCAAAAAATAGCCCAAGGACGTCGAAATCCGACGACTCATCCTCCAAGTGTCGTTGCAAATTCAACACACTATTGTCGGATATCCAATGACTCGTCCTCCAAGTGTCGTCGCAAATTCGACACACATTCGTTGCATATCCGACGACATAGTGTTGCAAAGTGTCGTCAAAATATGGGTTTAAACTATTTGAAATATGTCTTTATATTATTTCAAAAAATATCCCAAGGACGTCGAAAATATGACGACTCATCCTCCAAGTGTCATCCCAAATTCGACACAGATCCATCGCAAATTTGATACACGTCCATCGCATATCCGACGACATTGTGTTGCAAAGTGTCATCGAAAAATCTACGCTAAGGACGTCAGAAATTCACATATGGTTTAAAAAATAGGAAGGTACAATACTTTTCATCATTGCAAACCAACAAAAACGTACTTTACGTCGGATGTCGTCGAATTCTGTTGACGGATTTTGGGTTCAAATCCTGTTGTGAAACAAACCTTAGGTACATCTTTGAGGCTGAAAATCCTGGTAGAATCTGGTCGTGGAACGAAAAAGACAAATTAACCTGAAACCATGGAATTTCTTCTGCATATGAACAAAATACAATTAAGAAAATTTGTACGGAAAAGGGAACTAGTTTGTAGTTTTGACATTACTGAAATTTACTATCATAACATTCCACAAGAGTGTGTAGACAGCGTATTTGAAAATAATGACTCGAAAAGAAAAGAGAAAGATGCATTTTTTTACTTACATTAATGAAAGTGCAAATACTGGTGACAATTAAAACGTCAAAAGCAATTAAAGATTTGTGTTGGAATTGCTTATTTTAAGTACGTCTTTGAAGCAAAGAGTGGGGACGAGGCTGAAAATCCAGGTAGAATCCGGCCGTGGAGCAGAAATACAAATTAACTTGAAACCATGGAATTGCTTGTGTATGAACAAAATACAATTAAGAAAATGTGTACGGAAAAGGGAACCAGTTTTTAGTTCCCGCATTACTGAAATGTATTGTCAAAACGTTACACAAGAGTGTGTACACAGTGTCTTTGGAAATAATGACCCGAAAAGAGAGAGAAAGCTACCTTATTTTACTTACATAAATGAAAGTGCAAAGCCCAGGGACAATTAAAGCATCAAAATCAATTAAGAAGTCGAATAAAATAGAAAGAAGGAAAGAAGAGGAAACCTGATGTAACAAAGGAAGTGGAAACCTACTGTAACAGAGGAAACCTGCTGTAACAAAGGTAATAAGCCAGAGAAGCCTACTGTAACAGAGGAAAGGAAAGTGCAAAGCCTGGGGACAATTAAAGCTTCAAAAGCAATTAAATATTTGTGTTGGAACTGCTTATTTTACGTACGTATTTGAAGCAAACTCAAGGGATGAGTGTGCAGAATAAAGCCAATTTAGAGATTAAGAGAATATAAACTCTAACCTTCCCACTGCAAAAGGCAAATCAATATTGAAAAAAGAAAGAAAAAAGAAAGAAGGAAAGAAGAGGAAACCTGATGTGACAGAGTCAGGACACTTGAAAACAAACATCGTTAATTCTACAGAACTACGTTAAGCATTTGCAGAGACACCATACCTGTCATTACTGCAAAATAAAGAAGAAACCTGATGTAAAGAAGTTGGGGCACTGGAAAGCAACATTTAAGCATTTCATAACCTACTTCATTAGACACCAGGAAATGCGCCTTCCATTACTGAAGAAATAAAAAAGAATAAACCTGCTATAACATACTCAGAGCACTAGAAAGGAACGATTAAGTATTTCATACCTAGCTTCACTAATTCTACCAATCTAAAGGCAGAGTTTGCAAATAAATTTACTCTCAAAATATTATATAAAGGTGTGTATGTAGTGCCTTAGGAAATAATGACTTGTAAAGAAAAAAGAAGCCTTAGGTACATCTTTGAGGCTGAAAATCGTGGTAGTATCTGGTCGTGGAGCAAAAAAAATCAAATTAACCTGCAACCATAGAATTGCTTCTGTGTATGAACAAAATACAATTAAGAAAATGTGTATGGAAAAGGGAACCGGTTTGTAGTTCCCACATTACTAAAATTTACTGTCATAATGTTACAGAAGAGTGTGTAGAGAGCGTCTTTGGAAATAATGACTTGAAAAGAAAAGAGAAAGCTACCTTATTTTACTTACATCAATGAAATTGCAAATCCCGAGGACAATTAAAACGTCAAAAAAAAAAAAAAATTGTGTGTTGGAATTGCTTATTTTAAGTACGTCTTTGAAGCAAAGTTTGGGGACGAGGATAAAAATTCAGGTAGAATCCGGTCATGGAGTCTAAAAGACAAATTAACCTAAAACCATGGAATTTCTTATATCTCAAGAAAATACAATTAATAAAATGTGTATAGAAAATGGAACCAATTTGTAGTTCCCGCATTACTAAAATTTATTGTCAGAACATTACATAAGAGTGTGTAGACAGTGTCTTTGGAAATAATGACCTAAAAAGAGAAAGAGAAAGCTACCTTAGTTTACTTACATCAATGAAAGTGCAAAGACCAGAGACAAATAAAGCATCAAAATCAATTAAGAAATCGAAGAAAAAACAAAAGAAGGAAAGAATAGGAAACCTGTTGTAACAGATGAAAGAAGAGGAAACATGTTGTAAAGAAGGAAAGAAGAGGAAACATGTTGTAATATAGGAAGAAGAAACCTGTTTTAATAGAGGAAATAAGCCAGAGAAACGTGTTGTAACGGAGGAAATGAAAATGAAAATCTCGGGGACAATTAAAGCGTCAAAAGCAATTAAAGCTTTGTGTTGGAACTGCTTATTTTATGTACATCTTTGAAGCAAAGTCCGAGGACGAGTGTGTAGAATGAATCCAATTTTGATATTAAGCAAATATAAACTCTAACCTTCCCACTGCAAAATGCCAATCAAAATTGAAAAAAGAAAGGAAAATTTGAAGAAAAAAGAAAGAAGGAAAAAAGAGGAAACATGTTGTAACAGAGTCGAGGCACTTGAGAACAAACTTCGTTAATTCTATAGAACTATGCTAAGTAGTTGCAGAGACACCACGCCTATCATTACTACAAAATAAAGAAGAAACTTGTTGCAACAAAGTTGGGCATTGAAAAGCAACATTTAAGAAATACATACCCTAACTTCGTTAGACACCGAGTAGTGCGCCTGCCATTACTGAAGAAATAAAAAGGAATAAACCTGCTATAACAGACTTGGAGAACTGGAAAGGAACAGTTAAGTATTTCATACCCTAGCCTCGCTAATTCTACTAATCTATAGGCAGAGTTTGCAAAGAAATTTAATCTCAAAATATTATATAAAGGTACATCTTTGATGCTAAAAATCCTGGTAGAATCCGGCCGTGGAGCTAAAAAGACAAATTAACCTGAAACCATGGAATTGTCTCTATGTATGAACACAATACAATTAAGAAAATGTGTACGGAAAAGGGAACCACTTTGTAGTTTTGACATTATTGAAATTTATTGTCAGAACGTTACACAAGAGTGTGTAGATAATGTCTTTGGAAATAATGACTTGAAATGAAAAGAGAAAGCTACCTTATTTTACTTACATCAATGAAAGTGCAAATCTTAGGGAAAATTAAAGGGTCAAATGCAATTAAAGCTTTGTTTTGGAATTGCTTATTTTAAGTACGTCTTTGATGCAAAGTTTGCGCACGAGGCTGAAAATCCAGGTAGAATCTGGCCGTGGAGTGTAAAAGACAATTTAACCTGAAACCATGGAATTTCTTGTGTATGAACAAAATACAATTAAGAAAATGTGTACGAAAAAGGGAACCAGTTTGTAGTTCCTACATTACTGAAATTTACAGTCAGAACGTTAGAAATTAGTGTGTAGACAGTGTCTTTAGAAATAATGACCTGAAAAGAGAAAGAGAAAGATACCTTATTTTACTTACATCAATGAAAGTGCAAATCCCGATGACAATTAAAGCATCAAAAGCAATTAAGAAGTCGAAGAAAAAAAAAGAAGGAAAGAAGAGGAAACCTGTTGTAACAGAGGAAAGAAGAGGAAACCTGATGTAAAGAAGGAAAGAAGAAGAGGAACCTGATGTAAAGAAGGAAAGAAGAGGAAACCTATTGTAACAGAGGAAGAGGAAACTTTTTGTAGAAGAGAAAATAAGCCATAGAAACCTGTTGGAAAATAGGATATGAAAGTGCAAATCTCGGGGACAATTAAAGTGTAAAAATCAATTAAAGCTTTGTGTTGGAACTGCTTATTTTGTGTACGTATTTGAAGAAAATTCCAGGGACGAGTGTGTAGAATGAAGTAATGTTAGATATTAAGTGAATATAAACTCTAACCTTCCCACTACAAAAGGCCAATCAATATTGAAAAAAGAAAGAAAAAAGCAGAAGAAAAAAGAAACAAGGAAAGAAGAGGAAATGTGCTATAAAGAAGTTGGGGCACTTAAAAACAAACTTCGTTAATTCTACAGAATTATGCTAAGAATTTGCAGAGACACCACGCTTTTCATTACTATAAAATAAATAAGAAACCTGATGTAAAACAGTTGGGGCACTAGGAAGAAACATTTAAGCATTTCATACCCTAACTTTGTTAGACACCGGGAGGCACGTCTGCCATTACTGAAGAAATAAAAAGAATAAACCTAGTATAACAGAATCGAAGCATTGGAATGAAATAGTTAAGTATTTCATACCCCATTTTCGCTAATTATACCAATCTATAGGCAGAGTTTGCAGAGAAATTTGCTCTCAGAAGTACGTCTTTGAAGCAAAGGTGGCAGAGTACGTCTTTGAAGCAAAGTTTGCGGATGACGCTAAAAATCCGGGTAGAATCCAGTCGTTGAGCGAAAAATACAAATTAACCTAAAACCATGGAATTGATTGTGTATGAACAAAGTACAATTAAGAAAATGTGTACAGAAAATATAACCAGTTTGTAGTTCCCGCATTACTGAAATTTATTGTCAAAACGTTACACAAGAGTGTGTAGAAAGTGTCTTTGGAAATAATGACTTGAAAAGAAAAAGAGAAAGCTACCTTATTTTACTTACAACAATGAAAGTGCAAATCCTGGGGACAATTAAAGCGTCAAAATCAATTAAGAATTCGAAGAAAAAAAGAAGAATCAAAGAATAAGAAACCTCCTATAACAGAGGAAAGAAGAGGAAACCTGTTGTAAATAAGGAAAGAAGAGGAATCTTGTTGTAATAGAGGAAGAGGAAACCTACTGTAACAGGGGAAATAAGCCATAGAAACCTACTGTAACAGAGGAAATGAAAGATCAAATTCTGGGGATAATTAATGCGTCAAAAGCAATCAAAGCTTTGTGTTAGTGACTACATATTTTACGTACGTATTTGAAGTAAAGTCTGGGGGTGAGTGTGCATAATGAATCCGAGTTAGAGATTAAGCGATTATAAACTCTAACCTTCCAACTGTAAAAGTCCAATCAAGATTGAAAAAAGAAAGAAAAAAGTCAAAGAAAAAAGAAAGAAGGAAAGAAGAGGAAACCTGTTGTAACAGAGTCACAGCACTTGAAAAAAAACTTCGTTAATTCTACAGAACTACGCTAAGAATTTGCAGAGAAACTGCGCCTGTCATTACTGTAAAATAAAGAAGAAACCTGTTGTAACAGAGTTGGGGCACTGGAAAACAACATTTGAGAATTCCATACCCTAACTTCGTTAGATATTGGGTGGCACACTAGCCATTACTGAAGAAATAAAAAAAGAATAAACTTGCTATAACAAACTCGGGGCACTGGAAAGGAACAGTTATGTATTTCATACCCTAACATCGTTAATTCTACCAATCTATAGGCAGATTTTGAAGAGAAATTTACTCTCAAAATATTATATAAAGGTTTGTATGCAATGCCTTAGGAAATAATGACTTGTAAAGAAAAATGAAGCGACGTAATTTTAGGTACATCTTTAAGGCTGGAAATCCTGGTAGAATCCGGTCATGGAGCGGAAAAGACAAATTAACCTGAAACTATGGAATTACTTCTGGGTATGAACAAAATAAAATTAAGAAAATGTGTACGGAAAAGGTAACCAATTTGTAGTTCCGACATTACTAAAATTTATTGTCATAACGTTACACAAGAGTGTGTAGACAGTGTCTCTGGAAATAATGAACTAAAAAGAGAAAGTGAAAGCTACCTTATTTTACTGGAAATAATGACTTGAAAAGAAAATAGAAAGCTACCTTATTTTACTTACATCAATTAAAGTGCAAATCCCGGGGACAATTAAAGCGTCAAAAACCATTAAATCTTTGTGTTGGAATTGCTTATTTTAAGTACGTCTTTGAAGCAAAGTTTGGGGACGAGGCTGAAAATCAGGGAAGAATCCGGCCGTGGAGTGGAAAGAAAAATTAAACTGAAATCATGGAATTGCTTGTGTATGAACAAAATACAATTAAATAATCAAAGCAATTAAAGCTTTGTATTGGAACTGCTTATTTTACGTACGTATTTGAAGCAAAGTCTAGGGACGAGTGAGCAGAATGAAGTCATGTTAGAGATTAAGTGAATATAAACTCTAACCTTCCCACTGAAAAATTCCAATCAAGATTGAAAAAAGAAAGAAAAAAGAAATAAGGAAAGAAAGAAGGAAAGAAGAGGAAACGTGCTATATAGAAGTTGGGGCACTTGAAAACAATCTTCGTTAATTCTATATAATTATGCTAAGAATTTGCAGAGACACCGCACTTGTCATTACCTGCAAAATAAAGAAGAAAACTATTGTAAAAGAGTTGGGGCACTAGACAGCAACATTTAAGCATTTCATACTCTAACTTTGTTAAACACCGGGAGGCGCGCCTACCATTACTGAAGAAATAAAAAAGAATAAACCTATCATAACAGAATCGAAGCACTGGAACTGAATAGTTAAGTATTTCATACCCCATATTCGCTAATTATAGCAATCTATAGGTAGATTTACAGATAAATTTACTCTCAAAAGTGCGTCTTTAAATCAAACTATGTCTTTGAAGCAAAGTTGGCAGAGTACGTCTTTGAAGCAAAGTTTGGGGACGAGGCTAAAAATCCAGGTAGAATCCAGCCGTGGAGCGGAAAAGAAAAATTAACCTGAAACCATGGAATTGATTGTGTATGAAAAAAATACAATTAAGAAAATGTGTACGAAAAATAGAACCAGTTTGTAGTTCCCGCATTACTGAAATTTATTGTCAAAACGTTACACAAGAGTGTGTAGAAAGTGTCTTTGGAAATAATGACCTAAAATAGAGAAAGAGAAAGCTACCTTATTTTACTTACACCAATGAAAGTGCAAATCCCGGGCACAATTAAAGCGTTAAAATCAGTTAAGAAGTTGAAGAAAAAAGGAAGAAGCAAAGAACAGGAAACCTCCTGTAACAGAGGAAAAAAGAGGAAACCTGTTGTAAAGAAGGAAAGAAGAGGAAACCTGCTATAATGGAGGAAGAGGAAACTTGTTGTAAAGAAGGAAAGAAGAGGAAACCTGTTGTAATGGAGGAAGAGGAAACCTATTTTAACATAGGAAACCTGTTGTAAGAGAGGAAATAAGCCATAGAAAACTACTGTAACAGAGGAAATGAAAGAACAAAGGCCGAGGACAATTAATGCGTTAAAAAGCAATCAAAGCTTTGTGTTATAACTACATATTTTGCATATGTCTTTGAAGTAAAGTCCGGGGGCGAGTGTGCATAATGAAGCTGAGTTAGAGATTAAGCGAGTATAAACTCTAACCTTCCCACTGTAAAATTCCAATCAAGATTGAAAAAAGAAAGAAAAAAGTTGAAGAAAAAAGAAAGAAGGAAAGAAGAGGAAACATGTTGTAACAGAGTCAGGGCACTTGAAAACAAACTTCGTTAATTCTACAGAACTACGCTAAGAATTTGTAGAGACACCACGCCTGTCATTACTACAAAATAAAGAAGAAAATTGTTGTAACAGAGTTGGGGCACTGGAAAACAACGTTTAAGCATTTCATACCCTAACTTCGTTAGATATTGGGTGTCGCGCTTGCCATTACTGAAGAAATAAAAAAGAATAAACTTGCTATAACAAACTCAGAGCACTGGAAAGGAAAAGTTAAGTATTTCATACCCTAGCATCGTTAATTCTACCAACCTATAGGCAGAGTTTGAGTGAAATTTAATTTCAAAATATTATATAAAGTTTTGTATGTAGTGCCTTAGGAAATAATGACTTGTAAAGAAAAATCAAGCCACATAATTTTAGGTACATCTTTGAGGCTGGAAATCCTGGTAGAATCCGGCCGTGGAGCGAAAAAGACAAATTAACCTGAAACCATGGAATTGCTTCTGGGTATGAACAAAATAAAATTAATAAAATGTGTATGGAAAAGGGAACCAGTTTGTAGTTCCCGCATTACTGAAATTTACTATCAGAAAGTTACACAAGTGTGTAGACAATGTCTTTGGAAATAATGACTTGAAAAGGAAACCTCTTGTAATAGAGAAAAGAAGAGGAAACCTGTTGTAAATAAAGAAAGAAGAGGAAACCTGCTGTAAAGAAGGAAAGAAGAGGAAACCCATTGTAACAGAGGAAACCTACTGTAACATAAGAAATAAGCCAAATAAACCTATTGTAACAGAGGAAATGAAAGTGAAAAGACCGGGGACAATTAAAGTGTCAAAAGAAATCAAAGCTTTGTGTTAGAATTGCTTATTTTACGTATGTATTTGAAGCAAAGTCTAGGGATGAGTGTGCAGAATGAAGCTGAGTTAGAGATTAATCGAATATAAACTCTAAACTTCCCACTACAAAAGGACAATCAAGATTGAAAAAATAAAGAAAAAAGCCGAAGAAAAAAAGAAAGAAGGAAAGAAGAGGAAACCTGCTGTAACAAAGTCAGGGCACTTAAAAACAAACTTCGTTAATTCTACAAAACTACACTAAGAATTTGTAGAGACATTGCGCCTATCATTACTGCAAAATAAAGAAGAAACCTGCTGTAACAGAGTTGGGGCACGGGAAAGCAACATTTAAGGATTTCATACCCTAACTTCGTCAGACACTAGGCGACATGCCTGCTATTATTGAAGAAATAAAAAAGAATAAACTTGTTATAATAGACTCAGAGCACTGGAAAAGAACAGTTAAGTATTTCATACCCTAGCTTCATTAATTCTACCAATCTATAGGCAGAGTTTGCAAAGAAATTTAATCTCAAAATATTATATAAAGGTGTGTATGCAGTGCCTTAGGAAATAATGACTTGTAAAGAAAAAAGAAGCCGCATCATTTTAGGTACATCTTTGAGGCTAAAAATCCTAGTAGAATCCGGTCATGGAGTGGAAAATACAAATTATCCTGAAACCATGGAATTGCTTCTAAGTATGGACAAAATAAAAATAAGAAAAATGTGTATGGAAAAGGCAACCAATTTGTAGTTCCCCCATTATTAAAATTTATTGTCAGAATGTTACACAAGAGTGTGTAGACAGTGTGTTGGAAATAATGACCTGAAAAGAGAAAGAGAAAGCTACCTTATTTTACTTACATCAATGAAAGTGCAAAGCGCATGGACAATTAAAGTGTCAAAATCAATTAAGAAGTCAAAGAAAAAAGAAAGAAGGAAAGAAAAGGAAACCTGTTGTAACAGAGGAAAGAAGAGGAAAATTGATGTAAAGAAGGAAATAAGAGGAAACCTGCTTTAACGGAGGAAAACTAGTGTAACAGAGGAAATAATCCAAAGAAACCTACTGTAACAGAAAAAATGAAAGTGCAAAACCCAGGGACAATTAAAGCGTCAAAAGCAATTAAAGCTTTGTGTTGGAAGTGCTTATTTTACATACGTATTTGAAGCAAAGTCTGGGGACGAGTGTGTATAATGAAGCTGAGTTAGAGATTAAGTGAATATAAACTCTAACCTTCCCACTACAAAAGGCCAATCAAGATTGAAAAAAGAAAGAAAAAAGTTGAAGAAAAAAGAAGAAAGGAAAGAAGAGGAAAACTTTTGTAATAGAGTCGAGGCACTGGAAAAGAAACTTCATTAATTCTACAAAATTACGTTTAGAATTTGCAAAGACATCATGCCTGTCATTACTACAAAAGAAGAAGAAACCTGTTGTAACAAAGTTGGGTCACTAGATAGAAACATTTAATAATTTCATACCCGAACTCCATTAGACACTGGGTGGCGCGCCTGCCATTACTAAAGAAATAAAAAAGAATAAACCTGCTATAACAGACTCGAAGCACTGGAACGGAATAGTTAAGTATTTCATACCACGTCTTCGCTAATTATACCAATATATAGGCAGAGTTTGCAGAGAAATTTACTCTCAAAATATTATATAAAGGTGTGTATGCAGTGCCTTACGAAATAATGAATTGTAAATGAAAAAGAATCCTTAGGTACATCTTTGAGGATGAAGATCCTGGTAGAATCTGACCATGGAGCAGAAAAGACAAATTATCCTGAAACCATGGAATTGCTTCTCTGTATGAACAAAATACAATTAAGCAAATGTGTATGGAAAAGGGAACCAGTTTGTAGTTCCGGCATTACTCAAATTTACTATCAAAACGTTACACAAGAGTGTGTAGACAATGTCTTTGGAAATAATGACTTGAAAAGAAAAGAGAAAATTACCTTATTTTACTAACATCAATGAAAGTACAAATCCCAGGACAATTAAAGCGTCAAAAGCAATTAAAGCTTTGTGTTGGAATTGTTTATTTTAAGTACGTCTTTGAAGCAAAGTTTGTGGACGAGGATGAAAATACGGGTAAGATCTGGCCGTGGAGAGAAAAATATAAATTAACCTAAAAAAATGGAATTGCTTGTGTATGAAGAAACTACAATTAAAAAAATGTGTACGAAAAAGGGAACCAGTTTGTAGTTCCCGCATTACTAAAATTTATTGTCAGAACGTTACACAAGAGTGTGTAGAAATTCTCTTTGGAAATAATGACCTGAAAAGATAAAGAGAAATATACCTTATTTTACTTACATCAATGAAATTGCAAAGCTCGGGGACAATTAAAGCATCAAAAGAAATTAAGAAGTCGAAGAAAAAGAAAGAAAGAAAGAAGAGGAAACCTGTTGTAGCAGAGGAAAGAAAAGAAAACCTGTTGTAAAGAACGTAAGAAAAGGAAACCTATTGTAACAAAGGAAGATGAAACCTGTTGTAATAGAGGAAACCTACTTTAACAAAGAAAATAAGCTAGAAAAACCTGCTGTTACAGAGGAAATGAAATCCAAATCCCATGGACAATTAAAGCGTCAAAATATATCAAAGCTTTGTGTTAGAACTGCTTATTTTACATACGTCTTTGAAGCAAAGTCTGGGGACGAGCGTGGAGAATTAAGTCGAGTTAGAGATTAATCAAATATGAACTCTAACCCTCCCACTTCAAAAGGCCAATCAAGATTGAAAAAAGAAAGAAAAAACTCGAAAAAAAAGAAAGAAGGAAAGAAGAGGAAAACCTGTTGTAACGGAGTCGAGGCACCTGAAAACAAACTTCGTTAATTCTACAGAACTATGCTAAGAATTTGTAGAGACACCGCACTTGTAATTACTACAAAATAAAGAAGAAACCTTTTGTAACAGAGTTGGGTCACTGGAAAGCAACATTTAAGCATTTAATACCCAAACTTCGTTAAACACTGGGTGGCGCGCCTTCCATCACTGAAGAAATAAAAAAAATACACTTGCTATAACAGACTCGGAGCACTAGAAAGGAACAGTTAAGTATTTCATACCTTAGCTTCGTTAATTCTACCGATCTATAGGCAAATTTTGCAAAGAAATTTACTCTCAAAATATTATATTAAGGTGTGTATGCAGTGCCTTAGGAAATAATGACTTGTAAAGGAAAAATTAGCCACATAATTTTAGGTACATCTTTGAGGCTAAAAATCTTGGTAGAATCCGGTCGTGGAGCGAAAAAGACAAATTAACCTGAAACCATGGAATTGCTTCTAGGTATGAACAAAATAAAATTAATAAAATGTGTATGGAAAGGGGAATCGGGTTGTAGTTCATGAATTACTGACATTTACTGTCAGAACGTTATACAAGAGTGTGTAGACAGTGTCTTTGGAAATAATGACCTAAAAAGAGAAAGAGGAAGCTACCTTATTTTACTTACATCAATGAAAGTGCAAAGCCTAGGGACAATCAAAGCATCAAAAGCAATTAAGAATTCGAAGAAAAAAGAAAGAAGGAAAGAAGAGGAAACCTGTTGTAACAGAGGAAAGAAAATAAAACTTGTTGTAAAGAAGGAAAGAAGAGGAAACTTGTTGTAACAGAGGAAGAGGAAACCTGTTGTAACAGAGGAAATAAGCCATAGAAACCCATTGTAACAGAGGAAATGAAAGTGCAAATCCCGGGGACAATTAAAGCGTCAAAAGCAATTAAGGATTTATGTTGGAATTGCTTATTTTACGTATGTCTTTGAAGCAAAGTCTGGGGAAAAGTGTGCAGAATGAAGCTGAGTTAGAGATTTAGCAAATATAAACTCTAACCTTCCCACTACAAAAGGCCAATCAAGATTGAAAAAAGAAATAAGGAAAGAAGAGGAAACCTGGTGTAACAAAGTCGGGGCACTTGAATACAAACTTCGTTAATTCTACAGAACAACACTAAGAATTTCTAGAGACGCAGCGCCTGTCATTACTATAGATAAAGAAGAGACCTACTGTAACAGAGTTGGGGAACTAGAAAACAACATTTATGCATTTCATACCCTAACTTCGCTAGAAATCGGGTGACGGACCTGCCATTACTAAAGAAATAAAAAAGAATAAACTTGCTATAACATACTCGGAGCATTGGAAAGGAAGAGTTAAGTATTTCATACCCTATCCTCACTAATTATACCAATCTATAGGCAAAGTTTGCAGAAAAATTTACTCTCAAAATATTATATAAAGGTGTGTATGCAGTGCCTTAGGAAATAATGACTTTTAAAAAAAAGACTTAGGTACATTTTTTAAGCTGAAAATCTTGGTGGAATCCGACCAGGGAGAAAAAAAGACAAATTAACCTAAAACCATGGAATTTCTTCTGTATATGAACAAAATACAATTAAGAAAATGTGTACGAAAAAGGGAACTAGTTTGTAGTTTCGACATTACTGAAATTTACTATCATAACGTTGCACAAGAGTGTGTAGACAGTGTCTTTGGAAATAATGACTTGAAAAGGAAAGAGAAAACTACCTTATTTTACTTACATGAATGAAAGTGCAAAGCCTGAGGACAATCATAGCTTCAAAAGCAATTAAAGCTTTGTGTTGGAATTGTTTATTTTAAGTACATCTTTGAAGCAAAGTTTGGGGACGAGGCTGAAAATCCAAGTAGAATCCGGCAATGGAGGGGAAAAGATAAATTAACCTGAAACCATGGAATTGCTTGTGTATGAACAAAATACAATTAAGAAAATGGTACCAGTTTGTAGTTCACACATTACTGAAATTTATTGGCAAAACGTTACATAAGAGTGTGTAGACAATGTCTTTGGAAATAATGACCTGAAAAGAGAAAGAGAAAGCTACCTTATTTTACTTACATCCATGAAAGTGCAAATCCCAGGGACAATTAAAGCATCAAAATCAATTAAGAAATCAAAGAAAAAAAGAAGAAGCAAATAACAGGAAACCTCTTGTAACAGCGGAAAGAAGAGGAAACATGTTGTAAAGAAGGAAAGAAGAGGAAACCTATTGTAACAAAGGAAGAGGAAACCTGTTGTAACAGAGGAAATAAGCCATATAAACCTACAGTAACAGAGGAAATGAAAGATAAAAGGCCAGGGACAATTAATGCGTCAAAAGCAATCAAATCTTTGTGTTACTACTGCATATTTTACAGACGTATTTGAAGTAAAGTCTGGGGGCGAGTTGCATAATGAAGCCGAGTTAGAGATTAAGCAAGTATAAAATCTAACCTTCCCACTGTAAAAGGCCAATCAATATTGAAAAAATAAATAAATAAGTTGAAGAAAAAAGAAAGAAGAAAAGAAGAGGAAACATGTTGTAACAGAGTTAGGGCACTTCAAAACAAACTTCGTTAATTCTACAAAACTACACTAAGAATTTCCACAGACACTGCGCCTGTCATTACTGCAAAATAAACAAGAAACCTGTTTTAACAGAGTTGGGGCACTGGAAAACAACATTTAAGCATTTCATACCCTTACTTTGTTAGATATTGGGCGGCACGCTTACCATTACTGAAGAAATAAAAAAGAATAAACTTGCTATAACAGACTCGGAGCACTGGAAAGGAACAGTTAAGTATTTCATACCCTAGTATCGTTAATTCTACCAATCAATAGGTAGAGTTTGAAAATAAATTTACTCTCAAAATATTATATAAAGGTTTGTATGCAGTGACTCATAAATAAAAATGAATCCACATAATTTTAGGTACATCTTTGAGGTTGGAAATCCTGGTAGAATCCGGACGTGGAGCAAAAAAAGACAAATTAACCTGAAACCATGGAATTACTTTTGGGTATGAACAAAATAAAATTAACAAAATGTGTACAAAAAAGGAAACCAATTTGTAGTTCCCACATTACTGAAATTTACTATCAGAACGTTACACAAGAGTGTGTAGACAGTGTATTTGGAAATAATGACCTAAAAAGAGAAAGATAAAGCTACCTTATTTTACCTACATCAATGATTGTGCAAATATAGGGACAATTAAAGCATCAAAAGCTATTAAAAATTCGAAGAAAAAAGAAAGAAGGAAAGAAGAGGAAACCTGTTGTAACAGAGGACAGAAGAGGAAACTTACTGTAAAGAAGGAAAGAAAAGGAAACCTGTTGTAACAGAGGAAAAAGAAACCTGTTGTAACAGAGGAAACCTAGTGTAATAGAGGAAATAAGCCAAAAAACCCCGTTGTAACAGAGGAAATGAAAGTGCAAATCCCGGGGACAATTAAAGCGTCAAAAGAAATTAAATATTTCTATTGGAACTGCTTATTTTACGTACATCTTTTAAGCAAAGTCTGGGGACGAGTGTGCAGAATGAAGCCGAGTTAGAGATTAAGCGAATATAAACTCTAACCTTCCAACTGCAAAAGGCCAATCAAGATTGAAAAAAGAAAGAAAAAAGTCGAACAAAAAAGAAAGAATAAAAGAAGAGGAAACCTGTTGTAACAAAGTCAGGGCACTTGAAAACAAAATTCGTTAATTCTACAGAACTACGCTAAGAATTTGCAGAGGCACTGCACCTGTCATTACTACAAAATAAAGAAGAAACCTGTTGTAACAGAGTTGGGGAACTGGAAAGAAACATTTAATCATTTCATACCCTAACTTCATCAGACACCGGGCGGCGTGCCTGCCATTACTGAAGAAATAAAAAAGAATAAACTTGATATAACAGACTCGAAAAATTGGAAAGGAACAGTTAAGTATTTCATACCCTTGCTTCGCTAATTATACCAATCTATAGGTAAAGTTTGTAGAGAAATTTACTCTCAAAATATTATATAAATGTGTGTATGCAGTGCCTTAGGAAATAATGACTTGTAAAGCAAAAAGAAACCTTAGGTACATCTTTGAGGCTAAAAATCCTGGTAGTATCCGGCCATGGAGCGGAAAAGACAAATTAACCTGAAACCATGGAATTGCTTTTGTGTATGAACAAAATACAATTAAGAAAATGTGTACATAAAAGGGAACCAGTTTGTAGTTCTAACATTACTGAAATTTACTATCAGAACTTTACACAAGAGTGCTTAGACAGTGTCTTTGGAAATAATGACTTGAAAAGAAAAGAGAAAACTACCTTATTTTACTTACATCAATGAAAGTGAAAATCCCGGGGACAACTAAAGCGTCAAAAGTAATTAAAGCTTTGTGTTGGAATTGCTTATTTTAAGTACGTCTTTGAAGCAAAGTTTGGGGACAAGGCTAAAAATCCGGGTAGAATCTGGCCATGGAGCAGAAAAGACAAATTAACTTGAAACCATGGAATTTCTTGTGTATGAACAAAATAAAATTAAGAAAATGTGTATGGAAAAGGGAACCAGTTTGTAGTTGCCGCATTACTGAAATTTATTGTCAAAATGCTACACAAGAGTGTGTAGATAGTGTCTTTGGAAATAATAACCTGAAAAGAGAAAGAGAAATCTACCTTATTTTACTTACATAAATGAAAGTACAAATCCCGAGGAAAATTGAAGCGTCAAAATCAATTAAGAAGTCGAATAAAAAAGAAAGAAGGAAAGAAGAGGAAACCCCCTGTAACAGAGGAAAGAAGAGGAAACCTGCTGTAAAGAAGGAAAAAAGAGGAAACCTGTTGTAATAGAGTAAGAGGAAACCTACTATAACAGAGGAAATAAGCCAAAGAAACCTTTTGTAATTGAAGAAATGAAAGTGAAAATCCTGGGGAGAATTAAAGCATCAAAAGCAATCAAAGCTTTGTGTTAGAACTGATTATTTTACGTACATATTTGAAGCAAAGTATGGGGACGAGTGTGCAGAATGAAGACCAGTTAGAGATTAAACGAATATAAACTCTAACCTTCCCACTACAAAAGTCCAATCAAGATTGAAAAAGGAAATAAAAAAGTTGAAGAAAAAATAGAGACGGGAAAAAGAGGAAACTTGTTGTAACAGAATCGAGGCACTTGAGAACAAATTTCGTTAATTCTATAGAACTACGCTAAGAATTTGCAAAGACACCACGCCTATCATTATTGCAAAATAAAGAACAAACCTGTTGTAACAGATTTGGGGCACTAGAAAGGAACATTTAAGCATTTCATACCCTAACTTCGTAGACATTGGGCGATGCGCATGACATTACTGAAGAAATCAAAAAGAATAAACTTGCTATAATAGACTCGGAGCACTGGAAAGGAACAGTTAAGTATTTGATACCCTAGCTTCGTTAATTCTACTAATCTATAGGTAGAGCTTGTAGAGAAATTTACTCTCAAAATATTATATAAAGGTTTGTGTGAAGTGCCTTAGGAGATAATGACTTGTAAAGAAAAGAGAAGCCACATAATTTTAGGTACATCTTTGAGGTTGAAAATCCTAGTAGAATCCGGCTGTGGAGCAAAAAAGACAAATTAACCTGAAACCATGGAATTGCTTCTTGGTGTGAACAAAATAAAATTAAGAAAAAGTGTACGGAAAAGACAACCTGTTTGTAGTTCCCGCATTACTGAAATTTACTGTTAGAACATTACACAAGAATGTGTAGATAGTGTCTTTGCAAATAATGACCTTAAAAGAGAAAGAGAAAGCTACCTTATTTTACTTACATCAATGAAAGTGCAAATCCCAGGGACAATTAAAGCGTCAAAAGAAATTAAGAAGTGGAATAAAAAACAAAGAAGGAAAGAAGAGGAAACCTGTTGTAATAGAGGAAAGAAGAGGAAACTTGTTGTAAAGAAGGAAAGAACAGGAAACCTGCTATAACATAGGAAGAGGAAACCTACTGTTACATAGGAAACCTAGTGTAACAGAGGAAATAATCTAGAGAAACCCCCTATAATAGAGGAAATGAAAGTTCAAATCCCGGTGACAATTAAAGCATCAAAAGTAATTCAAGCTTTGTGTTGGAACTGCTTATTTTACGTACGTATTTTAAGCAAAGTTTGGGGACGAGTGTGCAGAATGAAGCTGAGTTAGATATTAAGCGAATATAAACTCTGACCTTTCCACTACAAAATGCCAATCAAGATTGAAAAAAGAAAGAGTGAAAGAAGAGGAAACATGTTGTAACCGAGTCAAGGCACTTGAAAACAAACTTCGTCAATTCTACAGAACTACTTTAAGAATTTGCAATGACACCACGCCTGTCAGTACTACAAAATAAATAAGAAACCTGTTGTAACAAATTTGGGGCACTGAAAAGAAACATTTAATAATTTCATAACCTAACTTCGTTAGACACTGGGAGGCACGCCTGCAATTACTGAAGAAATAAAAAAGAATAAACTTGTTATAACATACTCAAAGCACTGGAAAGGAACAGTTAAGTATTTCATACCCTAGATTCATTAATTCTACCAATCTATAGGCATATTTTGAAGAGAAATTTACTCTCAGAATATTATATAAAGGTGTGTATGCATTTCCTTAGAAAATAATTACTTGTAAAGAAAAAAGAAGCCACATAATTTTAGGTACATCTTTGAGGCTTAAAATCCTGGCAGAATCCAGCCCTGGAGTGAAAAATACAAATTAACTTGAAACCATGGAATTGCTTCTGGGTATGAACAAAATAAAATTAAGAAAATGTGTACAGAAAAGGGAACCAGTTTGTAGTTCCCGTATTTACTGAAATTTACTGTCAGAACATTACACAAGTGTGTGTAGACAGTGTCTTCGGAAATAATGACCTGAAAAGAGAAAGAGAAAGCTACCTTATTTTACTTACATCAATGAAAGTGCAAATCCTGGGGATAATTAGAGCGTCGAAGAAAAAAGAAAGAAGGAAAGAAGAGAAAACCTGCTGTAACAGAGGAAATAAGCCAAAGAAACCCGTTGTACAGAGGAAATGAAAGTGTGAAGCCTGAGGACAATTAAAGCTTTGTGCTGGAACTGCTTATTTTACATGTCTTTTAAGAAAATTCTGGGGACAAGTGTGTAGAATGAAGTTGACTTAGATATTAAGCAAATATATACTCTAACCTTCCCATTGCAAAAGGCCAACCAAGATTAAAAAAAGAAAGAAAAAAGTGTAGAAAAAAGAAAGAAGGAAAGAAGAGGAAATCTGTTGTAACAGAGTCAGGGCACTTGAAAACAAACTTCATTAATTCTACAGAACTATGCTAAGAATTTGCAGAGACACCGCACCTGTCATTACTGCAAAATAAAGAAGAAACCTCCTGTAACATAGTTGGGGCACTGGAAAGCAACATTTAAGCATTTCATACCCTAACTTCATTAAACAGAGAGGGGCGTGCCTGCCATTACTGAAGAAATAAAAAGAATAAACCCGCTATATCAGACTCAGAGCACTGGAAAGGAATAGTTAAGTATTTCATACCCTAGCTTCACTACTTCTACCAATCTATAGGCAAGGTTTGCAGAGAAATTTACTCTCAAAATATTATATAAAGGTGTGTATGCAGTGCCTTAGGAAATAATGAGTTGTAAAGAAAAAATAAGCCTTAGGTACATCTTTGAGGCTGTAAATCCTGGTAGAATCTAACCGTGGAGCGAAAAAGACAAATTAACCTGAAACCATGGAATTGCTTCTATGTGTGAACAAAATACAATTAAGAAAATTTGTATGGAAAAGGGAACCAGTTTCTAGTTTCGACATTACTGAAATTTATCGTTAAAACGTTACACAAGATTGTGTAGACAGTGTCTTTGGAAATAATGACTTGAAAAGAAAAGATAAACCTACCTTGTTTTACTTACATCAATGAAAGTGCAAAGCTCGAGGACAATTAAAGCATTAAAAGCAATTAAATCTTTGTGTTGGAATTGCTTATTTTAACTACGTCTTTGAAGCAACGTTTGGGAACGAGGTCGAAAATCTGGGCAGAATCAGGCTGTGGAGCGAGAAAGACAAATTAACTTGAAACCATGGAATTTCTTGTGTATGAACAAAATACAATTAATAAAATATGTACAGAAAAGAGAACCAGTTTGTAGTTCCCGTATTACTAAAATTTACTGTCATAATGTAGACAGTGTCTTTGGAAAGAATGACCTAAAAAGAGAAAGAGAAAGCTACCTTATTTTACTTACATCAATGAAATTCCAAATTCCGGGGACAATTAAAGCATCAAAAGCAATTAAGAAGTCGGAGAAAAAAGAAAGAAGGAAACAAGAGGAAACATGTTGTAACGGAGGAAAGAAGAGGAAACCTGCTGTAACATAGAAAGAGGAAACATGTTGTAACAGAGGAAATAATCCATAGAAACCTTCTGTAACAAAGGAAATGAAATGGAAAATCCCAATGACAATTAAAGTGTCAAAAGAAATTAAAGCTTTGTGTTAGAACTACTTATTTTACATACGTCTTTGAAGCAAAGTCTAGGGACAAGTGTGCAAAATGAATTCGAGTTAGAGATTAAGTGAATATAAACTCTAACCTTCCCACTACAAAATGCCAATAAAAATTGAAAAAAGAAAGAAAAAATTTGAAGAAAAAAGAAAGAAGGAAAGAAGAGGAAACTTGATGTAACAGAGTTGGGGCACTTGAAAACAAACTTCACTAATCCTACAGAACTATGCTAAGAATTTGTAGATACAATGTGCTTGTCATTACTGCAAAATAAAGAAGAAACCTGCTGTAACAGAGTTGGGCACTAGAAAGAAACATTTAAGCATTTCATACCCTAACTTTGTTAGACACCGAGCGGCGCGCCTGTCATTACTGAATAAATAAAAAAGAATAAACCCACTATAACAGACTCGGAGCACTGGAAAGGAACAGTTAAGTATTTCATACCCTAGCTTCGCTAATTCTACCAATCTATAGGCAGAGTTTGCATAGAAATTTACTCTCAAAATATTATATAAAGGTGTTTATGAAGTGCCTTAGGAAATAATCACTTGTAAAGAAAAAAGAAGCCACATAATTTTAGGTACATCTTTGAGGCTAAAAATCCTGGTAGAATCCAGCCATGGAGCGAAAAATAAAAATTAACCTGAAACCATGGAATTACTTCTGTGTATGAACAAAATACAATTAAGAAAATGTGTACGAAAAAGGGAAATAGTTTGTAGTTCCCACATTAATTAATTTTACTGTCAAAACGGTACACAAGAGTGCATAGACAGTGTCTTTGGAAATAATGACCTGAAAAGAGAAAGATAAACCTACCTTATTTTACTTACATCAATTAAAGTAGAAATCTCGGGGACAATTAAAGCGTGAAAAGCAATTAAGAAGTCGAAGAAAAAATAAAGAAGGAAAGAAGAGGAAAGCTGTTGTAACAAAGGAAAGAAAAGGAAACCTATTGTAAAGAAGGAAAGAAGAGGAAACATGTTGTAATAGAGGAAGAGGAAACCTGCTATAACAGAGGAAATAAGCCATAGAAACTTGTTGTAATAGAGAAAATGAAAGTGCAAATCTCAGGGACAATTAAAGCGTCAAAATCAATTAAAGCTTTGTGTTGGAACTGCTTATTTTATGTACGTCTTTGAAGCATAGTTTGGGGACGAGTTGGAAAAATGAAGCCGAGTTAGATATTAAGAAAATATAAACTCTAACCTTCCCACTGCAAAAGGCCAATCAAGATTGAAAAAAGAAAGAAAAAATTCAGAGAAAAAAGAAAGAAGGAAAGAAGAGGAAACTTGTTAACACAAACTCAGCCAACAAAACCAGTCGACAGGGGTTCCCACTCTGTCGACACCCAAACCACCGCAATCTCCCTGAGCATCGGCCCAAACAGGTTTTACCCTATCCGACAACACCCGCGGAGTGGATAAAGTCTCACCTGAGATGTTCGAGGGAGAGCTGATGGAACCACGTTTCCGTAGAATAAGAGAGGATAATGTGAATCAACTTATCAACTTAGCCCAACATTAACATATCTGGTCATTCAACTTATGCATTCACATAACCATTCATTATCATTCTTCAACAGATCACATCGTTCAATCATAACTATAGTAACCATAATGATGCGCAAACAGATCCAACAGAATAACATCATTTGAAACAGGGAAACATCGTGTCATTTATAGATCCATGTCGCAGATTCACATTGCATTCATAATTGGTTCGCAAAAAATAGTAAAACAGGAAAATAGAAAAGAACGCAATGATTCATTTACAGATCCGTCTTATCATATTACTCCGCACAAAATCAGAGATTCTCCAAAATAGTTCACAGATCAACAGATCTCAGTTCATGTGCATATATTACATAATTAAAAACTCAGACAGACTCAAGTTAAATATCTCAAGATCATTCGAAGGAAAGATGCTCCAAAGATACTCTCAACAAGGATCATTAACACTTGCAATTCTAAATCTACTTATAAGCTTGTGCCTTTACATTCAAGGTCCACTTAAACAACTTCCTAATTGACTCTTAACCGATTCTACAAAATAATGACCAAATTCCACAAAATATGGTCCAAAACTACAAAATATGACACAAAATATATAAAATATCCTATTCTCTGCCTTACACTCCATATTCCACTTGCGCGGTGTCTTTGAGCTTGCGCGATGTCTTTGAGCCTGCACAGCATCCACGATGATGCGTAGCTATCTTATCCCAAAACCGCCTGCCAACAAGCCCCCAACACAATCTTGTAGCTCGCCCTCGATCCACATCAGCTAGACATAGTGTACTAGGTGATCTTCAACTTGAAGTCTTTGTACTGCTGACTGGTCTCCTTGACTTGCGTCCTAACCTTTTGAGCGATCTCTTGACTTGTTGTCAAATCGTGCTTCAATACGTGATCCACTATCTTCTCAACAACCTCCTTCTTTCCTTCCTTTGCGGATGTTAGCACAGCAATAGCCTTAACAAAAATTTGCGCTCTAATATCTTGGAACTCATCTAACTTCTCATTGCACTTCCGCTATCACTCTTGAGCCTTTCCAACACATTGTTGTAACTCTTTCAACTCTTCAGACTTTGAATCTGAACAATTGGTGGCATTGTTCTCAATGTCATCTTTAAAGTCGCTAGTTGTGCCTCTTCCTCCTGCAACTGCTTGGTCAGTTGCAGTAACTTCTCATCCTGGATGACTCTACCCCAAAATTGCATCGTTGCATCAATGACCTTCGCTACCTGCTCCATCTCTTCTAGCTGTGTCGCCACATCCTTTATGGCTCTCTTCCTTTATATGATTTGTTCTGGTGGTATTCTAGGATGCACCAGATCATTCAGATCTGCATTGTCTCGCTACAACTGTGTGATGACTTCTCCAAGCCATTTTTCTCTTTCCACTGCATCCAGTTCCGTGGCGCTCTCAGGAACATACTGACATGAATCTGAAACGACCTCTTCTAGCTGCACTTTGCTATCCCAGAGGCATGCCTTTTCGACTATTAGTTGATCTTACTCTTTGTTCAGCTTCGTAATCTCTGTGGCACTCTTTTCCCTCAACTCCTCTTGCGCCTATCTTAGTTCTTCAAGCTCTTTCTGTGCTTCCGCTTCCTTGTCCTACGATTGCAAAAACTGACCGTTGATGTTCTGCTCTTTGTTGGCCAACTCTTGATTGGTGACTCTTTGCATATGTACCAACATATACATGGATATCACGTTGATGTTGATAGATAGGTCCTATAACTATTGCAGGTAGGTATTCAAATCCTCATTGCTGGTCTCAATTGCAGCCGAGGGAATTTCAACATTCCACACCCGCGTCCTAGTGTTGATTGAGCCAAAGACCTGCAAAGTCGCTCCTTTTGACACTTTCTTCAAAACATCGGCATATAAAGAATAAAGTTGTATTCTTACCTCTGCAAATCCCTCTTGCACAGATTTCTTCATTTCCTTTGTTGCCGCATATGTTGCATCAATAACCTCCTTGATAATTCGATTCAAGTGCACTTCCATCCCTGGCATGGCACTACTGATCGCACCCTATTCATATCATTTCTTTGTTCTAGACTCGTCAAATGCATGCTCTGCATTTGGGTCAATGGGTGTCTCTGTTGACTCGGTATCAGATTCAAGGTGACTCTACTGGTCATCCTTATGCACGGGATCAACAGGTGCATTTGCTAGTGGGATCGTCGATACTTATTCTAAACTGACTGGCTCTCTCCATGCGAGGGGCCAATCATCAACAATCATCGCGAGCTCCTCATTAGATAGTTTGTATGAGGTCGAAAACCACTACTTATCTAGGTAATGTCGCACTTGTACGTGAATGGTGTGTGGCTCAATTGCAAACTGAACAATCCTTTGATACTTCATCACAGCTTCCTAAGACAATCGAGGAACTTTCACAGCTTCTGCATGTAGTGCTTCCCAATAGACCCAAAATTGGATCGCACAATCCTCCATTATTTTAGGTTCCTTTACCCACTAGAGATTTTGGTAACGTGCACCCTTACACACTTTCATCACTTCTATTCCCATGCCTTGATAGTTGACTGGCTCCGTCCAAGCCACGAGTGAGATCAAGATCAACAACAAACTATATGTAAATGGCCTTTCTGTTATACCAAAATCCTATCATCATCATGTGATAAGACCTTTCACACACCTATTTGCCCTTAATACCAGCACTTGGAGTGGAAACCCATGTTGATTGTCAATCTTTCATAAAAATACTCAGCACCGTGCTTTCCCATTTATCCATGAGCGGTACCTTGCTCACACCTCCTATCCCTTGTTAGCCACAAGCGGTGCCACCGCTTATGGCCCTTAGTCCATAGGCATTCCCTACCTGAACCGCTCTGTCATTGAAGGAGAAAAGCGGTACCCTGGGTAAAATGGGAAAAAGAGAAGTTTCTCGAGGCTTCTACATCATGAGCCTCGTGTCCTCCCTTATCCCTATCATAGTGGGTCAATTGAGCTCGAGATCCCCCATCCTAGGATCTTAGAGGCCACCTCATCCACAAATCTCTCAACCATCCCTATCCATTGAGCCTTATAAATACAAGCTCATATCCATGGTTGAGGGGGAGAAATCTTAAGGTATTTTTATGCTGTTGGATTGATTACTTGGCCCAAGCCATTGGAGAGCATAGAGAGCTAGAGTCGGAGCTTATGGGGAGGAGAGTGCTTGGTTTCATGGAGATGCATGTCAACACTAAGGCTTGGTTGTAAACTTCTCCATTTTTATCTTAATGCAAGTTGATTTCCGTCCCACATTATTGTTGTTGTTTGATTTCACATGTATGTTGTTAGATTCCTTAGTCACTAACATGGATCAGTAGATTATATTCTGGTAGCTTTGATGTGTTTGCGTGTTTAAGCTGATTGTAGGTACATAGGGTTACTATCAAAGCATCACATTCCAGGTATCTACGGCATCCAGGGAGGGTCTTCAACCTCTCTCCTTCATTTTTTCTAGATCTGAACCATTCATACCAGTGGAACACCTTACTGTCCGCAGAAGGTGAAATATTCCAGCTGACAAATTTGGCGACTCCGCTGGGGAATAGATATATGTATCAGTTGTTTAGATCTTCCTTAGTTCTCAACTCTTGTCTGAATCCAGACTCTTTCTCCAACTCTCTTCAGTCAAATCTGCTTTCTGACTTAGTCAATTTGGGTTTGAAACTTCCAGATTTGTTCAAATATAAGTCATTTTGACCTTTTATGCTCTGTTTCCATACTCAATCTAGCAGTTTTTTCCTTGATCTAGTCCTTTTCTGACTTGATCTATCATTATCTTTGTGTTTTGGTCTTCTATAGGGAATCGTTCCTATGCAGTGTACGAGGTGCGGTGTCATCGCCTGAACAGAGTGGGTAGCACACAGCACCATCGCCTGTATCCCATTGGCGAGAAGCAGTGCTGGGATAGAACCGCCATGTCAACACCTTAGAAGCATGGTGCCAGGTAGGCATCATTCCAAGGCCCTTTTTCCTCATTTTTTTGTAAAAATTTGAGTTGTGTTGCTTTCAGTCCTGCACTGTCACGCTTGTGTGACAGAATCTGATGCTTGTGGCTTGAAAATTTTATGGTTTAAGATTGGTTTGATTCAGAAATTCGAAAGCTAGATTAGGCTTTTTTATTGTTCATCTGCATCTATGCTTGTTGGTTGTGTTTGCGAAAGGATTTCTTGTTTTCTGAAAAGCTTAAGGTGTTAGTAAGATCTCTTTTCATTTTTGTTATATAGACTAGAAGAAGAACACTAGATTAGCTTCTAGGTTTCATTTCTTGTTTGCATAGTAAACTTCTTTTTTCTTTCCTTTGAAAAAGAAATTTTTTAACTGAGACTAGGTTATCATCATCGAGCGTTGGACATTGGTTCTCTGATTGGCTTTACAAGCTTTCAGGATCTTCATGTTCTTTCATCTCTTATGCATTTAGAACTATCTCAATCAAAATTAAAAAAATGGTAGCTTTAAGTTAGATTTGCTTATGTTTTGAGAAAATTGAAAAAATAGAGTGCATTTGCATATAGTGTGATTTTTGTTTTTCTTTTAGGAAAAGAGATTCTTCCCCTTCTTATTGCTTTTAGAAAAGAGAAATCAGTTTGGAAAAGTACTGCTTGTCTTTGATTTTGTGTTCAAGACTGTTGTTTGGAAGTCTTTTTTGGTTTTGAAACAAAAGAAAATACTCTCTTTCCCTTCCGTAAGTAGGCATACTGAACGGTAAACTGAAATATTTGCACAAGCATACTGCATGGTTTTACTTTTCTATCAAAACATCATGCATTCACCTAACCGTCCACTTTAAAATTAATGATAGTTATAGGTTAAATTTTAAGTAGCAATTGGAGTGATAGGTTAGAGACATGTTCGAGCATCATTAAGCGTAGGAGCTATCGTTATTTTGTCTGCATTACATCCTGGGACTCATGCGGTTCTTCCACATACTGTCGGTATATCGAATGGCCTTTCACGTACCCTTGAGGTATATAGAAAAGTACTTCACATACTCGATTGTATATCTGAAGGCCCCTTGTGTATGGTTATGCATTAGACAGCACTACTACCAATTCGAGCTCCCACGTACCTTGAGTATATCGGGAGACCCCACTAGGATACCCTATCCATATGAGAAAATCCCTTTGGTTGTCTTGCTTGGAGCCATACACCAAGAATAGCATTCGGGGACATTACTACGCACGTACCCTTGAGGTATATCGCGAGTGGCACCTTCTTGACAATCCTGGTGAGAGACCTGACTTTTTGAACTCCTCCTGTCATTTTAAGTGTGCTTGTTTGACCTATAGCTTGTGTACGGAGATGTTTTGGTGTGTTTTCTAGTTTTTCAGACATTAGGTTAGATAGGAACTGTACAAATTGGGTGAATTAAGACAGTCCAGAAGAGTACGACGCTTGCCACCTGATTTTATTCCTGGTTCGAGAGAAAATCCAATGGAAGATATCGACCAAGGAGCTGCTACCGCCTCCCTAGTGGGAGATAATGTGGTTGCAGAAAGTGGAGGACCATATTAAGTGTACTTGTTTTGACCTATAGCTTATGTAGGGAAATTTTTTTTTGGTGTGTTTTCTAGATTTTCAGACCCTAGGTTAGATAGGAATTGTACAAACTGGCTGAGTTAAGACAGTCCAGAAGAGTACGGGGCTTGCCACTCGATTTTACTCCTGGTTCAGGAGAAAATCCAATGAAGCTATCGATCAAGGAGCTGCTACTACCTACCAAGTGGGAGATAATGTGGTTGCAGAAAGTGGAGTACCATATTCTTCACACTCACCTCACTTGGTCCAACAACCTTCTCGGGGAAATACCTCATTCCATTCTCCCACAGAAGGTCATGTTGACGATACAACCCATCCGGATTATGGTCCCACTAATCCATTTTGGGATACCTCTATAAGACAGACCATTGCCTCATTTGGCACCCATTTAAGCTCTTCTGAAGATGAAGAAGAACGTAGGAAATACCGTGTTTCCATTCTCTGTGCACAGGAGATTAACAAGAAAATAGATGAACTATTAGGCCCAACACCATCATGTTCCACATCTGTTCCTGTGGGATATCATTCACTTACCGATTCTATGAGACCCATTGAACCGATTATAGATCGTGCAATAAAACCACAAAACCCAGGTCAAATTACCACCCCTATCACCTCTCATGTCATGTATGTTCCTAATCCTCCTAGGTCTTCTGCACCTAGGGCCCAACCTTCAGTTCTCGTTTCGTCAGTACCTTCTAGTACCGGGGGGCAACCCCCGGCACGACCTACGTTATCTAGCACCGAAATTGTACCTAGTCAAGGGCAGACCTCTAACATAGAACCATCTATAGTTTATGTCCCTCCCACCCATACTAATGTGGTTAATCCCCCATCCAATTCAGGTTAGCCCTTGGGGGCACAACCTGTAACCGTTCAAACTTCTGGAGGTTATGGTTATCAAATACCTGTAGGTAATCATCCACCCAATCCTACAGGAATTCCTTATGCTGGAATTCCATACCCTAGTAAAACTTTTACGCCATGGGGGAAACCCAACTGGTCTTACATGCTAGCCATGGGAGGGATACCTATGCATACTGCAGGAGGTGCCGGAGGACTGCCTTATGGAGGTCCTCCCCCTGGGGGGCCTAATGGTCCCAGAGGATCTGGAAACTTTCCTTCTTTTGGTCCTAGTGGTCCTAGTGGTCCTAGGGGGGCTGGTGGCTTTCCTCCTTATGGCTCTGGAGGGTCTAGTGGTTCTGGAGGCTCTGGAGGTTTACCTCCTGGTGGCTCTGGAGGGTCTGGTGGTCCGCCTCCTAGTGGTCCTGGTCGCCCTGGTGGTCCTAGTGGTCCCGGTGGTCCTACTGGTCTCGATGGCCCTGGCGGTCCTCCTCTAGGAGGCCCTAGTGGTCCTAGCGGTCCTGATCCCGAAAATCAACCCCCTGCGAGTGGATTTTTCATTAGTTCTTCATCACAGCAACCTGTTTTTCAATCAACTTATGGTCCTATTGGTAATTATATGCCATATCAATATTACCAGTATGTGCAACCCAACTGACGGTTACCTTTCCTAGCAAATTTGGAATTTCCTGACTTGTCCAAGTTGATTAATGACCCCATTTGACACAACCCCTCGTGGCCTCCCATTCCGGTAAAGTTACCATCGGATATTCTGAAATTCAATGGGAAGTAGGGAGATGATCCGAAGAACCATGTTATGACATTCCATTTGTGGTGTTCTTCAAACTTTCTCATGGATGACTCTGTTTGGTTACGACTCTTTCCGCGAACTTTGACCGGTACAGCCGCGAAGTGGTACATTGAACTCCCACAACATTCATTTATCGATTTTGGCTCGTTGGCAACCGTGTTTCTTACACACTTTCAGCTCCCTATTCGTTATGAAATGGGCACTGATATTTTAACTTCTCTGTGATAGAACACCTCCACCCACATATCCAATCACATTCATGAGTGGAGAAGGTGGAGAAGGCTTATTAAGGCCCCTATTCCGGATCAGTTATTAGCTGATTGGTTTACCAAATCCTTGTTGCCTCCTATTGCCCGAGATGTGGCTATGGGCTGTGCCGTTACTGAAGAGCAGGCTATTAGTTGGGCTCAGTACCTAGACTTGGTTTATTCCCAGTCTGGAACTTTTTATGACCTGATTCCTCAAGCTCCTTGCCCTAGCACTGATCCCGCCAAGCCACCAGTAGAAGTACCTGTTGATGGGATTGTTGGTTCAATCCAATCCCCATATGCAATGAAACCTACCAAGCAACCCCAAACTGCCACCCCTACTCCTTCGACTCCTAAGGTTTCTGCCGAGGTCAACTCTATTCAAAGTACTCAAACCTCGGGTAATAATAAAAAGAAAGTTAAAAGTAGAAATAAAAAACCTGGAAACCAATAGGAGACTCCAACACCAACCAACAGTGATAATAATAAAGGGAAAAGGAAAGCAAAATATCCTTGTCTGCTATGTGGGGGTGACCATTTTTCAAAGGAGTGTCCTCGTTGGGATGAAATCTCCCAGTTTCTGAAGTCCAATCCCGCACCTGCAGTACTTACAGATCCTTTTCCCTCTCAACAACAATTGATAGACCATATGTCTAATTATGGTAACTCTAGTTCATCGGAGGAAATTCGTATGATGTCCTCAGATACCATCAATCTGCAAACTTGAAGTCGGAATTGTGACAAACCCGCAGATAAGAAAGAAGATCATTCTTCTTCAGGGAAAATTCCCTCTACTAGTTCTCTGAAATCCTCGTCTACTGTCCCCTTATCTATCGAGAAGCCTACTCTCGACATGATTTTGCATCCACCTAAGAGTACTCTTTGAAAGGTTGTCTTTAATTCCAATGCCCGAGCTGCTCAATTTTATAATGTGGTTTAAGATCTCACTCAGGTACCTTGTGTGATGTCTACCTTAGAAGTACTCCAAAGTTGCCCTACACAATGCAAAAACCTGTTGACAGCATTATGAGCTTTAGACCCGGATAACACTAACTTGATTCATTTCAATGTTGAGAACTATAAGCCTAGATTGCTGCATAAACTTGCTTTTCAGATCATTACGAAAGTAGTGGGAAAGAAAAAATTTCGAACGGTACTAGATGAAGGAGCTTTGACCTCGGTTTTGTCTCTGACTTGTTGGAAGGCTCTCGGCTCTCCCGACCTTGTAACATCACCTATGACCCTCAAGGCCTTTGACGGACGGGGTTTCCAACCCCATGGTCTCATATCAGCCCTAGCAGTCGAGATGGGGGGAAAAACTGTTTCCATTCAAGTAGAAGTGGTAGATGCCCCTTTAGATTACAACCTCCTTCTAGGAAGAAATTGGTTCTATGCCATGACTGTTGTCACCTCAACAGTATTTCAAACAGTCCAATTTCTGCATCTAGGGAGAATTGTTACTATTGATCAGCTTGATTTCTGTACATCGGATGTTACTACCTTCACGGCTAATAACATCCCCATGTTAGGCCAGTCCCCTCCTCCTTACCAGTCGATTGGGGTAGGCATGTTGAAGGATTCATCCCTTATGGGTATTTTTCCATCCACTCCTCCTAGCACGAATACCGCAACAATCCATATGATCGCCTCATTTCATTATGAGCCAAAGGGTAAAAAATTTGTTGAGTCCACATGAAACTATGTATAACAACATTCAAACCTTTTTCGATGATCACATGAATGATCTTCATCTAGTGGCTTCGGATCCTTACCATTTACCGTACTGGTTAGAACCTTCTCTTCCTGTTCTAGATTATCTCTCTAAGACTTTTCCTTCCGATGAGTCCATTATGGAGATCATGAATACGGATGAGCCCATTTGGGAGGATCACCATCATAGATCCATGTTCCTCCCCAACACCAGTTCGGTTAGCCATGATTTTACATCCTTTTTTCCTACCGATATTGTCAACGTTCCCCAAAGACCTATATTGTTGCAAGATACAGATTCTGAAGGAAACCTTTGCAACATTACTCATACGAATTCGATTGACATATCAGCCAAGCCTGATACTATCGAGCATGTTCATGTTGGGCAGAACTGCTTGGCACACGAATCTGAAGCATACAAGGCACTTTTTAAATAATTTTGTGATATTTTTGCCTGGTCCTATGAAGAGATGTCGGGGATTGACCCATCCATTGTGATCCATGAGATTAAAACCTATCCCACGGCTAAACCTATCAGGCAAAAACTAAGGCAAGTCCATCCTCGGAAGGCCACAGCTATTAAAGATGAAATTGAGAAACTTCTCAAAGCTGGGTTTATTTATCATGTACCCTTGACGGAATGGGTATTGAACGTTCTCCCTGTCAATAAAAATCAAGGCACCATTAGAGTCTGTATCAACTTTAGGGATTTAAATAAAGCTTGTCCCAAGGACAACTTTCCTACCCCGCACATCGATCAAATTATCGACAACTGTGCTGGAAGTGTCATCTTTTCATTCATGGATGGCTTCTCTGGCTATAATCAGATTGAGATATTACCCTCCGATCAGCATAAAATGGCATTCATTTTCCCATGGGGAACCTTTGAATATAAGAAGCTACCTTTTGGCTTGAAAAATGTTGGAGCCACGTTCTAGTGTGTGATGTCCTATGCGTTTCACGATATTAAACATATTGTTGAACCGTACCTTGACAACTTCCCTGCTCATTCACAGCGATGGGAGGACCACCCTGGTCATCTTAGAGACATATTCCGGAGATGCCGTCATTATAATATACGGCTCAATCCGCATAAATGTGTTTTTTTCGTTGAGATGGGACGTCTGCTAGGCTTTGTGGTATCCAAGGATGGTATCCAGATCGATCCTTTGAAGATTGCCGCTATTTTAGATCTACCAGCCCCAGCTAATATCCTTGAACTCCAAAGTTTGCAAGGGAAGGCAAACTTTCCCCGCCGTTTCGTGTGCAATTTCGCAGAGAAAACGCATAGTTATATGCGTCTCCTCAAGAAGAACACTCCATTATTCTAGGATGACCAGGCCCAATGCACCTTTGATAATCTTAAGCATTCTCTGACTCTTTCACCCATGATACACCCCCCGGATTATTCAAAGGACTTTCTCGTGTATATTGCTGCCTCCGCTACTACCATCGCCATGGTTTTAGTGCAGGAAAATCTCCATGGTTAGGAGCATGTGATTTATTATGCTAGTAAGAATCTCATGGATTCTGAAACTCTCTATTCACGTGTGGAAAAGTTAGCATTGGCCATGGTCATTGTTGTACAAAAGTTTTGTCACTACATTATGCTCTGCACTACCACCGTATTGGCAGACCAGAACCCGAGGTATTACATCCTGACTCACCAGGTGCTTGGGGGAAAGTACTCCCATTGGATAGTCATACTTCAGGAGTTTGATATGTAATTTTCCAAAGCCACATCAAATAAATCCTTGGTCTTTTCCAAGCTTATGTGTGATATTCCCTGTGCTTCGATGGAATCTGAGCCCAGTGATTCATTTTCAGATGAATTCTTGTTCCTAATTAGCACTACCGATCCTTGGTATGGAGATTTGCTTATTTATCTCCAAACACAATGATTTCAGCTGCATTTATCCCGCGATGATCACCGCCATATCCATCACCACACGAAGTACTATCTCATCCTGAATGATACCTTGTATAGATGTGGGATTGACTCAATTCTTCGGTGATGCCTCACCCATGAGGAGGCTGAACATGTGTTAAATGATTTCCACTCTGGAGCATGTGGTGGTCACTTATCTGGGATGGCTATGGTCACTTATCTGGGATGGCTATAGCCCAGAAAATCCTTCGCTCTGGCTATTTCTGGCCCTCTGTCTTCAAAGACTGTCATGAGGCTGTTAAGAAATGCCCACCTTGTCAACACTTTTACCCTAAAAAGCACACCCATCCTGCTCTGCTACACCACATCATTGCCATTGGCCCATTCACCAAATGGGGGATTGACTTCATGCATTGTAAGCCTACCTCAGCCGGGGGGCATGGTTACATCATCATAGTCGTTGATTATTTCACAAAATGGGCTGAGGCCATGCCTACATATGCAGAAGATGGTAAGATTGTCGCTCTCTTCTTGTTCAATCATATTATAGCTAGATTTGGAGTTCCACATTCCATCGTTACTGATCACAGATCCCATTTCCGTAATCAAATGATGGAGGAACTGAGTGCCAAGCTAGGTTTTTGCCATGAAAACTCTACGCCATATTATCCACAAGCTAATGGTCAGGTAGAGTCCATTAACAAAATTTTGAAAACTATGCTTCGTCGGATGGTTGGAGATCATAAATCCAACTGGAACCACATTCTTTTCTCTGCTCTGTGGGCTTATCGGACTTCTATGAAAACAGCCACTGGTTTCACACCATTCCAGCTTGTCTATGGACTCGAAGCTGTCTTACCGATTCAATGTCAAATTCCATCCTTACAACTTTCCATCGAACTTCTCCTAGACACTTCCGCGGAGGAAGAAATATTTTTGTACTTGAGTAATCTTGACGAGACTCGGAGAGATGCTGCCTTGGCTAATGAGGCACATAAGAAATGCGTCAAGGCGCATTATGATAAATCTGTCCAACCTCGTGTATTTAACTAGGGTGACCTAGTCTTGACTTATGATCAGAGATATGACAAACTAGGGAAGGGTAAGTTCGAGTCCATGTGGTATGGACTTTTCGTTATTTCTAAGGTGTTAGAGAAAGGAGCTTACGAGCTCGTTGATTATGATGGTATCCCTTTGGGGCAACCTCACAATGGGTTGTACCTGAAAAGGTACTATGCCTACGTCTTTCTTGGATAGTATCTTGTACATATGTATATTGATTGACTTTCAGTGTGCTTTTAGTATTTTCAAGATGGTTTTGAGTTTAGTGTCCGCATCTGTTTATACCATGTTTTGGTCATGCAAATGGCTTTCTACGGCTTCGTTGATGGTGCTTTTCGCCACACCTTGAATCTCGCCTTGGCTGCTTGGGTCCTCTATTCCGCAGCTGAAGATTTGGTCTATTCAGGAGTGGTTTGTATAGGTCCCGCTACTAATAAAATCGTCGAGTATGAAGCAGTCATCGGTCTTCTGACTGAAGCCACCTCCCAGGATGTTCGTGATCTAGTAGTCTTGATGGACTCATAACTCATGGTTTGTAATTTAAACCATGTTTACACCATTAGAAACCCGGTGCTCCTCCGCCTCTTCTGGAGAGTACGTTTTCTATAAAGATCATTTGAAACCATTACATATAGTCATATCCCTAGGGAACATAATTTAGTTGCTGAATCATTAGCTAATTACATCCTAGATTGGCATATTTCCCATTCATGACGTCAAAATCAAACATGGTACATTGTAAATAAACATTCAAAAACACTTAAAACTCATAGAAAATGCATTTTCCATTTGAAACGTATAAACACCGTGTAAAAGTCTGTATATATATCCCCTCCACGGGAACCTGTCAGTGAGATGGGGGCACCCCATCTCGAGAGACCAGTCAAGAAGTAGATATCCTCTACTTCCACTGTAAGAATATGGGCCCCCACCTCAAAATACTGCTGCTCTGGATTCCACATCCGCAGTATGTGTTCCATTAACTGCTCATGTGACACCATGCTTGGGGTCCGGAAGAAATTCAGGAGCCCACAGTCTCATAATGCGGCAATACAACCCGCATTTCTCTCTACAAAGGCATCATCTTTGCCATGTGTTCTTTCTTTCCATATCACCATGTTTTGAGCAACCAAGACCTGTCAAAAACAATCATAATATGCATTAGAATCATTCCTAATCATTAAAAATCAAAAGAATGACTTATTATTGCTCATGCTATGAGTTTAAAGTCTCCATAGCCAGCACCACCTGTGCACCGTTAGAGACAGGCAGTGGCACCGCCTGTCAATTATGTTATAGGCGCGGTTCTCGAGTGGTAACGCGTATCCCGCAAGGGGTAGCCGCGGTGCCTGCTTTTAAGGTTTTAGGGCTTGCCATATGAGCCCAAAACCCCACCAAAACTCAAAATAAACACTATGAAATGAAATAATAGGGTGTTAGTTGTTACCTGCAACTGACGATCCTCAAAACGGACGGTGGAAACTCCCGGTATCAGCTACAGAAGTTCTAGCTAAGAAAATGCTCCAAGTGCTCTCCGCTATGGGTAAATAGTGAAATGATTTATTTTTTACTATTTACATGACGTATATAGGCATTTTTAGGTCTAACATACTATAGTCTTGATATAAAATCATATTTTAGTCAAAGTTTATCTATCATATCCCTTAATGCTAGATATAAATGCACTTAACACTTGTTTCTGAGTCGATTGCAGGATAAGAGAACTATAATAAGAAGCTTTGGAATTTTGTTTATGGCTTTTTCGCACTTTCATAAAATGAAAAAGGTCGATGAGCGTTCATTACGACTCTTTGATCACGCTCTTTAAACCTAGTATCAAAGGTCCGCGTCCATTTCAGTTTCTTTCCAGGCTCGTAAAAAATTGACATTGTGTAAAGAAGCGTCATAGAGTCTTATTTTCACCTCTTTTTCAAGCTCCTTAAACATGAAAAGATCGTCGAGTCTATTTTCGATTCTTTCCAGGCTCGTAAAATGTGACATTGTGTAAAGAAACCTCATGCAGTTCTCTTTAAACTCTTTTCAGGCTCCCTAAATATGAAAAGATCATCAACCGATCTTGTCTTCTTCATGCTCGTTAAAGTATTTGAAGAGTCGTCCGTCCGACGGTAGGTTATCTATTTTTTGGTTCGGATAGGACTATTTACAAAAAAGGAAAACTCCAGCCAATCATGACTAGAAGAGTTCTCTAAGGTATGATTTTACACTTTTTCGGGCCTTAGAGACTAAATCATACGAAAAAGGACCCCTTTGGAGTCTTCTTCCGTATTCGTGCAGACTCTCTAAACATGAATGATACCAAGTTTTCTTTCAGTGGACTTGTTAAATTAAACATTGAGAGACCCGTTTTGGGAACGAACCCCTCCTCTCTTAGGTTCGTAAAACATATGAGTCTGGACTTGTCTTCTGACAAGCTATATCGAGTGTTTGTTACCCTCTTTGAACTCGTAAAACCAAAAAGAGGCACTCATCCATCATGATGGGGGAAATGGGAAGGGAATCATTTTGTAAATAATGGTTGTTGTTTGTCGTTACCTTTGAACATGGCACTTGTCCGCATATCATGTCAGTCAATTGTGTATTCAGCTTATCTCTATGACGATCCACTTTCATGAGTCATGTCACTCCTTTGAGTCTTTCAAAAGAATGCATTGTCCACTCTCACATTATGTGTTTATCCCATTCAGTCATGCTACCAAGTCTTTTTGTCATGCCGCCCGATGTTCAAAGGGGATTTGAATAAGTTTTATCTCTGCAGTCTACACAGTCTTTGTGTCAGTATCTTTGAGTCAATCATATGGTTACTACATTTACATCATTCCAAAACTATGTTCCGAGTTTCGTGTCATCGATGTGGGACTCATCATGGCCCTCCTTCGACGAGACTTTTCTCGTCGACATCAGCTCATCATCCGGGAAATAGTCTTAGAAAAAAAATTAGTACCTTGAGATCTGTATGTCTTAATGATAGATTCTCTCACTCTCGACATAGGTTCACATCATTGACCTTTGATCGATAGAATCGACTGGGTGTTCGACATCAAGACATATATTCACACTCAGTAGATCGTACTAGAGTACCTTGGGAATCATTGACATTAATGGTGATCTCCCTCGCACTTATTAACGGTTCACATCATTGGCCGGTAATCAAGTGGTTTCTACCATGTTCGACTTCAGATCATTGTAATCACATGGATAGAATCATACTTTGTAGAAGATGAGATGAATACCCTGGGTATTTGTTTAAAGCACTGTAACATCCCCGACCCTTTGACCGACGAAGAGGACGGTACCATGGCATTAACCATCTGGGCTAAGAGCCCCATGAACATGTACATTCATATGAAATGCTGAAGGAGAATGCTTTGAACTAGAACATACATACATGAACATTTATCATACACAGTGGAAGCAACATACTTTCGTACAACCATTCAACATGTTCATCATGATCATTAACAGTAAATAGGATTGCAGAAGTAAAATAGCCAAAATTACTTATCTTATAAAGAGCTTGTTCCGCAACCAGCTACGTCGCTGCAACGTTCCACCCAACCATAGGCCAGCGTGCTCCTTAATCTCTCAACAACGCTGCCACCCCCAAGCTGGGCATGATTCTTCAAGGAATAAGGAACTAACGGGCTTACACATAGCCAAGGTAACAACACCACAAGGGTACACAGTTCAGCCAAGCCAACACGGTTGGGTTTTTCAGGCGAACAGCAGATCAGCCAAGCCAACAGAGTTGGGTTTATCAGGCCATCCAGGAGCTGGGAAAGGCTAAAGCTAAGCTGGTGAGCTCACTGAAGAGCTGTAGACACCAACACCAGGACCAGCCTAGATTCTAGAACACCCACACACACCCAACACAAGGAATTCAGTCCCTTCTCTACAACGCAGTCCCTCAGACCCCGGTCTTCCCTCTAGAGCTCTTCAGGGGCTGTGGAGAAGAAATCCAGCTCAGTGGCTCTGTTCGTGTGGTTCTCAACCCACCAGGTTTATCAAGCACCTCAGGCCCTCATTCACCAACCCCAAATAGTCTGGGGACAAATCCAACAGACCGGAAAAATGGTTAAAAGACATGACCAACATTCACAGCTCAGCATGGATTCACAGGAAAGATCACCCCAATCTTCTACCAATGTCGCATTGCAGGTAACTCAATGCGTGGGTAAAAACTGCTCCCATCAATCAGTGGGGAGAAATCCCAATAATTTCTGCTGCGATCCGCTATGATGGATACAACAATACACCGTCCAATGCGTGGAGGTCGAAGTTGGTTCTCTGTGTGGGTTGCAAAGAATATAATTACGAACTGGCAATTAGCGCTAGAGAGAGAAGGTGAACCCAACACAATGGATGGTGAAACTTTTTATCCTCATCCTGCATGAGGAAGATGAACAGCCACGATCCGAGGGAGTGGGAATAACGGTCCCTACGTCATGGAGAGGAGAGCAAGCATGGGCATGGTAGTGGTCTTCTTGCCAGCCAATCGCTTCCTCAACTAACAACAAAGGAAATATCCAAGGGTGGTGGTGACACATATTTTTCCCCCCCGTGACTCAATGTTCCACATCCCCCTTTCCTTATCCTTTGGAATCATGCCCCTTCTAAATTTAGTTGTTGTGAACATAGCTGGTTGGGTTATTTAATTAAAATGCATGTTTACATGATGCCACAATTAAATATATGCCGCATGTCCCGATATACCATCAGTGACCATTCCTAATCAGAAACACAACATAACCAAATCTATGGTGGGGCCTTGGCCTTTAGCTCCGCACCACGATTATTTACAACATATGTATCCTATGTATTTTAATGCAAGTGGGGTTAAAACCGGGGTATTACATTCCCCTCCCCCTTCAATAGCACTGTCCTCAATGCTTTACAAAATTTGAACAAAATGCTACACTGGTACCGCCTCAATGTTCCACAGGATTGAACAAAAATGGATGTGCCAATCGCATGGCATCCTTCATCTCCCACGTAGCCTCTTCAGGTCCGTAATGCTCCCACTGCACCTTTACCTGCCCTATGGCCCGGTTTCGAAGTATTGTGACCTTCCTGTCGAGGATGTGCATTGGCTCGATTCGGAACTCTCCCTCAGGTTCCACCTGAATCACATCCTAATTTATCACATGGTTAGGATCATCTACATATTTCTTAAGCAAATAAACATGAAAAACATTATGAGCTCTAGTATTAGCAGGCAATGCAAGTCTATATGCAACAGGCCCTATTCTCTCAAGCACTTCAAATGGCCCACAATATCTAGGTGACAGCTTGGCACAACTTCCAAGCTTCAAGGAACTTTTCTTTGCCCTCACTCTGAGGTAAACATGATCCCCAACACTGAAATCTCAGTTCATCCTATGCTTATCTACATAGCTTTTCTATCTGTCCTATGCTACTTTCAGATTCTGCCTAATCTTTACAACTTCTTGCTCCATTTCCTTGAGCAATTCTGGTCCAAGCACAACTATGTTCACCGGGTTGTCCCAAGTCACTGGTGTCCTGCACCGTCTTCCATACAAAGCTTCATACGGACTCATCCCCAAGGATGCTTGATGTCCATTGTTGTAAGCAAACTCTACCAAGTGTAAGTAATCTTCCCACTTGGTTGGTTTGTCCATCACATACATGCGAAGCATATCTTCAAGCACCTGATTCACTCTCTCTGTCTGCCCATCTGTCTGAGGATGGTATGCAGTGCTGAAGTTTAACTTTGTACCCAAATCTGCAAACAATCCCTTCCAAAAATTGGAAGTGAACTTGACATCTCTGTCAGAGACTATTGCCTTAGGCAATCCATGCAATTTGAAAATCTCCTTCATGAAGATCTTTGCAATGTCATCAGTCTTGTGCATAGACTTCACTGGTATAAAATGTGTTGCCTTAGTCAGCTTGTCCACCACAACCATGATGGAATCATGTTGTCTCCAAGTCATCGGCAATCCTGTAATAAAATCCATGGAAATAACTTCCCATTTCCATTCCGGAACTGGCAAAGGCTGCAACAAACCTGTTGGATGTTGATGCTCAACCTTTACCTGTTGACATTTCATGCACCTTGAAATGTATTTAGCCATGTCCTTTTTCATACCTGGCCAAAAGTACTGCTTTCTAGCTGTAGCAATTGTGTTCTGATATCCTGGGTGACTAGAATATGGAGCTTGATGGATTTCATCCATAACAACTCTCCTCAAATCTGCTACATGTGGAATATAAATTCTACCTTTAAAAGTGAGAATTCCGTCTTCTTCCAATTTATATCCCTCATATCTCTTCTCAAGACTTTGCTGTTTCAATTTGTCTTTTACCTGCTCATACAATTCATCTCCAGCAACATGATTAATAATCTGCTGCCTCAAATCTGATTGGCAAATACTAAGAGATGCCACATGCATTTCTTACACCTTCCTACTGAGTGCATCAGCTACCTTATTTTCCTTTCCCTTTATGTGCTTGATTTCAAAATCAAACTCACATAAAAATTCCAGCCATCTTGCTTGCCTAGCATTCAGAGTAGGCTGATCAAATAGATACTTCAGTCCACAGTGATCTGTTTTGAGCTCAAATCTCCTACCCATCAAGTAATGCCTCCACATCTTGAGAGCATGTACTATGGCTACAAACTCTAGATCATGAGTGGCATAGTTCTTCTCATGTTCCTTAAGATTTCTTGACTCATAGCATATTACATGGTTGTCCTGCATAAGGACTCCTCCAAGCCCTTGTCCGCATGCATCAGTACACACCACAAAATCTCTCTCTGGATCTGCAACCTTCAATACTGGTGCACTAGTGAGAAGACTCTTCAACTACTGGAAGCTTTCTTCACACCTTGATGTCCATTCGAACTTCATCCCCTTCTTTTGCAAAGAAGTGATGGCATGTGCAACTTTGGAGAATCCCTCAATGAATCTCCTATAGTATCCTGCAAGTCCCATAAAAGATCTCACATCTTTCATATTTCTTGGAGTAGGCCAATTCATAATGGATTCAATCTTTTCAGGTTTCACAGATATACCCTCTTCTGAGATAATGTGACCCAAATACTGAATTCTATCTCGATAGAAGTCACACTTGCTCAATTTTGCATACAACTGATGCTCCCTGAGCAATTGCAATGTCAATCTCAAATGCTCTTCATGCTCTTTCTCATTCTTAGAATAAACAAGAATGTCATCAAGGAAAACAAGAACAAACTTGTCCAAATACCTGCTGAAGACACTATTCATAAGGCACATAAATGTAGCCGGTGCATTTGTGAGACCAAATGGTACAACTACAAACTCATAATGCCCATACCTTGTCCTGAAGGTTGTCTTATGAATGTCTTCATCCTTGATTCTCACTTGATGGTAACCAAACCTCAAGTCAATCTTGGAAAATACCTTTGCTCCTCTCATTTGATCAAAGAGGTCATCAATCCTAGGCAAAGGATATTTATTCTTCACGGCAACCTTGTTCAACTGTCTGTAATCAATACACAATTTGAGTGTACCATCTTTCTTCTTTACAAATAGAACTAGTGCTCCCCAAGGGGACACACTCGGCTGGATATACTTCTTTTCCAACAACTCTTGCAGTTGCATCTTCAATTCTAGCATCTCCAGTGTACTCATCATGTAGGGTGCCTTGGACACTGGTGCTGCTCCTGGCACAAGTTCAATCGTGAAATCAATGTCCCTCTTTGGAGGAAGCCCTGGAATCTCATCAAGAAACGCATCCCTAAATTCCTATAACACCTGATAGTCCCCCAACCTAGGAGTTTCATCTCCTGATGCCTCCAAAATATAAGCTGCATACAACTAGCAACCCTTCCTACATAACTTCTTTTACTGCATTGCTGAAACCTGCCATACTGAAATCACCTTTAGAATGCCTCTCACAACTACTAGGTTTCCTTCTTCATTCGTGCATTCGAAAGTCTTATTGTAACAGTCAAGCTTCACCCTGTGAGCTTCTAACCAATCCATCCCAATGAGAACATCATAGGAACCAAGCGGTAGAACATTCAGATCTACACAGGTGACCAACCCATCCATGTCCAATGGACATTTCTCTACCATTTCACTAATCTTTCTCTTAGTTCCGGTGGCTAGCTGGACTAACCAAGATTTCCTATGCTTTACCTTCTTAAAATCATAAATCTCCACTACTCTAGGGGTAATGTAACTGTGCGTAGAACCAGGGTCAGTCAAAATAGAAACAGATTGCTCAACAATCTTACCTGCTACTTCAACCACAGTTGACTGGTGATCTGCCTGGCAGTCCTCCAGTGCTGCATAAATCCTAGGGAGTGCCCTTGCTACCTAACCCACTATTTCTGCTTCTTGAATATTGTAAGTTGGCCTTGCACTCTCATTCTCAAGTGGACAATTTCTACGCAAGTGAGGTCCTTCACATTTCCAACATTTGAGTGGACTTTTATTTGGATGTGGCTCTTTAGGCTTTCCACCTGTCACTTCAACTGGATCACTCGCAGCTTGGGATGGTTGCTTCTGTTGATTCCTGAATCTAGAAGGTTTGAAACCTTTCTTTCTTTGGTCCAACTTTTCATTCTTCTTGTCCTTCCATGCCTTATGGTGATCAGGTTTTCCTTTACTTTGCTCATAGCAATACTTAGCTTTTCTTATTGCTTCTTCAAGAGTTCTAGGTTCATAAAACTCAATTCTATCTTTGTAAGACTAAGGTAATCCACTCAGAAAACATTGGACCTTCACTTTTTCATCTCTGATGTACCGGACATACCTCAACAGCTCCAAAAACTTATTTGCATATTCATCCATGGTTTGCTGTCCCAATTTCAGTTCATGGAACTCCTTGATCTTGTCATCATAGTACCTGTCATAGAGGTATTTCTGCTTGAAATACTTCTTGAATTGTTTCCACCTAAGTCTCCTTTCACTAATCCTCTTTACTTTCTTGAAGTGTTCCCACCAAATGCATGCTCTTCCATTCAGATTGAATATGGCAACTCGTGCCTTCATGTTCCCTGAATAGTCCTGCACCTGAAAGTACTTCTTTATCCCAAGAAGCCAAGCCTCAGCTTCTTGCCCCGTCTTTATCTCACCATCAAATGTAGGAGGTTTAGCTTTCCTAAACTCATCTCGAGAGCAATCCCTAAGGTGCCTTCTTATTTTCCTTTTATGAGGAGATGAACTTGTATCTCCACTGGATTCTTCAGAGTCAGATGATCCACTGAAATTCCTTCTCCTTCTCCTAGTGCTACTCTTACTGCCTTTTGATGTACCTCATCCAGAATTTATCTTTTTCTGCAAGTCTGTCAAACTTTCCAATATGGCAGCATTCAACTGATGCTGCTCTTCCTAGGCTTTAATTAAGCTTCTCATGGTGGCTACAACATCTGGCGGTGTCTCTTGGAATCTCCTTCCATTGGACTCAATGTCATCATTCCTATTACAAACATTTTCTTCCATGGCATCTTCTTCTCGCTCATGAGAATCTCGAGCATCGTACCCATCATGGGTTCTCATGACTGAACCACCTCTGGCTTTACCACACTGTTCTTTCTGGAGTACTGCTCTTGGAAGTTATCTATAGTTCTGCAATGTGTTAGTAGCAAACTATTAGATGCATAGTATTAATATAAATCAAACTACTTACCTTTTTCTCGGAAAAAAAATTCATAAAATAACAAATTTGCCCAAACACAAGATTTCCTTCATCAAAGAAAGTCTATTCAGCCCTGAAAATCCACTGAAAAACAGCTGAAAATCCCCCTGAAAAATAGTCGAAATCTGCTAGAAAATCCCACTTAAAAAACTCAAAAATTTCCTCTACAGAATCGGCTCTCATTTCATCTATCAATCCGACATTTCAACAGTCCAAACCACTAGCTTCTCCACTGTTCATCGGAAATCGGATCTTCTAACCTATCGGACGACTAGTTCTCTAAGCTTCCGATACTCCGGTAGTCCGATCTTCATATTTCATTCGACACTCATCGGCGGTCCAATCAACTAAATTTTTTCGACGTTTCGGGCCGATCTTCCTTTGGCTTCCGGCATATCGGCGGACCGATCCCTTAATTTTCTCCGACATTTTCTATACTTAGAAAAATTTTCAATTTTATTTTTCTTCTTCTTCTTGTCGAAACATCGAATGCTCAAACAACTATTATTTTCTGACGTTTCGGCTATCTTCGGAAGATCTCTGCCGAAACTGTGGCTCCGTCTTCCACTAATCTCCGCCGAAACCTTCCCTTCTCTTCTTCCGTTGCATCGGCAACTTCATCTTCTATTTTCCTTCGATGCTTGCTGCTGCATCGGCTGCTCAAACAGCTAACTTTTTCTGAAGATCTCAACACTTACAAAAAATTTTGAATTTTCCCCGTTAAAACTTTGATTTCGGCTCCCATCTTGGGTTTCCTTCCGCTATTGTGGAAATCCTTTCAACATTGACCCGCCATGGCGGCCTGGTCTTCTTCTTCATGCCACCACTGCACCAGAAGATTGTTTGATTTTCGAACGCCACTGTTGCGGCCGATTCTTCTTTCTCATTCCGCTACTGTAGCGGCTTCGTTTTCTTCCTCCAACCATCGACATAGCGGCTCCTAACCTTTCTTCGCCTGCCACCATTGCGGCTCTGCAAAGGACTAAGTTTCACCGATGAATCTGCTAAGGAATACCCCGATCGGTATCGGTGGTCTTTTCTCATCGGAAGTCTAGTGCTTTTGGCTTCCGCAACGGCGGGCGTTTGATCCACTATCTTTTTCCGATAGCCGATGAATTCTATACTTAGAAAAAATTTCAAATTTTCTTCATGGCGTCGGCGGTCGGAGAACTTACCCGTTGGACGCATAGTTGTTTTGCCATCCACAATGGCGGACGCTCAAACAACTATTTTCTTCCGACGGACATCGAACACTTAGACAATTTTCCCGCGATTTTCCTTCAAACTGTTCCCATCGGGCGTGCTTTCGTCTAACTCTTCCGCTACGTCGGAAGTCCATTCCACTAACTCTTCTGCTACATCGGAAGTCTGTTCCACTAAATCTTCCGCTACGTCGGAAGTCTTTTCCACTAACTCTTCCGCTACGTCGGAAGTCTTTTCCACAAGTGTTCCGACTGTTCAACACTTAGGAAAATTTTTGGAAGTTTTCCTGTCATCAAATTTTTGATCTCTGCTGGGCAGAAAGAAATCTTGCCACTGTCACTGCATCTTGGTGGTCCATGCAGGCCCATGCTGCAACATGAGCTCTGATACCACGCTGTAACGTCCCCGACCCTTTGACCAACGAAGAGGACGGTACCATGGCGTTAACCATCTGGGCTAAGAGCCCCATGAACATGTACATTCATATGAAATGCTTAAGGAGAATGCTTTGAACTAGAACATACATACATGAACATTTATCATACACATTGGAAGCAACATACATTCGTACAAGCATTCAACATGTTCATCATGATCATTAACAGTAAATAGGATTGCAAAAGTAAAATAGCCAAAATTACTTATCTTATAAAGTGCTTGTTCTGCAACCAGCTACATCGCTGCAACGTTCCACCCAACCATAGGCCAGCGTGCTCCTTAATCTCTCAGCAACGCTGCCACCCCCGAGCTGGGCATGATTCTTCAAGGAATAAGGAACTAACAGGTTTACACATAGCCAAGGTAACAACACCACAAGGGTACACAGTTCAGCCAAGCCAACACGGTTGGGTTTTTCAGGCGAACAACAGATCAGCCAAGCCAACACGGTTGGGTTTTTCAGGCGAACAACAGATCAGCCAAGCCAACAGAGTTGGGTTTATCAGGCCATCTAGGAGCTGGGAAAGGCTAATACTAAGCTGGTGAGCTCACTGAAGAGCTGCAGACACCAACACCAGGACCAGTCTAGATTCTAGAACACCCACACACACCCAACACAAGGAAGTCAGTCCCTTCTCTGCAACGCAATCCCTCAGACCCTGATCTTCCCTCCAATGCTCTTCAGGGGCTGTGGAGAAGAAATCCAGCACAGTGGCTCTGTCCGTGTGGTTGTCAACCCACCAGGTTTATCAAGCACCTCAGGCCCTCATTCACCAACCCCAAATAGTCTGGGGACAAATCCAACAAACCGAAAAAATGGTTAAAAGGCACGACCAACATTCACAGCTCAGCGTGGATTCACAGGAAAGATCACCTCGATCTTCTACCAATGCCACATTGTAGGTAACTCAATGCGTGGGTAAAAACCGCTCCCATCAATCAGTGGGGAGAAATCCCAATAATTTCTGTTGCGATCCGCTATGATGGATACAACAATACACCGTCCAATGCATGGAGGTCGAAGTTGGTTCTCTGCGTGGGTTGCAAAGAACAGAATTATGAACCGGCAATTAGTGCTAGAGAGAGAAGGCGAACCCAACACAATGGATGGTAAAACATTTTATCCCCATCCTGCATGAGGAAGACGAATAGCCACGATCTGAGGGAGTGGGAAGAACGGTCCCTACGTTGTGGAGAGGAGAGCAAGCGTGGGCATGGTAGTGGTCTTCTTGCCAGCCAATCGCTGCCTCAACTAACAACAAAGGAAATATCCAAGAGTGGTGGTGACACATAGTTTTCCCCCCCGTGACTCAATGTTCCACATCCCCCTTTCCTTATCCTTTGGAATCATGTGCCTTCTCAATTTAGTTGCTGCGAACATAGTTGGTTGGGTTATTTAATTAAAATGCGTGTTTACATGATGCCATAATTAAATATATGCCGCATGTCCCGATATACCATCGGTGACCATTCCTAATCAGAAACACAACATAACCAAATCTATGGTGGGGCCTTGGCCTTTAGCTCCACACCACGATTATTTACAACATATGTATCCTATGTATTTTAATGCAAGCAGGGTTAAAACCGGGGTATTACAAGCACTCATTGCTTTTCCCTAGGTTGCGATGGAGTTTTGTATATCTAGCATGGATCCACATTTGTATGGTCATGGCTATGCTCAAATTTGCGTCTGTATGACATAGATCTACATTGTATGTCTGGTAGCTATGTCCAAGTTTGAGTCCTCTATCACATGGATCTACGTTGTATTCTAGTAGCCATTCTTGTTTATTCCTCCCATGGATCTGCCTTGTATTGGTCTGCAGCCATGAGTTTGGTTGCTTGTGTCTATGAGTCAACATACTTATGTACTACAGATGCCTACTTGACAACATGCTCCGATCGAGCTGACATTTTCACCTCGTAGTGACAACTTGTTCTCTCAAATCTCTCATTTATCATATCCCTCTAAGACTCATGCTTTGGGGGGCATCCTGTTATACCAAAATCCTATCATCAGCATGTGATAAGACCTTTGACATACCTATTTGCCCTTAATTCCATAACTTGGAGTGGAAACCCATGTTGATTGTCAATATTTCATAAAAATACTCAGCACCGCACTTTCCCCTTTATCCATGAGCAGTACCTTGCTCGCACCGCCTATCCCTTGTTAGCCACAAGTGGTGCCACCGCTTATGACCATTAGTACATAAGCGTTTCTTACCTGAACCGCTCTATCATTAAAGGAAAAAATCGGTACCCTGGGTAAAATGGGAAAAGAGAGAAGTTTCTCGAGGCTTCTACATCATGAGCCTCGTGTCCTCCCTTATCCCTATCATAGTGGGTCAATTGAGCTCAAGATCCCCCATCCTAGGATCTTAGAGGCCACCTCATCCACAAATCTCTCAACCATCCCTATCCATTGATCCTTATAAATACAAGCTCATATCCATGGTTGAGGGGGAGAACTCTTAAGGTATTATTATGATGTTGGATTGATTACTTGGCCCAAGCCATTGGAGAGCATAGAGATCTAGAGTCAGAGCTTATGGGGATGAGAGTGCTTGGTTTCATGGAGATGCATGTCAACACTAAGGCTTGGTTGTAAACTTCTCCATTTTTATCTTAATGCAAGTTGATTTATGTCCCACATTATTGTTGTTGTTTGATTTCACATGTATGTTGTTAGATTCCTTAGTCACTAACATGGATCATTAGATTATATTCTGGCAGCTTTGATGTGTTTGCATGTTTAAGCTGATTGCAGGTACATAGGGTTACTATCGAAGCATCACATTCCAGGTATCTACGGTGTCCAAGGAGGGTCTTCAACCTCTGTCCTTCATTTGTTCTGGATCTAAACCATTCAGACCAGTGGAACACCTTACTGTCTGCAGAAGGTGAAATATTCCAGCTAACACTTTCTCCTGCCTGTACTACCATTGTGTCCTCCTCCAACTAGTTCATTAAAAAGAGAGACCAGTTCATTTGTACCCCCTCTACACACTGCTCTACGCACGCAATCACCCCCGAGTTACATTGTATGGGGTAGTTCTTCCTGGCCACTTTGCTGGCCAAAATCCTTGCACTGATACACATCTCCCGGTCATTGATATTATTAATGCGATAAGCCCTCCCTTCGCGCTCCAACCCATAGCGCTTATTCAACCTCGTCACAAGCTTATTGTCATTATCCTTGCCTCTAAAATACTACGAAGGGTCTAGCCCATCCTTCGGCAACCCCGTGATATCTGATATCAAGTCCAGTGTGATTTCGATTGGTGTGTCCAGCCACAACCTTCCTCCATGAAAACAAGCCAAACGCTTCTTTACGCAGGCATTTGCCTCATTCAATCATCCAAAATGCGGCATGTCAATCAGCCCCAATAATCCTACTTTGTTCATCTCGCTCGCCCAATCCCATGGAGTACGTTCTATTAGGCCGCCTTCTACTACTACCATTAACACATATGGGTCCTTTGCAACATCTTCCCATGCTAGCAAGTCATGGTCATCATACTTCATCTACATCAGCGCAAGCACGATATCTATAGTGCATACCATCCCCTATGGTAGCACTGACATCTTCACTTGGTACCTTTGATTCTTTGTGAGCTTCTCGGACTATGCACAGAGCCAACAGGGTAGTATATACCCAAGGATATCCTCATCAGAAACCCCTACACAAGTTGCTATCTCCACCACTCCAGATCTTGATGGACCCATCTACACAGCTGCCTCCGTTGCCCTCATAGACGTTCTAGTCTACCACTTCTTCGGTGTCAGGGAGCTAGGATTATGTCCCTTTGTCTTCCTCTTCAGCACCGACAATGATCCTATCGACATACTTGTGATTTCCTCCGCAATGCTTACTGGTCTGAATGGTGATTCTCGTTCACTAGAAATATCCACTGTGATTGGTTCACTCTACATGCCGCACCAGTTCCCCGCAATTCTCAATCAGTCGTGCACCCTCTCTTCTCTTAGAAACTCACTCAAATCACTCTGATTCTGCTCTACAACTCTATAAATCTACTCAATCTTGCACAATGGTGTCTTTCGACCACATCCGACCCCTTCTTATAGCATCAAGTCGATCCATACCCATCATTACCAAATCAACGTGATCCACTTTACCTCATCATGACCAAATCATGCATTAACTACCTAAATCCGTCGTTGATCCTCTCAATCCAATGATTAGATCCACCATTAATACATGTCACGTCAACAAGCGTCGACGGTTAACTGCTTTAACTGTCTACATTTATTGTTGATTTGACTATGTCACGGCCCTGTGGCCATTGCTATAGACCTTCCTAACTACGCTAATGACTCCCCTATTTGCGCATCCACTTCCCCTTGGTGTTCCATCCTTCTATCTATCCATCCTACCTACTTTGTTTTTTTTCATTGCGCAGTGCCTCAAGCATCGCACAGTTCCGGGCCCATCTTATAAGGATTTAGCCTGCTACTATTCACTAGCTTAGGCAGCATCGCTCCATCTAACTGCTACAGTTGAACTGCATCTCTTGAAGTAATGGAACTAACAAGATATGGACCTAACCAATCCATCTATAACTTACTTGGATGCTTCATGAACTTGCCGTCATACAACCGCACCAAATATCCTTGCCGAAACTATTTATTCTTTATATGGTGATCATGCCAAGCCTTATGTCGATCCTTCTCGACGTGCTGGTGAAAACCCACAACAAAGCGGTCTTTCTCAAGCTGAACTAACTAGTCTACACATTCTTCCAGTGATGTTTCATCATCCATGCCCGTCGTTCCTATAATGCGCAAACTCAGAACAATGTACTCCATAGGCATGACTGCTTCTTTCCCATACACCAATTTGAATGGTGTCTACCCTGTCAATCTTTTGCAAGTGGTGTGATATTTCCACAAGACTATTGGAATATTCAAATCCCAATCATCATGGTTGGCATTACATACCTTTGAAAGTGCATGCTCCAATACCTTGTTGAATGCTTCCACTATCCCATTCACTTGAGGATGATACAGGGTACTATTCTTATGTTGTATCTGAAGCTCCTCTGTTAATGCACAGACTGTGTGATTGATGAAGTGAATCCCCTGGTCACTCATCAATATCCTTGGACATTCAAATCGTGTCACAATGTTGTCAAATAAGAACCTTGTTTCTGCCGCAGCGATGCAATCCACGACTGGTGTGGCCTCCACCCATCTTGTCAAATAGTCTGTCATTGTAATGATATACCGCGCACTAGTTCACTTCCCAGTTAGGTTAATTGGTCCCATTTATCAAATGGTTGCAATGTTTCCTGAGGTACTAGTGGCATCTCATCCCTCCTTAATGGATTTCCAGTTCTTTGATAGACATCGTAGGTCCGTGCATAATTCGTCACATCAGTATGAAGAGTGGGCCACCAAATCCCTGCGCAAAGCACCTTCCTCGCACTAGCTCTTCATCCATAATGTCCACCAGCAACTCCTACATAGGCCTCTGCCAAAATATGCCTTTGTTCATGTGGTAGGAAACATCGTCGCAAAATCTCATTTGGTCCTAGTTTATATAGTTGTCCAACGATCAACTGGAAATCCAAGGAATTAACCACCAACTGTTTCTTCTAACTTGTAGTAAGGTCCTTCGGTGCGGTTCCCATCACCAAAAACTGAATTATTTATCATAGTAACCATCAACCATGTCAATTCTGAACAACTGCGCATCTGTAAATCCATCATCAATGTTTGTTGGTTCTTCGCCTATCTCAATGCGGGATAAATGATCAGGGCCAGTGTTCAAGCGACCCGGCTTCACAATTATCTCAAAATCAAACTCCTGAAAGAGAAGTAGCCAGCGACATATCTCCCCCCCAACACAGGCTTATTGCCTAGGTACTTCAACGTAGAAAGGTCTGCAAACATCTTGAAACAACTACCCAATAGGTAATGCCTAAACTTCTGTAGCGCATATACCATCACCAAACCTTCCTTTCTGTGGTCGTATAGTTTTTCTCTACAAATGACAACTTCCAACTAGTGAAAGAAATTGGGTGATCTAGATCTCCTTCTCTTAGTTGTGCGAGCACCACTCCCACCACAACGGACGATGCATCCACGTGAACATGGAACTCCTTGTTCCAATCCGGAAATACTAGTATTGGTGAGGAAGCCATCTTGGCCTTCAGCGTATCAAAACTATCTTGACACTCTTGACTCCATAGGAATACAACGTCCTTCTTCAGTAAATTTTCCATCGGTGTTGTAATCGTAGCATAACCTCGTATGAACTTGTGATAATACCCCATGTGCCCCAATGTCGCTCTAAGCATCTTCACATTCGTAGGCAGCGACAAGCTCAAAATCAGCGCAATCTTCGTAGGGTCAACAAACAGTCCTTGCTTGCAAACAATGTGACCCAACATCAACCCAAAAAAGTGCACCAAAAATACACTTCTTTGATTTCAGCACAATCTGATGCTGTCGACATATTTCCAGCATCAGTCACAAGTTTTCCAGCTGGTCTCTAATCAATCCATAAACTATCCAATCATCCATATAAACTTGCAAGAACTTCTGAATAAAATCTTTGAATGCAATGACAACAACACAAGAAAATATAGCATGTGCATTCTTTAACCAAAAAGGCATCATAGTATACTGAAAACAGCCCCATTCAGTAACAAATGTTGTTTTATGGTGATCCTCTTTCGCGATCTTGATCTAGTGATAGCCATAAAACCCATCCATGAAAGAATACATCTCCTGACCACCCACTCCTTCTAGAACTTCATCAGTGAATAGTGTCGGAAATGGATCATGCATACATGCATTATTCAATTTTCGTAAGTCGACACAAATCCAAACCCTACCCATTTTCTTATCTTGGATTACCATGGGACTGATCCATTCTAATTCTTCAATCGGCCAAATTATTCCAGCATCCAGCATCCTATCAATCTCAACTTTGACCCTCTCCTTGTATCGTGGATTCAGGCGATACAGCCTCTGCCTTACTAGTTTTGCATCTGGCTTCAATGGAATCTTCATCTCCCCTAAATCTCCCAGTATCCCCTTCATCTCAAAAAAAATCACAGGGAACTAATCTTGGAATTCATACAACAATTTTGTGATCTTTGCCATCATTTCTTCATCCCAGTATTCCCCGACATTTGCAAGCTTTGGGTTCTCCCCAGTCCCAATGTTGACCTTTCTTATCTTCAATGGCTAATTCATTGGATCCATTGGTACATCTGGTGCCGCGACATCCCAACTCCCTTCTGTTTCTAGAATATTGATATTATGTATATCATCATCATCTAGCTCTCTTGACACATTATAACATTCCATCATTGACTACATGTGACAATGTGCATGTGGATCCACTAGATATGCGACTAACACTACCTTCTGAACAACATCACGGATGAGTTGCAACGCATTATGAACATCTGAATTGGCATCCACGAAAATGAAGGTGTGAGTGAAGTAAACCGTCAACTCCTCCCATGTAGTGATCTCTCTATGCAACTCAGCTGATACATACCAATACTGTGACATTTCATCCAATGTGTGGAAAAAGGAATGGATCCACTAATCCTTTGATCGTGATTCCCACAAGGTATGACACTTAATCAGATGATCACCAGGACTATTCCGCCCGTCGCACCTTCCATCATGGTACACTTCTACATCTCCAAAGCGAACTGTCATCAATATTCGACACTGCGACCATCCAGTGATCGACTTCTTATGGATCGCCCACCATCGTGCTGGAGTAGCCTTCAGTGCTTCCTCCAATGCCAGTAATCACTGTGGTTTCAACACCATATCTTCAAATTCAACAAGAAACTCAGATAACTTAGGAAGTCCTTCATAGATTGGTAATTCAATAGTCTCAGTTCCGACACGACATAGTTACTATGTAATCAAGTTTCACATCCTGTGTGACACCTCATGCAAGTGGTTTTTCCAATTCTCTAAGGATTCGTCAGAATCAAAAGACGCATGGCTAGCGTTGCGCCAGCCGAGTTCCCCATCAGCAGTTGGATGGACATAATCTTCTAAAATGTTATATGCATGATACCATCCTCTGACAACTTCATCTTTCACCAACTCAATATACATTCACCCTTCATTTGGATCCATCATAGCAATGACTCTGATGTCTTGATTCTAAGATGTCATCATGTGCTTCTTAAAATTGATCGCTACCATACTATCGTTGGCCCATCCAATCCCCATCAATGCAGGATAGGATCCCCCACCATAAACAGCTTCAATCATGCCGAAATCAGCATATGTCTTCATGCCTTCAACTTCCACAATAATGTGTGGAACTCGCCCAATCGGTGTTACTCTGGCCTAGTTAGCCAGTCACAGCTGCACAAGAGACCAGCTCAGCGTTGGGCTCCTCATATTTTTCCATGTCTGTCTTGTCAGAATATTAACATTTGAACCTAGATCTAGGATGACTGAATCTACCTCATAGTCCCCAATATGAATTTTCATGCACATCTCCTTCCCCATCTTTTTCTTATGAAAGGAGTTCATTGCGAAATCCTTTCGCCCCTTAGCCGGTTGATGTAACAAATTCTCAATCTCGGCAAGAGCATTGAGATCTCTTTCCAATGACAAGCAACTCTCAAAGAAGTGTTGCAAGGTACCATGTTGTCGCAATGGTCCTGTCTCCAAAGTGGAATCAAAAGCAGTGGACATTTCATAAAAGGCAACTTACCGGGATTCCTTCCGATCACATCACACACTTCAAAAAATTTGTCTTTCTTAGCGTCGATGTCAAATTGTACTTTATTTTTCCCAGCCAACTGAACTTATGGATTTGGACTATCTTCTCTAGTTGTCGTACCTCCGTGAGTGACGACATTGACATCAATATCCTGCATTCTTGGCTCTACCGAGATCATCACAACCGTCGGTCCTTGATTCTGGTTCAATGGTGGATTCATAGGTTGACTCGCGTTCTGATTTGTATTCTGGTTCTGAATTGGAATTTGGTTCTTGTTCTGATTCTGCAACCGTTTCTTGTTCTGCACTTGATTTTGGTTCTACAACGGATTCTGATTCTGCAACTGCGGAACATTTCTGGCCTGCCACCTGGTGATCAGTTGTGGACATTTCTCAACAGTGTGATCAATCATGGTACAATACGTACACGTACACTGCAATTATGGACAATCTCTCTGATAATGCCCCAATACACCACAATTGTAACATTGGACAGGTCCACGACCTTGTCCGCCTCCTCGACCAAATCCTCCTCGTCGTCCTCCTCAAAATCCTTCTTGATGTTATTACTATGGTTGGGAAATTTGTTGTTATTGTTGAACATACTGCGCTAACTGAACATATTGTGGCTGTTGCGGAACCATCTACATCTAATTATACTGCAGTTGTGGGGAAAACTTTTATTCCGGTTGCTGGGGTACAAACTGCATATGCGATTGCTACTATGGTATGAACTGAGGTTGAGGTGCTGGTTGCACCACCTATGGCTACAGCTACTATACCTCCTGATGATCCTCTCCCTTCACATAATACAAGTCATGTGTTCTCTCCTGGAGTAGGTCGTATGCACGACAATATTTATCTTCATGCCTGACAGATCGACAAAATGTGTAGTATAGGTTCGTCGGCTTCATCACCATTTTTTTCATATATTCGCACTCCTCATTTCAATGCCCATATACTTGACAAATGCGACACCATTACACACTACCACAACTTAATGGGTTTGGCATCCCTGACAATAGGTAGTTTCAGAAATATGGGCAATTATCCTTGGTATGTCCGGCTGTGTGACATCGAGTGCACCAGAGATCCTCGTGTTGTTCCTTCCCCTTCTTAATGTCTTGCAACTAGAGCGTTAATTTCATGAACTGCATCTGAATTTGGTTCATACCGACTGCATTTTCTCCAAAGGGTGAAGCTTCTAGCTTCATGGTGTTCTCTAGAGCCTCGCTCTGTGTCATAATATTTTGTTGCATAAGCGGTAGTCTAATATGAGTTAGCAATGCTGCAATGAACCATTCCCTATGTTGAATGTCGCTCATCTCAAAACTGACTCTTGACTCTGGCGACTGGTAGGTAGGTGTGATTCCCATTGCTGTGACTGCAGTTGAAGACTGCCGGAAGAGTGTAAAAGTGTTGAGAACCCATTCATCTTGGGTGCTGCTACAACTCTGCTACAAGCCTGTTCCAAGATAATGTATTGAGGTATTATTGTAATTTTTCATAAGAAGATTTGAATTGTCCATGTAAACAACAGTCTAAAGTAAATTACATGGAGATGCATTGAAAGCATTCTAATCCTGTGTTTCTTTGAGAGTTGTGCCTCTCCCTCACCATCACCAGTGGTGAATTATTTGCTTATGAACTTATTGACAGCATATTTTCTCTGTAAATGAACTTATTGTAAATCACCTTGGCAGAGACTGTAGACCTGCAAGGTTATTGTTTTTCCTATTATCTCATTCTCCTTGTCATATTAAGTTCATTATTGTAAATTACACTAGCAGTTGCAGAAGATGCAATCTATAGCATCTGTAGAATCACTTTGCTTTGCTCAAAAAGCAAAGAACCACACCAAAGACCAGTCCAAAGATCATCCCAAAGGAGAAAGCAACAAGAGAGGCAGAGGAAGAAGAAACTCCAGCAAAAGATCAGATTTGTAGTGCAAGCGTTGTGGAAAGACTGGACACACATCAGATCAATGTTGGGCTTCATGGGACTCCATCAAAGATAGACATAACCAGAAGAAAGATGACAATAAAAACCAAGATGCTAGTAAATATTATGATTATGCTCATTGTATTGTTGCACATTGTAATCTTGGAATTAATGAAATGACTTCACTTTCATCTTACATAGAATGTTGGCTACTTGATACTGGTGCAACATCACACATGACTTTTAGAAAAGACTGTTTTGAAGAACTTAATGAAACAATAAATGGCATAGTTTACTTTGCAGATAAGTCAAGTCTTAAACCAAAGGGAATGGGCACCATTTGACTGAAGATGCCTGGATTCCCTGATTTCTTGTTGAAGAATGTTCTTTATCTTCCAGAGTTGCAGAGAAGCCTGCTGTCCTTGGTGGAGATTCGACAACGAGGCCATTCCATCCACATGTTTGATGGAATCGTAGAAATAATAAATTCCTCTGACAACCAAGTCATCATGACTGGATACGAAGATGGTAAGCTGCTGAAGCTAAAGGGTTCATCTGCAAGAGTTCAGAACTATGCCTACCTCTCTCAGCATGGAGAAGGTAATTTGTCATCTAGTTCATTATGGCATGCAAGATTTGGTCATTTGAATTATAACAATCTTCGTTTGTTGAGAAAGAATGGTGTATTTGGTTTTCCCACCATTCCCAAAGAGAAGAACAAATGTGATGCATGTATATTAGGGAAACACAGTAAGCTTCCATTCCATGAATCTAATTTCAGAGCAAGTAGGAAATTAGAATTAGTGCATTCTGATTTATGTGGGCCAATGCCAACTCCTTCTGCAAATGGGAATAAGTATTTTATGACCTTTGTTGATGACTACTCAAGAATGTGCTGGATTTACTGTTTAAAGACAAAAGCAGAAGCATTTCAAACATTCAAAGACTTTCATGCATTGATAGAAAAACAAGCACAATCAAAAATTGGTACACTTCGTACTGATAATGGGAAAGAATAAACTTCAAATGATTTTGAAGATTATCTTCACCAACATGGAATTGCACATCAGACTACAGATCCCTACAATCCTCAACAAAACGGTGTAGCAGAAAGAATGAAAAGAACCATAATGAATATGGTTCGCTCAATGATGTTTTTTGAGAATGTAAAACTCATGTTTTGGGGTGATGCAGTAAAATGTGTAGCCTATTTGAGAAACAGAAGTCCCTCAAATGCTCTTGATAACAAGACTCCACATGAAATGTGGTTTGGCCAT
>LPNX011007266.1:186016-332683 GCA_001517045.1 Pseudotsuga menziesii
GTCTCATGGAGATCACACAAACAGTTAGTTCCAGTAGATTCAACAACAGAAGCAGAATATGTGGCTGCAGCTGAAGCAACGAAAGAAATAGTATGGCTCAGGAATATACTTGAAGATTTGCAAGAAAAACAAGAGAGCTCCACTCCATTATTGGTCGACAATACTTCTGCAATCAAGCTGGCTAAGAATCCTAGATTCCATGATCGAACCAAACACATCAACGCAAAGTATCATTTGATTCGACATCATGTAGAGTCCAAGACAGTCCATCTTCGCCATTGTTCCACAAATGATCAATTTGCATACATCTTCACCAAAGCGCTTGGACGAGAAAAGTTTGAAAGATTCAGAAACATGCTCGGACTCACTAACACCCCTTCGGATTAAAGGGGGGATTGTTGGAATATAATCCATCGAGATTATATAATATGTAAATAGTGTAAATACATTCTGAATGTGAATAGTCATGTAGGAATATGAATAGGTTGGTCGAAAGTTGAATCACAACCGACATATGAATTGTATAAATATATGCATTAGCAAGGGAATAAATTAATCGGGAGTTATACCTATCAGTCTTAAATCTTTGATCAAAATCCCAAACAGTCTCATTGGGATACTACTTAATTTCTTTCAATTCTGTAATGTACTGTGCTTCAGACTTTCATTTTCAGAATTCTTCAATAAGGCTTGTCTTGACTTCTGCCAATTTCTTCACCAGATTCCCCATAGGAACTTGTACAAATTTCATGTACCAATCCAATGCATGACCCTGAAGGGTTGTCACCAATTGTCCCTTCTTAACTTCATGAACCAGTATTGTTTTAGATCCTCAGTCTCGTTCCCATGGAACAAAGGTAACTTTTCCTCGTCATTCGCCATTTTTGGCCTTCTTCCTACAAATGTTGATCTACTACTACTATTAGAGTGATGCTGGCATGTCGGACAAGTTGGTGTTGAACTTGCATTTCTTCCTGATTGCAACGTAGTGCGCGGAGGTGAGGATACGTTGCTGCTGGGGGTTGATCTTGCCTCTACCTTAGGCTTAGTCTAGGTTTGGTCATCCTCATTGGTACTGTAGGGTCACTTCATCTTGTGTGGTATTCCTTCGCGATCTTTCATTTTGATCGCAGCAGGGCCTTCCCCTATCCTCTTCCTCTTCTCTTGTCGAAACCTTGCTCTTCCTCTTGTAAGACCACTTTCTTCCTCAGCTTCCCTCACATTATTGTCGTAACTTTCACCCATCTACCCCGTATCATTCCATTCGTCTCCCCGATGTCTTTGCAGTATCCACAGCCCCCACACACCAGAGTTCTACTACTTGAGATGCCTCTTAAGTATGCCTTTTTCACAGACAAGCATCTTAATTGACAATTGTAAAGACAATAAGAACCTACCTCTTGGTCCGTTGAAGAATTCCCTTTCTGCTTTGATGTAGGACTTAGTAGTATCAACCGTGAACTCGATGGTATTTCCTTCCAATATACTGTCTAGCCATACTTCAACATCCCACGATGATTTGTTTTTAGTTTCTTGTAACTCCTGGATCAATTCAAGGGTTCAGGATGTTGGCTCTCCTCCTTGGAAATTTACCTTGCGAGAGGTGAATCGCGCCAACCACTCGTACAAGATGATCGAGAATTCAGAGAAAAAACACTTGTGTGGACCGTCGTGTATGTACCTTTCCATCCACTTCTCCGTCGTTAGTCCTCGGTTATGATTTTCCTTCTCAACAAACTCTCATAGCTTCTGGTCGAACCAGTCTTGAATTTTCGGTCTTGTCAGATGTCACAACATGTCCTCCCCTCAGTCGCAACAAGGTCCCAACAACAGAACCATTTGTTGAAACAAACTTATCCAACAAAACCAGTCGACAGGGGTTCCCACTTTCTTGAAACCCAAACCACCATGACATCCCTGAGCACCAGCCCAGGCAGGTTTTACCTCGTCCGGTAACACCCGTAGAGCGGATGAAGTCTCACCCGAGGTGTTCAAGGGAGAGCTGATGGAACCAGGTTTCTGCAGAATGAGAGAGGAGAATGTGCATCAACTTATCAACTTATCCCAACATTAACATATCTGATCATTCAACTTATGCATTAACATAACCATTCATTATCATTCTTCAACAGATCATATCATTCAATCATAACTGTAGTAACCACATTGATGCACAAACAGATTCAATAGAATAACATCCTTTAAAACAAGGAAACATCGCATCATTTACAGATTCATGTCGTAGATTCACATTGCATTCATAATTGAGTCACAGAAAACATTAAAACAGGAAAACAGAAAAGAGCACAATGATTCAGCTCAACTTTCATCTTATCATATTACTTCTACACAAAATCACATATTCTCCAAAATAGTTCACAGATCAACAGATCTTAGTTCACACGCAGATATTACATAACCAAAAACTCAAACAAACTCATGTTCAATGTCTCAAGATCATTCGAAAGCAAGATGCTCCAAAGAAACTCTCAACAAAGATCATTAACACTTGCAATTCTAAATCTACTTATAGGCTTGCGCCTTTACATTCAAGGTCCACTTAAACAACTTCCTACCTGACTCTTAACTGACTCTACAAAATAATGACCAATATCCACAAAATATGGTCCAAAACTACAAAAGATGACACAAAATATATAAAATATCCTATTCTCTTCCTTGCACACCATCTTCCACTTGCGTAGTGTCTTTGAGCTTGCACAGCATCCATGATGTTGCGCAACTATCTTATCCCAAAACCGCCTCCCAACAAAACCTTATGTAATAGAGTCGAGGCACTTGAAAACAAACTTCGTCAATTCTATAGAACTACGCTAAGAATTTGTAGAGACACAACGGCTACCATTATTGCAAAATAAAGAAGAAACCTATTGTAACAGAGTTGGGGCACTAGAAAGAAATATTTAAGCATTTCATACCCTAACTTTGTTAGACACTAGGCGACACGCCTGTCATTACTGAAGAAATAAAAAAGAATAAACTTGTTATAACATACTCGGAGCACTGGAAAGGAACAGTTAAGTATTTCATACCCTAAATTCTCTAATTCTACCAATTTATAGGCAGGATTTGCACATAAATTTACTCTCAAAATATTATATAAAGGTGTGTATGCAATGCCTTAGGAATTAATGACTTGTAAAGAAAAAATAAGCCTTAGGTACATCCTTGAGTTTGAAAATCCTAGTAGAATCTCACCAGGGAGCAAAAAAGACAAATTAACATAAAACCATGGAATTGCTTATGTGTATGAACAAAATACAATTAAGAAACTGTGTACAGAAAAGGGAACCAATTTGTAGTTTCGGAATTACTAAAATTTACTGTCAGAAAATTACACGAGAGTGCATAGACAGTGTCTTTGGAAACAATGACTTGAAAAGAAAAGAAAAATCTACCTTATTTTACTTACATCAATGAAAGTGCAAAGCTAAGGGACAATTAAAGCATCTGAAACAATTAAAGCTTTGTGTTGGAATTGCTTATTTTAAGTACCTCTTTGAAGCAAAGTTTGGGGACGAGGCAAAAAATCCGGGTAGAATCCGGTAGTGGATCGAAAAAGACAAATTAACCTGAAACCATGGAATTGCTTGTGTACGAACAAAATACAATTAAGAAAATATGTACGGAAAAGGGAACCAATTTGTAGTTCCCGCATTACTGAAATTTACTGTCAGAACATTAAACAAGAGTGTGTAGATAGTGTGTTTGGAAATAATGACCTGAAAATAGAAAGAGAAGGCTACCTTATTTTACTTACATCACTGAAAGTGCAAAGCCTGAGGACAATTAAAGTTTCAAAGCAATTAAGAAATTGAAGAAAAAAGAAAGAAGGAAAGAAGAGGAAACCTGTTGTAGCAGAGGAAAGAAGAGGAAACCTATTGTAACAGAAGAAGATGAAACCTGTTGTAACGGAGGAGGATGAAACCAGCTGTAACAGAGGAAATAATCTAGAGAAACCTGTTGTAATAGAGGAAATGAAAGTGCAAAGACCAGGGACAATTAAAGTGTCAAAAGTAATTAAAGCTTTTTGTTAGAATTGCTTATTTTACGTATGTCTTTGAACCAAAGTCTGGGGATGATTGTGCAGAATGAAGCCAAGTTAGAGATTCAGCGAATATAAACTCTAACCATCCCACTCCAAAAGGCAATCAAGATTGAAAAAAGAAAGAAAAAATATGAAGAAAAAAGAAGGAAGGAAAGAAGAGGAAACAAGTTGTAACAGAGTCGGGGCACTTGAAAACAAACTTCGTTAATTCTATAGAAATACGGTAAGAATTTGCAGAGACACCGCGCCTGTCATTACTACAAAATAAAGAAGAAACCTGTTGTAATAGAGTTGGGGCACTGGAAAGCAACATTTAAGCATTTCATACCCTGACTTCGTTAGACACTGGGTGGCGCGCCTGCCATTACTGAAAAAATAAAAAATAAAAAATTTGCTATAACAGACTCGGAGCACTGGAAAGGAAGAGTTAAGTATTTCATACCCTAGCTTCACTAATTCTACCAATCTATATGCAGAGTTTGTAGAGAAATTTATTCTCAAAATATTATATAAAGGTGTGTATGCAGTGCCTTGGGAAATAATGACTTGTAAAGAAAAAAGAAGCCACATAATTTTAGGTACATCTTTGGGGCTGAAAACCCTGGTAGAATCCGACCGAGGAGCGGAAAAGACAAATCAACCTGAAACCATGGAATTGCTTCTGTGTATGAACAAAATAAAATTAAGAAAATGTGTACAGAAAAGGGAACCAGTTTGTAGTTCCGACATTACTAAAATTTACTGTCAGAACATTACACAAGAGTGTGTAGACAGTGTCTTTGCAAATAATGAGTTGAAAAGAAAAGAGAAAACTACCTTATTTTACTTACATCAATGAAAGTGCAAAGCCCGAGGACAATTAAAGATTCAAAAGCAATTAAAGCTTTGTGTTGGAATTGCTTATTTTCAGTATGTCTTTGAAGCAAAGTTTGGGGACGAGGCTGAAAATCTGGGTAGAATCTGGTCGTGGAGCGGAAAAGACAAATTAACCCGAAACCATGGAATTGCTTGTGTATGAACAAAATACAATTAAGAAAATGTGTACAGAAGAGGGAACAAGTTTGTAGTTCTTGTATTACTGAAATGTACTATTAGAACGTTACAAAAGAGTGTGTAGACAATGTCTTTGGAAATAATGACCTGAAAAGAGAAAGAGAAAGCTACCTTATTTTACTTACATCAATGAAAGTGCAAATCCTGGGGAAAATTAAAGCGTCAAAAGAAATTAAGAATTCGAAGAAAAAAGAAATAAGGATAGAAGAAGAAACCTGCTATAACAGAGAAAAGAAGAGGAAATCTGCTATAAATAAGGAAAGAAGAGGAAACTTGTTGTAACAGAACCTGCTATAACAAAGGAAATAAGCCAGAGAAACCTGTTGTAGTATAGGAAATGAAAGTGCAAAGCCCAGGGAAATTAAAGAGTCAAAAGCAATTAAAGCTTTGTGTTGGAAGTGCTTATTTTACGTTCGTCTTTGAAGCAAAGACTTGGGACGAGTGTGTATAATGAAGCCAAGTTAGAGATTAAGTGAATATAAACTCTAACCTTCCCACTGCAAAAGGCCAATCAATATTGAAAAAAGAAAGAAAAAAAGTCGAAGAAAAAAGAAAGAAGGAAAGAAGAGGAAACCTACTGTAACAGAGTCAGGCACTTGAAAGCAAACTTCGTTAATTCTACAAAGCTACACTGAGAATGTGCATAGAAACCATGCCTGTCATTACTGTGAAATATATAAGAAACCTGTTGTAACAAAGTTGGGGCACTGGAAAGCAACATTTAAGCATTTCATACCCTAACTTAGTTAGACACTAGGTGGCATGCCTTCCATTACTGAAGTAATAAAAAAGAATAAACCTGCTATAACAGACTCAACGTATTGGAAAAGAACATTTAAGTATTTCATACCCTAGCTTCAATAATTCTACCAATCTATAGGCAAAGTTTCCCGAGAAATTTACTCTCGAAATTTTATATAATGGTGTGTATGCAGTGCCTTAGGAAATAATGACTTGTAAAGAAAAAAGAAGCCACATAATTTTAGGTATATCTTTGAGGCTGAAAATCTTGGTAGAATACGATCATGGAGCGCAAAAGACAAATTAACCAGAAACCATGGAATTGCTTCTATGTATGAACAAAATAAAATTAAGAAAATGTGTACGGAAAAGGGATCATGTTTGTAGTTCCAACATTACTGAAATTTACTGCCACAACGTTACACAAGAGTGTGTAGACAGTGTCTTTGGAAATAATGAGTTGAAAAGAAAAGAGAAAACTACCTTATTTTGCTTACATCAATGAAAGTGCAAAGCCCAAGGAGAATTAAAGCGTCAAAAAAAATTAAAGCTTTATGTTGGAATTGCTTATTTTAAGTACATCTTTGAAGCAAAGTTTGGGGACGAGGCTGAAAATCTGGGTAGAATCCGATCATGGAGCGGAAAATACAAATTAACCTGAAACCATGGAATTGTTTGTGTATGAACAAAATACAATTAAGAAAATGTGTACAGAAAAGGGAACCAGTTTGTAGTTCTTGCATTACTGAAATTTATTGTCAGAACGTTACACAAGAGTGTGTATACAGTGTCTTTGGAAATAATGACCTGAAAGGGGAAAGAGAAAGCTAACTTATTTTACTTACATCAATGGAAGTGCAAATTTCGGGGACAATTAAAGAGTCAGAAGCAATTAAGAAGTCGAAGAAAAAAGAAAGAAAGAAAGAAAGAAGAGGAAACCTGTTGTAACAGAGGAAAGAAGAGGAAACCTGCTGTAAAGAAAGAAAGAAGAGAAAATATGTCGTAATAGAGGAAGAGGAAACTTGTTGTAATAGAGGAAATAAACCATAGAAACCTGTTGTAACAGAGGAAATGAAAGTGCAAATCCCAGGTACAATTAAAGCGTCAAAAGCAATTAAAGCTTTGTGTTGGAACTGCTTATTTTACATACGTCTTTGAAGCAAATTCTAGGGATGAGTGTGAAGAATGAAGCCAAGTTAGATATTAAGTTAATATAAACTCTAACCTTCCCACTGCAAAAGGCCAATCAAGATTGAAAAAAGAAAGAAAAAAGTCGAAGAAAAAAGAAAGAAGGAAAGAAGAGGAAACATGTTGTAACATAGTCGGGGCACTTAAAAACAAAATTCGTTAATTCTACAAAACTACGCTAAGAATTTGCAAAGACAACGCGCATGTCATTACTGGAAAATAAAGAAGAAACCTTCTGTAACAGAGTTGGGTCACTAGAAAGCAACCTTTAAGCATTTCATACCCTAACTTTGTTAGACACCGTGCGGCGTGCCTTCCATTACTGAAGAAATAAAAAAGAAAAAACATGTTATAACAAACTTGGAGCACTAGAAAGGAACAGTTAATTATTTCATACCCTAGCTTCGCTAATTCTACCAATCTATAGGCAGAGTTTGTAGAGAAATTTACTCTCAAAATATTATATAAAGGTATGTATCCAGTGCCTTAAAAAATAATGATTTGTAAAGAAAAAAGAAGCCACATAATTTTAGGTACATCTTCGAGGCTGAAAATCCTGGTAGAATCCGGTCGTGGAGCAGAAAAGAAAAATTAACCTGAAACCATGGAATTGCTTGTGTATGAACAAAACACAATTAAGAAAAAGTGTACAGAAATGGAAACCAGTTTGTAGTTCCCGCATTACTGAAATTTATTGTCAGAACATTACACAAGAGTGTGTAGACAGTGTCTTTAGAAAGAATGACCTGAAAAGAGAAAGAGAAAGCTACCTTATTTTTTTGCATCAATGAAAGTGCAAAGTGGGAGGACAATTAAAGTGTCAAAAGCAATTAAGAAGTTGAAGAAAAAATAAAGAAGGAAAGAAGAGGAAACCTATTGTAACATAGGAAAGAAGAGGAAACCTGCTGTAAAGAAGGAAAGAAGAGGAAACCTATTGTAACAGAGGAAGAGGAAACCTATTGTAACAGAGGAAGAGGGAACCTATTGTAACAGAGGAAATAAGTCCGAGAAACCTGCTGTAACAAAGGAAATGAAAGTGCAAATCCTGGGGACAATTAAAGTGTTAAAAGCAATGAAATTTTTGTGTTGGAACTGCTTATTTTGCGTACGTCTTTGAAGCAAATTCTGGGGATGAGTGTGCAAACTGAAGCCAAGTTAGAGATTAAGGAAATATAAACTCTAACATTCCCACTACAAAAAGTGAATCAATATTGAAAAAATGAAGAAAAAAGAAAGAAGGAAACAAGAGGAAACCTGTTGTAACAGAGTCGGGGCACTTGAAAAAAAACTTCCGTAATTCTACAGAACTACACTAAGAATTTGCAGAGACACTGCACAAGTCATTACTGCAAAATAAAGAAGAAACTTATTGGAACAAAGTTGGGGCACTGGAAAGAAACATTTAAGCATTTCATACCCTAACTTTGTTAGACACCGAGCGACGCGCCTGCCATTACTGAAAAAAAATAAAAAAGAATAAACCTGCTATAACAGACTAAGAGCAATGGAAAGGAACAGTTAAGTATTTCATACCCTAGCTTCGCTAATTCTACCAATCTATAGGCAGAATTTGTAGATAAATTTACTCTCAAAATATTATATAACTGTGTGTATGTAGTGCCTTAGGAAATAATGACTTGTAAAGAAAAAAGAAGCCTTAGGTACATCTTTGAGTCTTAAAATCCTAGTAGAATCCAGCCGTGGAGTGGAAAAGACAAATTAAGCTGAAACCATGGAATTTCTTCTGTGTATGAACAAAATACAATTAAGAACATGTGTACAAAAAATGGAACCAGTTTGTAGTTTCGACATTACTGAAATTTACTTTTAGAACGTTACACAAGAGTGTGTAGATAGTGTCTTTGGAAATAATGACCTGAAAAGAAAAGTTAAATCTACCTTATTTTACTTACATCAATGAAAGTGCAAAGCCCGAGGACAATTAAAGCGTCAAAAGAAATTAAAGCTTTGTGTTGGAATTGCTTATTTTAAGTACGCCTTTGAAGCAAAGTTTAGGGACGAGGCTGAAAATCTGGGTAGAATCCGGTCGTGGAGCGGAAAACACAAATTAACCTGAAACCATGGAATTGCTTGTGTATGAACAAAATACAATTAAGAAAATATGTACGGAAAATGGAACCAATTTGTAGTTCCTGCATTATTGAAATTTACTGTCAGAACATTACACAAGAGTGTGTAGACAATGTCTTTCAAAATAATGACCCAAAAAGAGAAAGAGAAAGCTACCTTATTTTACTTACATCAATGAATGTACAAAGCCCTGGGACAATTAAAGCGTCAAAAGCAATTAAGGAGTCATGAAAAAATAAAGAAGGAAAGAAGAGGAAACCTGTTGTAACAGAGGAAAGAAGAGGAAACATGCTGTAAAGAAGGAAATAAGAGGAAACCTACTGTAACAGAGGAATAGGAAACCTATTGTAATAGAGGAAATAAGCAAGAGAAAACTGCTATAACAGATGAAATGAAAGTGCAAAGCCTGGGGAAAATTAAAGTGTCAAAAGCAACTAAAGCTTTGTGTTGGAACTACTTATTTTTCGTACGTCTTTGAAGCAAAGTGTCACGTCCCCCNATTGAAATAAAACATACAGATGCATTCAAATTCAATTATACAGTGGAAGCAAATCATCCATTCAAGCATTCAACTTGTTCATCATAATTCGTTAAACAATTACAATTGCAGAGATTAAACACAAGAGATACTTATCTTGAGAAGAAGCTTGTCCCACAACCAGTTGTTTTGCTCCAACGTTCCACCCAACCATAGGCCATTATGCTCATCAATCTCTCAACAGCACTTCCACCCCCAAGCTAGGCATGATTCCCACAAGGAATAAGGCAACAACAATAGGCTCACACATAGCCAAAAACATGTCAAAATAGAGCCAAGACAAAACTACATTTGGGTTTATTAGGCTACGAAGGAAGTGGAATGGTGGAATTGCTAAGGTAGTGAGCTCAACCACATAGCTATGGACACATGTACAATATCTAGCTTGGATTTCCAAACACCTACATACCCAACATAAGGAGGCATCCCCTTCTCTTCTACATAGTCCCTCAGGCTATGCCTTCTCTTTCATTGCTCTTTAGGGTGTGCAAGAAAGAATAACCATCCCCTCTTGATCTCTCTGTGTGGTTCCTTTCCACACTAGGTTTATCAAGCTAATTCTTCCCCCTTCCACTCCAAACCAGTTCATACCAAAACACAGGATGTACACACATGGGATACAAGTTCCGAGTTTTAGGAAAAAAGTTTTTGCAACCAAAAATGGATTGGTAAAATGGGGAAATTGACCCCTGGGTGAGAAATTTGACTTCAACAACGATTCAGGGCATTGCATGAGCAAAACGACTGCTATACACCCCAAAATCATGAACCTTTGTCGCCCCTTCAGTAAAAAACACAAAAACGGATTTTTTGGGCATGGGAAATGAGGAATAATGACTGAACACGTGAAGGAGAAAAACACAAGAAGCTTCAGCTACGTGTGAGAGATCGCAACATGAATGTGAATGGGTGAGGAATGAAGGACATGGGTGAATAATGTCTTGGGCATGCATTTCCAAGCATTTACTTGCCCCACAAGTCAAAAACACGTTTTCCAAAATCTGATGGATTCTCAAATTCAAATTTGATTGTCATATTCTTCCCATCCCCATGCATTAACTAACTCAACCACTTCTGGAAGAAATAAATGAATGGGTACAAAGACAAAATTGGTAGTTGACAGTTTTATGCGTTCTCCCTCTGACATTTGGCTTTACCCTACTGGCTCAAGGGTTTGAATTATTTTCCTCCCTATTCCTTAGGAAATCATGCCCCCATATCTTTAATGTTGCATTGACATAGCTGGTTGTGGATATTTTAATTAAATTGCATATTTACATGATGTCCAAAATATAATGTTCCTGAATATAACTAAAACCATATGCATCGATTTTACTGGTCGATACATAAAACGTTAAATCCATGGTGGGGCCTTGGCCTTGAGGTCCACACCACGATTTAATAATGATATTTACATCATTTACAATTTAATGCATTTGGGGTCAAAATTAGGGTGTTACACAAAGTCTGGGGATGACTGTGCAGAATGAAGTCGAGTTAGACTTTAAGTGAATATAAACTCTAACCTTCGCATTGCAAAAGTCCAATCAAGATTGAAAAAAGAAAAAAAACAGTCGAAGAAAAAAGAAAGAAGGAAAGAAGAGGAAACCTGCTGTAACAGTATCGGGGCACTTGAAAACAAAATTCATTAATTCTACATAACTATGCAAAGAATTTGTAGAGACATCGCTCGTGTCATTACTGCAAAATAAAGAAGAAACATGTCGTTACAAAGTTGGGGCACTGGAAAGCAACATTTAAGCATTTCATACCCTAACTTCGTTAGACACCGGGCAACGCGCATGCCATTACCGAATAAAGAAAAAAGAATAAACCTGATATAAAAACTCGGAGCACTAGAAAGGAACATTTAAATATTTCATACACTAGCTTCGCTAATTCTACCAATCTATAGGTAGAGTTTGCAGACAAATTTACTCTCAAAATATTATGTAAAGGCGTGTATGTAGTGCCTTACGAAATAATGACTTGTAAATAAAAAAGAAGCCACAAATTTAGGTACATCTTTGAGGCTGAAAATCCTGGTAGAATACGGTCGTCGAGCGGAAAAGACAAATTAACCTGAACCCATGGAATTGCTTATGTGTATGAACAAAATACAATTAAGAAAATGTGTATAGAAAAGAGAACCAGTTTGTAGTTCCCGCATTACTGAAATTCACTGTCAGAACGTTACATAAGAGTGTGTAGACAGTGTCTTTGGAAATAATGATATGAAACAAGAAAGAGAAAGCTACCTTATTTTACTTACATCAATGAAAGTGCAAAGCCCGTGGACAATTAAAGCATCAAAAGCAATTAAGAAGTCGAAGAAAAAGGAAAGAAGAGGAAACCTGCTGTAACAGAGGAAAGAAGAGGAAACATGTTGTAAAGAATGAAAGAAGGGGAAACCTATTGTAACAGAGGGAGAGGAAACCTGATGTAACAGAGGAAACCTGCTGTAATAGAGGAAATGAAAGTGCAAACCCCAGGGAATATTACAGTGTCAAAAGCAGTTAAAGCTTTGTGTTAGAAGTTCTTATTTTGCGTACGTCTTTGAAGAAAAGTCTGGGGACGAGTGTGCAAAATGAATCTGAGTTAGATATTAAGAAAATATAAACTCTAACCTTCCCATTGCAAAAGGCCAATCAAGATTGAAAAAAGAAATAAAAAAGTCGAAGAAAAAAAAAAGAAGGAAAGAAGAGGAACCTGTTGTAACAGATTTGGGGCACTTGAAAACAAACTTCATTAATTCTACAAAACTATGCTCATAATTTGCAGAGACACCGCGCCTGTCATTACTGCAAAATAAAGAAGAAACCTGTTGTAACTGAGTTGGGTCACTTGAAAGCAACATTTAAGCATTTCATACCCTAACTTCGTTAGACATCGGGAGGCGTGCCTGCCAAAACTGAAGAAATAAAAAAAGAATAAACCTGCTATAACAAAATCAGAGCACTGGAAAGGAATAGTTGAGTATTTCATACCCTAGCTTCCCTAATTCTACCAATCTATAGGCAGAGTTTGTAGAGAAATTTACTCTCAAAATATTATATAATGGAAATAATGACTTGTAAAGAAAAAAGAAGCCTTAGGTACATCTTTGAGGCTGAAAATCCTGGTAGAATCCGAATGTGGAGCAGAAAAGACAAATTAACCTGAAACCATGGAATTGCTTCTATGTATGAACAAAATACAATTAAGAAAATGTGTATGGAAAAGGGAACCAGTTTGTAGTTCTGACATTACTAAAATTTACTAGCAGAACATTACACAAGAGTTTGTAGAGAGTGTCTTTGGAAATAATGACTCGAAAAGAAAAGAGAAATCTACCTTATTTTACTTACATCAATGAAAGTGCAACGTCCAGGGAAAATTAAAGAGTCAAAAGAAAATTAAATCTTTATGTTGAAATTGCTTATTTTAACTACGTCTTTGGAGCAAAGTTTGGGGACGAGGTTGAAAATCCAGGTAGAATCTGGCCTTGTAACGGGAAACCAAGGAATTGCTTGTGTATGAACAAAATACAATTAAGAAAACGTGTACGAAAAAGGGAACCAGTTTATAGTTCTCGCATTATTGAAAGTTACTGTCAGAAGGTTACATCAGAGTGTGTAGACAAGTTCTTTGGAAATAATGACCTGAAAAGAGAAAAAGAAAGCTACCTTATTTTACTTACATCAATAAAAGTGCAAATCCTGGGAAAAAATAAAGTATCAAAATTAATTAAGAATTCAAAGAAAAAGAAAGGAGGAAAGAAGAGGAAACCTGTTGTAACAAAGGAAAGAAGAGGAAACCTGTTGTAACACAGGAAGAGGAAACATGTTGTAACAGAGGAAACCTGCTATAAAAAAAGGAAATAAGCCAGAGAAAGTTGTTGTAAAAGAAGAAATGAAAGTGCAAATCCTGGGGACAATTAAAGAGTCAAAAGCAATTAAAGCTTTGTGTTAGAACTGCTTATTTTGCATAGATATTTGAAGCAAAGTATGGGGAGGAGTGTGCAGAATGAAGTCAAGTTAGAGATTAAGAGAATATAAACTCTAACCTTCCCACTGCAAAAGGCCAACCAAGATTGAAAAAAGAAAGAAGGAAAGAAGAGGAAACTTGTTGTAACAGAGTCGGGGCACTTGAAAACAAACTTCGTTAATTCTATAGAACTACCCTCTGCGCCTGTTATTACTGCAAAATACAAAAGAAACCTATTGTAACAGAGTTCGGGCACTGGAAAGCAATATTTAAGCATTTCATACCCTAACTTTGTTAGACACCAGGCGGTGTGCCTACCATTACTATATAACTAAAAAAGAATAAACTTGATGTAATAGACTCGGAGCACTGAAAAGGAACAGTTAAGTATTTCATAACCTAGCTTCACTAATTATACCAATCTATACGCAGAGTTTACAGATAAATTTACTCTCAAAATATTATATAAAGGTGTGTATGCAATGCCTTAAGAAATAATTTGTGGTAAAGAAAAAATAATTCTTGGGTACATCTTTGAGGCTGAAAATCCTAGTAGAATCCAGCCGTGGAGCGGAAAAGACAAATTAACCTGAAACCATGGAATTGCTTTTGTGTATGAACAAAATATAATTAATAAAATATGTACGGAAAAGGGAACCAGTTTGTAGTTCCATCATTACTGGAATTTATTGTCGGAACGTTACACAAGAGTGTGTAGATAGTGTCTTTGGAAATAATGACTTTAAAAGAAAAGAAAAATCTACGTTATTTTACTTACATCAATGAAAGTGCAACGCCCAGGGAAAATGAAAGCGTCAAAAGCAATTAAAGCTTTATGTTGGAATTGCTTATTTAAAGTACGTCTTTGAAGCAAAGTTTGGGGACGAGGCTGAAAATATGGGTAGAATCCGGCCGTGGAGCGAGAAACCATGGAATTGCTTGTATATGAACAAAATACAATTAAGAAAATTTGTACAAAAATGGGAACCAGTTTGTAGTTCTCGCATTACTGAAAGTTACTGTCAGAGGTTACATAAGAGTGTGTAGATAGTGTCTTTGGAAATAATGGCCTGAAAAGAGAAAGATAAAGTTATCTTATTTTACTTACATCAATGAAAGAGCAAATCCAGGGAACAATAAAAGCATCAAAAGCAACTAAGAAGTCGACAAAAAAAGAAAGAAGGAAAGAACATGAAACATGTTGTAACAGAGGAAAGAAGAGGAAACGTGTTGTAAAGAAGGAAAGAAGAGGAAACTTGCTATAACAGAGGAAATAAGCCAGAGAAACCTACTGTAATAGAGGAAATGAAAGTGCAAATCCTGGGGACAATTAAAGCGTCAAAAGCAATTAAATATTTGAGTTTGAACTGCTTATTTTGTGTACGTCTTTGAAGCATAGTTTGGGATGAGTGTGTAGAATGAAACCGAGTTAGAGATTAAGTGAATATAAACTCTAACCTTCCCACTGCAAAAGGCCAATCAAGATTGAAAAAAGAAAGAAAGAAGTTGAAGAAAAAAGAAAATGAAACATATTGTAACAGAGTCGGGACAGTTGAAAACGAACTTCGTTAATTCTACAGAACTACACTAAGAATTGCAAAGACACCACTCCTGTCATTACTGCAAAATAAATAAGAAACCTGATGTTACAGAGTTGGGGTACTGGAAAGCAACATTTAAGCATTTCATACCCTAACTTCATTAGACACCGAGCGACGCTACTGCCATTACTGAAGAAATTAAAAAAAAAATAAACATGTTGTAACAGACATAAAGCACTGGAAAGGAACAGTTAAGTATTTCATACCCTAGCTTCGCTAATTCTCAAAGGAACAACTAAGTATAGGCAAAGTTTGCAGAGAAATTTATTCTCAAAATACTATATAAAGGTGTGTATGCAGTGCCTTGGGAAATAATGACTTGTAAAAAAACGAAGCCACATAATTTTAGGTACATCTTTCAGGCTTAAAATCCCGGTAGACTCCGGCCATGGAGAGGAAAAGACAAAATAACTTGAAACCATGGAATTTCTGCTGTGTATGAATAAAATACAATTAAGAAAATGTGTACAGAAAAGGGAACCATTTTGTAGTTCCCACATGACTGAAATTTACTGTTAGAACATTACACAAGAGTGTGTAGACAGTATCTTTGGAAATAATGACATGAAAAGAGAAAAAGAAAGCTACCTTATTTTACTTACATCAATGAGAGTGCAAAGCCCAGGGACAATTAAAGCATCAAAAGCAATTAAAAAGTCGAAGAAAAAAGAAAGAAGGAAAGAAGAGGAAACGTGTTATAATAGAGGAAAGAAGAGGAAACCTTCTGTAAAGAAGGAAAGAAGAGGAAACCTTCTGTAAAGAAGGAAAGAAGAGGGAAACTACACTAACAGAGGAAACTTGTTGTAACAGGAGAAATAAGCCAGAGGAAACTTGTTGTAACAGGAGAAATAAGCCAGAGAAACCTGTTGTAAAAGAGGAAATGAAAGTTCAAAGCCCGAGGAATATTAAAGTGTCAAAAGAAATTAAATCTTTGTGTTGGAACTACTTATTTTATGTACATCTTTCAAGCAAAGTATGGGGAAGAGTGTCAGAATGAAGCTTAGTTAGAGATTAAGTGAATATAAACTCTAAACTTCCCACATCAAAATGCCAATCAAGATTGAAAAAATAAATAAAAAAGTTGAAGAAAAAAGAAAGAAGGAAAGAAGAGGAAGCCTGTTGTAACAGAGTTGGGGCACTTGAAAACAAACTTTGTTAATTGTACGGAACTATGCTAAGAATTTATAGAGACACCGCACCTGTCATAACTGCATAATAAAGAAGAAACCTGTTGTAACAAAGTTGGGGCACTAGAAATAAATGTTTAAGCATTTCATACCTTAACTTTGTTAGACACCCGGTGGCGCGCCTACCATTACTGAAGAATAAAAAAGAATAAACCTGCTATAACAGACTCGGAGCACTGGAAAGGAACATTTAAGTACTTCATACCCTAGCTTTGCTAATTCTACCAATCTATAGAAGAGTTTGCAGATAAATTTACTCTCAAAATATTATATAAAGGTGTCTATGTAGTGCCTTAGGAAAAAATGACTTGTAAAGAAAAAAGAAGCCACATAATTTTAGGTACATTTTTTAGGTTGAAAATCCTGGTGGAATCTGGTCATGGAGCGAAAAATACAAATTAACTTGAAACCATGGAATTGCTTCTATGTATGAACAAGATACAATTAAGAAAATGTGTACAGAAAAGGGAACCAGTTTGTAGTTCCAACATTACTGAAATTTACTATCATAATGTTACACAAGAGCGTGTAGACAGTGTCTTTGGAAATAATGACTTTAAATGAAAAGACAAAGCTACCTTATTTTACTTAGATCAATGAAAGAGCAAATCCCAGGAACAATTACAGCGTCAAAATAAATTAAGGCTTTATGTTGGAATTGCTTATTTTAAGTACATCTTTGAAGCAAAATTTGGGTACAAAGCTGAAAATTCAGGTAAAATCCGGTCGTGGAGCGGAAAAGATAAATTAAACAGAAACAATGGAATTGCTTGTGTGTCAAAAAAATACAACTAAGAAAATGTGTACAGAAAAGGGAACTAGTTTGTAGTTCTCGCATTACTGAAATTTACTGTCTAAACATTATACAAGAGTGTGTAGACTATGTCTTTGGAAATAATGACCTGAAAAGAGAAAGAGAAAACTCCCTTATTTTACTTACATCAATGAAAGTGCAAAGCCCAGGGACAATTAAAGCATTAAAATCAATTAGGAAGTCGACAAAAAAATAAAGAAGGAAAGAAGAGGAAACCTGTTGTAAAGAATGAAAGAAGAGGAAACCTGCTGTAACATAGGAAGAGGAAACTTGCTGTAACAGAGGAAATAAGCCAGAGAAACCTGCTGTAATAAAGGAAATGAAAGTGCAAATCTTGGGGACAATTAAAGCTTTGCGTTGGAACTGCTTAGTTTATGTACTTCTTTGAAGCAAAGTCTGGGGATGAGTGTGTAGAATGAAGTTGAGTTAGATATTAAGCTAATATAAACTCTAACCTTCCCACTGCAAAAGGCCAATCAAGATTTAAAAAAGAAAGAAAAAAGAAAGAAGGAAAGAAGAGGAAATCTATTGTAACAGAGTTGGGGCACTTGAAATTTACTCTTAAAATATTATATAAAGGTGTGTATGCATTGCCTTAGGAAATAATCACTTGTAAAGAAAAAACAAGCCACATAATTTTAGGTACATCTTTGAAGCTAAAAGTCCTACTAGAATCCGGCTATGGAGCGGAAAAGACAAATTAACCCAAAACCATGGAATTGCTTCTGTGTATGAACAAAATTCAATTAAGAAAATGAGTACGGAAAAGGGAACCAGTTTATAGTTTCGACATTACTGAAATTTACTGTCAGAACATGACACAAGAGTGTGTAGACAATGTCTTTGGAAATAATGACTTGAAAAGAAAAGAAAAAGCTACCTTATTTTACTTACATCAATGAAAGTGCAAACCCAGGGACAATTAAAATGTCAAAAGCAATTAAATACGGGTAGAATCCGATCGTGGAGCGAAAAAAAACAAATTAACCTGAAAACATGGAATTGCTTGTGTATGAACAAAATGCAATTAAGAAAATGTGTATGAAAAAGGGAACCATTTTGCAGTTCCAGCATTACTGAAATTTACTGTCGGAACATTACACAAGAGTGTGTTGACATTGTCTTTGAAAATAATGACCTGAAAAGAGAAAGAGAAAGCTACCTTATTTTACTTACATCCATGAATGTGCAAAGCTTGGGGACAATTAAAGAGTCAAAATCAATTAAGAATTCGAAGAAAAAAGAAAGAAGGAAAGAAGAGGAAACCTGTTGTAAAAGAGGAAAGAAGAGGAAACATGTTGTAACAGAGGAAAGAAGAGGAAACCTCCTGTAAAGAAGGAAAGAAGAGGAAACATCCGGTAAAATAGGAAACTTGTTGTAATAGAGGAAATAAGCTAGAGAAACATGTTGTAATAGAGGAAATGAAAGTGCAAATCCCGAGGACAATTAAAGCTTCAAAAGCAATTAAAGCTTTGTGTTGGAACTGCTTATTTTATGTAAGTCTTTGAAGCAAAGTTTGGGGACGAGTGTGTGGAATGAAGCCGAATTAGAGATTAAGAGAATATAAACTCTAACCTTCCCACTGCAAAAGGTCAATCAAGATTGAAAAAATAAGTAAAAAAGTCGAAGAAAAAAGAAAGAAGGAAAGAAGAGAAAACCTGTTGTAACAGAGTCGGGGCACTTGAAAACAAACTTTGTTAATTCTAAAGAACTAAGCTAAGAATGTGAAGAGACACCACGCCTGTCATTACTACAAAATTAATAAGAAACCTTTTGTAACAGATTTGGGGAACTAGAAAGCAATATTTAAGCATTCCATACCCTAACTTCATTAGACATCGGACTGCGCGCCTTCCATTACTGAAGAAATAAAAAAGAATAAACCTGCTATAACATACTCGGGCAGTGGAAAGGAATAGTTAAGTATTTCATACCCTAGCTTCGCTAAGTCTACCAATATAGGCATATTTTGCAGAGAAATTTACTCTCAAAATATTATATAAAGGTGTGTATGCAATGCCTCAGGAAATAATGACTTGTAAAGAAAAAAGAAGCCACGTAATTTTAGGTACATCTTTGAGGCTGAAAATATTGGTAGAATCTGGTCACAGAGCAAAAAAGACAAATTAACTTGAAACCATGGAATTTCTTCTTTGTATGAACAAAATACAATTAAGAAAATGTGTACGGAAAAGGGAACCGGTATGTAGTTCCCGCATTACTGAATTTTACTGTCAAGACATTACACAAGAGTGTGTAGACAATATCTTTTGAAATAATGGCCTGAAGAAGAAAAAAAGAGAAACCTAGCTTATTTTACTTACATCAATGAAAGTGAAAAGCTTGGGTACAATTAAAGCGTCAAAAGCAATTAAGAGGTCGAATAAAAGAGAAAGAGGGAAAGAAGAGGAAACCTGTTGTAACAGATGAAAGAAGAGGAAACCTGTTGTAACAGAGGAAAGAAGAGGAAACCTACTATAAAGAAGGAAAGAAGAAGAAACTTGATGTAATAGAGGAAATAATCCAAAGAAACGTGTTGTAACAGAGGAAATCAAAGTGCAAAGCCTAGGGACAATTAAAGAGTCAAAAGAAAATAAAGCTTTGTGTTGGAACTGCTTATTTTATGTACGTCTTTGAAGCAAAGTCTGGGGACGAGTGTGCAAAATGAAGCCGAGTTAGAAATTCAACGAATATAAACTCTAACCTTCCCACTGCAAAAGGGAAATCAAGATTTAAAAAAGAAATAAAAAAGTCAAAGAAAAAAGAAAGAAGGAAATAAGAGGAAACCTTTTGTAATAGATTCAGGGCACTTGAAAACAAACTTCATTAATTCTACACAACTACTCTAAGAAATTGCAGAGACATCGTGCCTATCATTACTGCAAAATAAAGAAGAAACCTGCTTTAAGAGAGTTGGGTCACTGGACAGCAACATTTAAGCATTTCATAACCTAACTTCATTAGACACCGAGTGGCGCACCTACCATTACCAAAGAAATAAAAACTAATAAACCTGTTATAAATACTCGTAGCACTAGAAAGGAACAGTTAATTATTTCATACCCTTGCTTCACTAATTCTACTAATCTATAGGCATAGTTTGCTGAGAAATTTACTCTCAAAATATTATAAAGGTGTGTATGCAGTGCCTTGGGAAATAATGACTTGTAAAGAAAAAAAAAAGCCACATAATTTTAGGTACATCTTTGAGGCTAAAAATCCTGGTAGAATCCGAACGTGGAGGGGAAAAGACAAATTAACTTGAAACCATGGAATTGCTTGTGTATGAACAAAAATACAATTAAGAAAATGTGTACGGAAAAGGGAAATATGTTGTAACAGAGGAAATAAGACAGAGAAACCTGTTATAATAGAGGAAATGAAAGTGCAAAGCACGGGGACAATTAAAGCGTCAAAAGCAATTAATGCTTTGTGTTGGAACTGCTTATTTTACGTACATCTTTGAAGCCAAGTGTGGGGACGAGTGTGCATAATGAAGACGAGTTAGAGATTAAACGAATATAAACTCTTACCTTCCCACTTCAAAACGCCAATCAAGATTGAAAAAAGAAAGAAAAAAGAGAGAATGAAAGAAGAGGAAACATGTTGAAACAGAGTTGGGGCACTTGAAAACAAACTTCGTTAATTCTACAGAACTACGCTAAGAATTTGTAGAGATATTGTGCCAGTCTTTACTACAAAATAAAGAAGAAACCTGCTCTAAACGAGTTGGGGCACTTGAAAGAAACATTTAAGCATTTCATACCCTAACTTCGTTAGACATCGAGCGGTGTGCCTACCATTACTGAAGAAATAAAAATAAAAATAAACCTACTATAACAGACTCTGAGCACTAGAAAGGAACAGTTAAGTATTTCATACCCTAGCTTCACTAATTCTACCAATCTATAGGAATATTTTGCAAAGAAATTTACTCTCAAAATATTATATAAAGGTGTGTATGCAGTGCCTTAGGAAAAAATGACTTGTAAAGACAAAAGAAGCCACATAATTTTAGGTACATCTTTGAGGCTAAAAATCCTAGTAGAATTCGGTCGTGGAGTGGAAAAGACAAATTAACCTGAAACCATGGAAATTTTTGTGTATGAATAAAATACAATTAAGAAAATGTGTATGAAAAAAGGAACCAGTTTGTAGTTCCCACATTACCTGAAATGTATTGTCAGAACATTACACAAGAGTGTGTAGACAGTGTCTTTGGAAATAATGACCTGAAAAGAAAAAGAGAAAGCTACCTTATCTTACTTACATCAATGAAAGTACAAAGCCTTGGGACAATTAAAGCGTCAAAAGCAATTAAGAAGTCGAGGAAAAAAGAAATAAGGAAAGAAGAGGAAAGTTGTCGTAACAGAGGAAATAAGAGGAACATTGTTGTAAAAAAGGAAAGAAGAGGAAACATGTTGTAACATTTAATCATTTCATACCATAAATTCGTTAGACATCGAGCGACGTGCCTACCATTAGTGAAGAAATAAAAAAGAATAAACCTTCTATAATAGACTCAGAGCATTGGAAATGAAAAGTGAAGTATTTCATACCCTAGCTTCGCTAATTCTACCAATCTATAGGCAGAGTTTTAGTCTCAAAATATTATATAAAGGTGTGTATGCAATGCCTTGGGAAACAATGACTTGTAAAGAAAATAGAAGCAACATAATTTTACGTACATCTTTGAGGTTGAAAATCCCGGTAGAATTCGGTCGTGGAGTAGAAAAGACAAATTAACCTGAAACCATGGAATTGCTTCTGTGTATGAACAAAAAACAATTAAGAAAATTTGTATGGAAAAGTGAACCAGTTTGTAGTTCCCGCATTACTGAAATTTACTATCAGAACATTATACAAGAGTGTCTAGACAGTGTCTTTGGAAATAATGACGTGAAAAGAGAAAGATAAAGCTACCTTGTTTTACTTACATCAATGAAAGTGCAAAGCCCGGGGAAAATTAAAGCCTCAAAAGAAATTATCAAGTCGAAGAAAAAAAACAAAGAAGCAAAGAAAAGGAAACCTGTTGTAACAGAGGAAAGAAGAGGAAACCCGTTGTAAAGAAGGAAAGAAAAGGAAACCTACTGTAACAGAGGAAACCTGCTGTAATACAGGAAACAAGCTAGAGAAACATGTTGTAACACAGGAAAAGAAAGTGCAAATCCCGGGGACAATTAAAGCGTCAAAATCAATTAAAGTTTTGTGTTGGAAATGCTTATGTTACGTATGTCTTTGAAGCAAAGTCTGGGGACGAGTGTGCATAATGAAGTCGAGTTAGATATTAAGAGAATATAAACTCTAACTTTCCCTCTGCAAAAGGCCAATAAAGATTGAAAAAAGAAAGAAGGAAAGAAGAGGAAACGTATTGTAACAGAGTTGGGGCACTTAGAAACAAACTTTGTTAATTGAACGAAACTACACTAAGAATTTGCAAAGACACCACGCCTGTCATTACAACAAAATAAAGAAGAAACTTGCTATAACATAATTGGGGAACTGGAAAGCAACATTTAAGCATTTCATACCCTAACTTAATTAGACATCGAGCGGTGCGCCTGCCATTTTTGAAGAAATAAAAAAGAATAAACCTGCTATAACATACTCGGAGCACAAAAAAGGGACAGTTAAGTATTTCATACCCTAGCTTCGCTAATTCTACCAATCTATAGGCAGAGTTTGCAAAGAAATTTACTCACAAAATATTATATAAATGTGTGTATGTAGTGCCTTAGGAAATAATGACTTCTAAAGAAAAAAGAAGCGACATAATTTTATGTACATCTTTGAGGCTAAAAATCCTGGTAGAATCCGACCGTGGAGAGAAAAAGGAAAATTAACCCAAAACCATAGAATTGATTCTATGTATGAACAAAATACAATTAATAAACTATGTACGAAAAATGGAACCAGTTTGTAGTTCTGGCATTACTAAAATTTACAGTCATAACGTTACACAAGAGTGTGTAGACAGTGTCTTTGGAAATAATTACTTGAAAATAAAAGAGAAAGCTACCTTATTTTACTTACATCAAGGAAAGTGCAAACCCGGGGACAATTAAAGTGTCAAAAGTAATTAAAGCTTTGTGTTGGAATTGTTTATTTTAAGTATGTCTTTGAAGCAAAGTTTGGGGACGAGGCCGAAAATCCTGGTAGAATTCAGTTGTGAGGCAGAAAAGACAAATTAACCTGAAACCATGGAATTTCTTGTGTATGAACAAAATGTAATTAAGAAAATGTGTACGAAAAAGGGAACCAATTTGTCGTTTCAACATTATTGAAATTTACTGTCAGAACGTTACACAAGAGTGTGTATATAGTGTCTTTGGAAATAATGACCTAAAAAGAGAAAGAGAAAGCTACCTTATTTTACTTAGATCAATGAAACTGCAAATCCCTAGGACAATTAAAGCATCAAAAGAAATTAAGAAGTCGAAGACAGTGTCTTTCGAAATAATGACCTGAAAAGAGAAAGAGAAAGCTACCTTATTTTACTTACATTAATGAAAGTGCAAAGCTCGGAGACAATTAAAGCATCAAAAGCAGTTAGGAAGTCGAAGAAAAGATAAAAAGGGAAAGAAGAGGAAACCTGCTGTAACAGAGGAAAGAAGAGGAAACCTACTGTAAAGAGGGAAAGAAGAGGAAAACTATTGTAACAGAGGAAACCTACTGTAATAGCGGAAATAAGCCAGAGAAACCTGCTGTAACAGAGAAAACAAAAGTGCAAATCCTGGGGACAATTAAAGCGTCAAAAGCAATTAAAGATTTGTGTTGGGACTGCTTATTTTACGTACGTCTTTGAAGCAAATTCTGAGGACGAGTGTGCAGAATGAAGTTGAGTTAGATATTAAGCCAATATAAACTCTAACCTTCCCATTGCAAAAGGCCAATCAAGATTGAAAAAAGAAAGAAGAAAAAAGATAGAAGGAAAGAAGAGGAAACCTGTTGTAACAGAGTTGTGGCACTTGAAAACAAACTTCATTAATTCTACAGAACTATGCTAAGAATTTGCAGAGACACGACACCTGTCATTACTGAAAAATAAAGAAGAAACCTGATGTAAGAGAGTTGGGGAACTTGAAAGAAACATTTAATCATTTCCCACCCTAACTTCATTAAACACCGAGCGGCGCGCCTGCCATTACCGAAGAAATAAAAAAGAATAAACCTGTTATAACAGAATTGGAGCGCTGGAAAGGAATAGTTAAGTATTTCATACCCTAGCTTCGCTAATTCTACTAATCTATAGGCAGAGTTTGCAGAGAAATTTACTGTCAAAATATTATATAAAGGTGTATATGCAGTTCCATATGAAAAAATTATTCGTAAAGAAAAAATAAGCCACATAATTTTAGGTACATCTTTGAGGCTGAAAATCCTTTTATAATCCGGTCGTGGAGGGGAAAAGACAAATTAGCCATGGAATTGCTTGTGTGTGTGAACAAAATACAATTAAGAAAATGTGTACAAAAAAGGGAACCAACTTGTCAGAACGTTACACAAGAGTATGTAGAGAGTGTCTTTGGAAATAATAGGTTGAAAAGAAAAAAGAAAGCTACCTTATTTTACTTACATCAATGAAAGTGCAAAGCCCAAGGACAGTTAAAGAGTCAAAAGCAATTAAAGCTTTGTGTTGGAATTACTTATTTTAAGTACGTATTTGAACCAAAGTTTGGGGACGAGGCTAAAAATACAGGTAGAATCCAGTCGTGAAGTGAAAAAGACAAATTAACCTGAAACCATGGAATTGCTTGTGTAAGAACAAAATACAATTAAGAAAATGTGTACAGAAAAGGGAACAAATTTGTATTTCTCGCATTACTGAAATTTACTGTGAGAACATTAGACAAGAGTGTGTAAACAGTGTCTTTTGATATAATGACTTGAAAAGAGAAAGAGAAGACTACCTTATTTTACTTACATCAATGAAAGTGTAAATCTCGGGGACAATTAAAGCGTCAAAGGCAATTAATAAGTAGAGAAAAAAGAAAGAATGATAGAAGAGGAAACCTGCTATAATAGAGGAAAGAAGAGGAAACCTGCTATACAGAAGGAAAGAAGAGGAAACCTGCTATAACAGAGGAAGAGGAAACCTAGTGTAATAGAGGAAATAAGCCAGAGAAACCTGTTGTAACCGACAAAATGAAAGTGCAAATCCCAGGGAAAATTAGAGTGTTAAAAGCAATTAAAGCTTTGTGTTGGAACTGCTTACTTTATGTACATCTTTGAAGCAAAGTTTGGGGACGAGTGTGCAGAATGAAGTCGAGTTAGACATTCAGCGAATATAAACTCTAACCTTCCCACTGCAAAAGGCCAATCAAGATTGAAAAAAGAAAGAAAAAAGTCGAAGAAAAAAGAAAGAAGGAACGAAGAGGAAACATGCTGTAATAGAGTTGAGGCACTTGAAAACAAACTTCGTTAATTTTACAGATCTACGCTAAGAATTTACAAACACACCACGCCTGTCATTACTACAAAATAAAGAAGAAACCTATTGTAACAGAGTTGGGCACTGGAAAGCAACATTTAAGCATTTCATACCCTAACTTCGTTAGACACCGGGTAACACGCCTTCCATTACTAACGAAATAAAAAAGAATAAACCTACTATAACAGACTCAAAGCACTGGAAATGAACAATTAAGTATTTCATACCCTAGATTCACTAATTCTACCAATATATAGGAAGAGTTTGCAGAGAAATTTATTCTCAAAATATTATATAAAGGTGTGTATGCAATGCCTTAAGAAATATTGACTTGTTAAAAAAAAGGCCACATAATTTTAGGTACATCTTTGAGGCTGAAAATCTTAGTAGAATCCGACTGTGGAGCGGAAAAGACAAATTAACCTGAAACAATGGAATTGCTTCTGTGTATGAACAAAATAAAATTAAGAAAATGTGTACGAAAAAGGGAACCTGTTTGTAGTTCCGGCATTACTGAAATTTACTATCAGAATGTTACACAAGAGTGTGTAGACAGTGTCTTTGGAAATAATGAGTTGAAAATAAAAGAGAAAGCTACCTCATTTTACTTACATCAATGAAAGTCAAAATCCTGAGGATAATTAAAGCGTCAAAAGAAGTTAAAGACGTGTGTTGGAATTGCTTATTTTAAGTACGTCTTTGAAGCAAAGATTGGGGACGTGGCTGAAAATCCAGGTAGAATTCGGTAGTGGAGCAACAAAAAAAAAGGTAACCTGAAACCATGGAATTGCTTTTGTATGAAAAAAATAAATTTAAGAAGAAGAAACATGTTATAACAAAGGAAAGAAGAGGAAACCTGTTGTAACAGAGGAAACCTACTGTAACAGATGAAATAAGACAGAGAAACCTGTTGTAACAGAGGAAATGAAAGTACAAAGCCCGGGGAAAATTAAATCGTTAAAAGCAATTAAAGCTTTGTTTTGGAACTGCTTATTTTACATACATCTTTGAAGCAAAGTATAGGGACGAGTCTGTAGAATAAAGCTAAGTTAGAGATTAAGCGAATATAAACTCTAACCTTCCCACTGCAAAAGGCCAATCAAGATTGAAAAAAGAATGAAAAAAGACAAAGAAAAAAAAAAGAAGGAAAGAAGAGGAAACCTGTTGTAATAGAGTCAAGGCACTTGAAAACAAACTTCGTTAATTCTACAGAACTATGCTAAGAATTTGCAGAGACACCATGCCTGTCATTACTGCAAAATAAAGACGAAACCTGTTGTAACAGAGTTGAGGCAACGGAAAGCAAAATTTAAGCATTTCATACCCTAACTTCGTTAGACACCGGGCGACGCATCTGCCATTACTGAAGAAATAAAAAAGAATAAACCTGCTATAACAGACTCAGAGCATATGAAAGGAAGAGCTAAGTATTTCATACCCTAGCTTCACTAATTCTATCAATCTATAGGTAGAGTTTGTAGAGAAATTTACTCTCAAAATACTATATAAAGGTGTGTATGTAATGCCTTAGCAAATAATGACTTGTAAAGAAAAAAAACACATAATTTTAGGTACATCTTTGAGGCTGAAAATCCTGGTAGAATCCGACCGTCGAGCGAAAAGACAAATTAACCTGAAACCATGGATTTGCTTCTGTGTATGAAAAAAATACATTTAAGAAAATGTGTATGGAAAAGGGAACCGGTCTATAGTTCTTGGATTACTAAAATTTATTGTCAGAATGTTACACAAGAGTGTGTAGATAGTGTCTTTGGAAATAATGAATTGAAAAGAAAAAATAAAGCTACATTATTTTACTTACATCAATGCAAGTGCAACGACTAGGGAAAATTAAAGTGTCAAAAGAAATTAAAGCTTTGTTTTGGAAATATTTATTTTAAGTACATCTTTAAAGCAAAGTTTAGGGATGAGGCTGAAAATCCAGGTAGAATCCGACCGTGGAACGAGAAACCATGGAATTGCTTGTGTATGAACAAAATACAATTAAGAAAATATGAACGGAAAAGGGAACCAATTTGTAGTTCTCGCATTACTGAAAGCTACTGTCAGAAGGTTACACAAGAGTGTGTAGACAGGAGGGTCTTTGGAAATAATGACCTGAAAAGAGAAAAAGAAAGCTATGTTATTTTACTTACATCAATGAAAGTGCAAATCTAAGGGACAATTAAAGCATCAAAAGCAATTAAGAATTCAAAGAAAAAAAAAAGGAGGAAAGAAGAGAAACTTGTTGTAACAGAGGACACCTGCTCTAACAAAAGAAATAAGACAGAGAAAGCTGTTGTAAAAGAGGAAATGAAAGTGCAAAGCCCGAGGACAATTAAAGCATCAAAAGCAATTAAAGCTTTGTGTTGAAACTTCTTATTTTACGTATGTCTTTGAAGCAAAGTCTGGGGACGAGTTAGAGATTAAGCGAATATAAAATCTAACTTTCCCGCTGCAAAAGGCCAATCAATATTGAAAAAAGAAAGAAAAAAGTCAAAGAAAAAATAAAGATGGAAAGAAGAGGAAACATGTTGTAACAAAGTCGGGGCACTTGAAAACAAACTTCATTAATTCTACACAACTACGCTAAGAATTTGCAGAGACATCGCGCCTGTCGTTACTACAAAATAAATAAGAAAACCATTGTAATAGAGTTGGGGCACTGTAAAGTAACATTGAAGCATTTCATACCCTAACTTCGTTAGACACCAGGCGGTGCGCCTGATATTACTGAAGAAATAAAAAAGAATAAACCTGCTATAACAGACTCGGAGCACTAGAAAGGAACAGTTAAGTATTCCATACCCTAGCTTCGCTAATTCTACCAATCTATAGGCAAAGTTTGCAGAGAAATTTACTCTCAAAATATTATATAAAGGTGTGTATGCAGTTCCTTAGGAAATAATTTGTTGTAAAGAAAAAACAAGCCTTAGGTACATCTTTGAGGTTGAAAATCCTGGTAGAATTCAGTCATGCAGCGGAAAAGACAAATTAACATGAAACCATGGAATTGCTTCTATGTATGAACAAAATACATATAAGAAAATGTATACAGAAAAGGGAACCAATTTGTAGTTCTGACATTACTGAAATTTATTGTCAAAACGTTACACAAGAGTGTGTAGACAGTGTGTTTGGAAATAATGACTTGAAAAGAAAAGAAAAATCTACCTTATTTTACTTACATCAATGAAAGTGCAAAGTCTGGGGACAATTAAAGCGTCAAAAGCAATTAAGAAGTCGAAGAAAAAAGAAAGAAGGAAAGAAGAGGAAACCTGTTGTAACAGAGAAAAGAAGAGGAAACTTGTTGTAACAGAGGAAAGAAGAGGAAAGTTGCCATAAAGAAGGAAAAAAGAGGAAACCTGTTGTAACAGAGGAAATAATCCAGAGAACCCTACTGTAACAAATGAAATGAAAGTGCAAATCCTGGGGACAATTAAGACGTCAAAAGCAATTAAAGCTTTGTGTTTGAACAACTTATTTTGTGTACCTCTTTGAAGCAAAGTCTGGGGACAAGTGTGCAGAATGAAACCGAGTTACAAATTAAGGGAATATAAACTCTAACTTTCCCACTGCAAAATGCCAATAAAGATTGAAAAAAGAATGAAGGAAAAAAGAGGAAACCTATTGTAACATAGTCAGTGCACTTGAAAACAAACTACGCTAAGAAGTTGCAGAGATACCGCACATGTCATTACTGCAAAATAAAGAAGAAACCTATTGTAACAGAGTTGGGGCACTAGAAAGAAAAATTCAAGCATTTCATACCCTAACTTCATTAGACACCAGGCGTCGCTCCTTCCATTACTGAAGAAATAAAAAAGAATAAACCTGTTATAACAAACTCCTTGCATTGGAAAGGAACAGTTAAGTATTTCATACACTATCTTCGCTAATTCTACCAATCTATAGGCAAAGTTTGCAGAGAAATTTAATCTCAAAATATTATATAAAGGTGTGTATGCAGTGGCTTAGGAAAAAATGACTTGTAAAAAAAAAGCCACATAATTTTAGGTACATCTTTGAGGCTGAAAATTATGGTAGCATCCGGTCGTGGAACGGAAAAGACAAATTAAGTTGAAACCATGAAATTGCGTCTTTGTATGAACAAAATACAATTAATAAAATGTATACGAAAAAATGAATGAGTTTGTAGTTCTCGCATTACTGAAATTTACTGTCATAACATTACATAAGAGTGCGTAGACAGTGTCTCTCAAAATAATGACATGAAAAGAGAAAGATAAAGATACATTATTTTACTTACATCAATAAAAGTGCAAAGCTTGGGGACAATTAAAGTGTCAAAATCAATTAAGAAGTCAAATAAAAGAGAAAGATGGAAAGAAGAGGATACTGGTTGTAATAGAGGAAAGAAGAGGAAACTTGTTGTAAAGAAGGAAAGAACAGGAAACCTATTGTAACAAAGGAAGAGGAAACCTGATGTAATAGAGGAAATACGCCAGAGAAACCTACTGTAACAAAGGAAATGAAAGTGCAAATCCTGGGAACAATTAAAGCTTCAAAAGCAATTAAAGCTTTGTGTTGGAACTGCTTATTTTATATATGTATTTGAAGCAAAGTCTACGGATGAGTGTGCAGAATCAAGCTGAGTTAGAGATTAAGTGAATATAAACTCTAACCTTCCCACTGCAAAAGGCCAATCAAGATTGAAAAGAGAAAGAAAAAAATAAAAAAGGAAAGAAGAGGAAACCTGTTGTCACAGAGTCGGGACACTTGAAAACAAACTTCGTTAATTCTAAAAAACTACGTTAAGAATTTGCAGAGACACCGCGCCTGTCATTACTGCAAAATAAAGAAGAAATCTGCTATAAGAGAGTTGGGACACTGGAAAACAACATTTAAGCATTTCATACTCTAACTTCATTAAACACTGGGCGGCGCACCTACCATTACCAAAAAACTAAAAAGGAATAAACCTACTATAACAAACTCGAAGCACTGGAAATGAACAGTTAAATATTGCATATCCTAGCTTCGCTAATTCTACCAATCTTTAGGCAGAGTTTGCTAAAAAAATTACTCTCAAAAGATTATATAAAGGTGTGTATGTAGTGCCTTAGGAAATAATGACTTGTAAAGAAAAAAGAAGCCACATAACTTTAGGTACATCTTTGAGGCTGAAAATCCTGGTAGAATCCAGCCGTGGAGGGGAAAAGACAAATTAACCTGAAACCATGGAATTGCTTCTGTGTATGAACAAAATACAATTAAGAAAATGTGTACGAAAAAGGGCACCAGTTTGCACTTCCGGCATTACTGAAATTTACTTTCAGAGCGTTACATAAGAGTGTGTAGACAATGTCTTTGGAAATAATGACTTGAAAAGAAAAGAGAAAACTACCTTATTTTGCTTACATCAATGAACGTGCAAGGCCTGGGGACAATTAAAGCGTAAAAAGCAATTAAAGCTTTGTGTTGGTATTGCTTATTTTAAGTACATCTTTGAAGCAAAGTTAAGAGACGAAGCTGAAAATCCGGATAGAATCTAGTCGTGGAGATGAAAAGACAAATTAACCTGAAACCATGGAATTGCTTATGTATGAACAAAACACAATTAAGAAAATGTGTATGAAAAATGGAACCAGTTTGTAGTTCCCACATAACTAAAATATATCGTCAGAACGTTACACAAGAGTGTGTAGACAGTGTCTTTGGAAATAATGACCTAAAAAGAGAAAGAGAAAGCTACCTTATTTTACTTACATCAATGAAATTGCAAAGCCTGGGGACAATTAAAGTGTCAAAAGCAATTAAGAAGTCGAAAAAAGAAAAAGAAAAAAAAGAGGAAACATGTTGTAACAAAGGAAAGAAGAGGAAACTTGCTGTAAAGAAGGAAAGAAGAGGAAACTTGTTATAACAGAGGAAGAGGAAACTTGCTATAACAGAGGGAACCTGTTGTAATAAAGGAAAGAAGCCAAAGAAACCTCTTGTAATAGAGGAAATGAAAGTGCAAAGCATGGGGACAATTAAAGCGTTAAAAGCAATCAATGCTTTGTGTTGGAACTGCTTATTTTGCGTACATCTTTGAAGAAAAGTATGGGGACGAGTGTGTAGAATGAAGACGAGTTAGAGATTAAGTGAATATAAACTCTGACCTTCCACTGCAAAAGGCCAATCAAGATTGAAAAAGGAAAGAAAAAAGGGAGAAGGAAAGAAGAGGAAACATGTTGTGACAGAGTCGGGGCACTTGAAAACAAACTTCGTTAATTCTACAGAACTATGCTAAGAATTTGGAGAGACATCGCGCCACTCATTACTGCAAAATAAAGAAGAAACCTGTTGTAAATGATTTGGGGCACTCAAAAGCAACATTTAAGTATTTCATACCCTAACTTCGTTAGACATCGGGTGGCGCACCTTCCATTACTGAAGAAATAAAAAAGAATAAACCTGCTATAATATACTCGGAGCACTGGAAAGGAACAGTTAAGTATTTCATACCCTAGCTTCACTAATTCTACCAATCTATAGGCAAAGTTTGCAGAGAAATTTACTCTCAAAATATTATATAAAATTGTGTATGCAATGCCTTAGGAAATAATGACTTGTAAAGAAAAAAGAAGCCACATAATTTTAGGTACATGTTTGAGGCTGAAAATCTTGGTAGAATTCGACCATGGAGCAGAAAAGAAAAATTAACATGAAACCATGGAATTGCTTCTCTGTGTAAATAAAATACAATAAAGAAAATGTGTACAGAAAAGGGAACCAGTTTGTAGTCCCCGCATTACTAAAATTTACTGTCAAAACGTTACACAAGAGTGTGTAGACAATCTCTTTGGAAATAATGACATGTAAAGAGAAACAAAAACCTACCTTATTTTACTTACATCAATGAAAGTGCAAAGCGTTGGGACAATTAAAGCATCAAAAGCAATTAAGAAGTCGAAGAAAAAAGAAAGAAAGAAAGAAGAGGAAACATGTTGCCAATATGGAAAGAAGAGGAAACTTGTTGTAACATTTAAGCATTTCATACCCTAAATTCGTTAGACATCGAGTGATGTGCATACATTAGTGAAGAAATAAAAAAGAATAAACCTGCTATAAAAGACTTGAAGCACTGGACTGGAACAGTTAAGTATTTCATACCCTAGCTTCACTAATTCTACCAATCTATAGGTAGAGTTTGCAAAGAACTTTACTCTCAAAATATTATATAAAGGTGTGTATGGAGTGCCTTAGGAAATAATGACATGTAAAGAAAAAAGAAGCCACATAATTTTAGGTACTTATTTGAGGATGAAAATCTTGGTAGAATTCAGTCGTGGAGAGGAAAAGACAAACTAACTTGAAACCATGGAATTGCTTTTGTGTATGAACAAAATAAAATTATGAAAATGTGTACGGAAAAGAGAACTAGTTTGTAGTTCACTCATTACTGAAATTTACTGTGAAAACGTTACACAAGAGTGTTTAGACAATGTCTTTGGAAATAATGATCTAAAAAAAGAGAAAGAGAAAGCTACCTTATTTTACTTACATCAATGATAGTGCAAAGCACAGGTACAATTAAAGCGTCAAAATCAATTAAGAAGTTGAAGAAAAAAGAAAGACATAAAGAAGAGGAAACATATTGTAACAGAGGAAAGAAGAGGAAACCTATTGTAAAGAAGGATAGAAGAGGAAACCTATTATAACAGAGGAAGATCAAACTTGCTATAAAAGAGGAAATAATCCAGAGAAACCTGTTGTAACACGGGAAATGAAAGTGCAAAGCCCAGGACAATTAAAGCGTCAAAAAAAAGTAAAGCTTTGTGTTGGAACTGCTTATTTTACGAACATCTTTGAAGCAAAGTCTGGGGAAGAGTGTGTAGAATTAAGCCGAGTTAAATATTAAGAGAATATAAACTCTAACCTTCCCTCGGCAAAAGGACAATAAAGATTGAAAAAAGAAAGGAAAAAGTTGAAGAAAAAATAAAGAAGGAAAGAAGAGGAAACTTGTTGTAAGAGAGTCGGAGCCGGTTGAAAACAAAGTTTGTTAATTGTATAGAACTACGCTAAGAATCTGTAGAGACACCATGCCTGTCATTAAAAAAAAATAAAGAAGAAATTTATTGTAATAGAGTTGGGGAACTGGAAAGAAATATTTAAGCATTTAATACCCTAACTTCGTTAGACTCCAGGCGATGCGCCTGCCATTACTGAAGAAATAAAAAAGAATAAGCATGCTATAACAAACTCGGAGCACTCGAAAAGAACATTTAAGTATTTCATGCCATATCTTCTCTAATTCTACCAATCTATAGGCAAAGTTTGCAGAGAAATTTACTCTGAAAATATTATATAAAGGTGTGTATGCAATGCCTCAGGAAATAATGAATTCTAAATAAAAAGGAAGCCACATAATTTTAGGTACATCTTTGAGCTGAAAATTCTGGTACAATACTACCGTGGAGCGGAAAAGGCAAATTAACCCGCAAGCATGGAATTGCTTATGTGTATGAACAAAATACAATTAAGAAAATTTGTACGGAAAAGGGAAACATTTTGTAGTTCTGGCATTACTAAAATTTACTGTCAGAACATTACACAAGAGTGTGTAGATAGTGTCTTTGGAAATAATGACTTGAAAAGAAAATAGAAAGCTACCTTATTTTACTTACGTCAATAAAGTGCAAACCTGGGGACAATTAAAGCGTCAAAAGCAACTAAAGCTTTGTGTTGGAATTGCTTATTTTACGTATGTCTTTGAAGCAAAGTTTGGGGACAAGGCTGAAAATCCAAGTAGAATTCGGTCGTGGAGTGGAAAAGACAAATTAACCTGAAACCATGGAATTGCTTGTGTATGATCAAAATGCAATTAAGAAAATGTGTACAGAAAAGGGAACCAGTTTGTAGTTCCCGCATTACAGAAATTTATTGTTAGAACATTACACAAGAGTGTGCAAACAGTGTCTTTGGAAATAATGACCTGAAAAGAGAAAGAGAAAACTACCTTATTTTACTTACATCAATGAAAGTGCAAAGACTGGGGACAATTAAAGCGTCAAAAGTAATTAAGAAGTCGAAGAAAATAGAAAGAAGGAAAGAGGAGGAAACCTGTTGTAAAAGAGGAAAGAAGAGGAAACCTGTTGTAAAGAAGGAAAGAAGAGGAAACTTGTTGTGACAGAGGAAGAGGAAACATGTTGTAACAGAGGAAATAAGCCAGATAAACCTAATGTAATAGAGGAAATGAAAGTGCAAATCTCGGGGACAATTAAAGCGTCAAAAGAAATTAAAGATTTATGTTGGAATTGCTTATTTTACATACATCTTTGAAGCAAAGTCTGGGGACGAGTGTGCATAATGAAACTGAGTTAGAAATTAAGAGAATATAAACTCTAACCTTCACACTGCTAAAGGTCAATCAATATTGAAAAAGAAAAGAAAAAATCGAAGAAAAAGGAAGGAAGGAAAGAAGACGAAACCTATTGTAACAAAGTCGAGGAACTTGAAAACAAACTTCTTTAATTCTAAAGAACTACGCTAAGAATTTACAGAGACACCACACCTGTCATTACTGCAAAATGAATAAGAAACATGCTATAACAGAGTTGGGGCACTGGAAAACAATATTTAAGCATTTCATACCCTAACTTCGTTAGACACCGAGCGGCGCACCTGCCATTACTAAAGAAATAAAAAAGAATAAACCTGCTATAACATAATCGGAGCACTGGAAAGGAACAGTTAAGTATTTCATACCCTAGCTTCACTAATTCTACCAATCTATAGATAGAGTTTGCAGAAAAATTTACTCCCAAAATATTATATAAAGGTGTGTATGCAGTACCTTAGGAAATAATGAATTTTAAAGAAAAAATAAGGCACATAACTTTAGGTACATCTTTGAGGCTGAAAATCCTGGCATATTCCGACCGTGGTGCGGAAAAGACAAATTAACCTAAAACCATGGAATTGCTTTTGTGTATGAACAAAATACAATTAAGAAAATGTGTACAGAAAATGAAACCAGTTTGTAGTTCCCGCATTACTGAAATTTACTGTCAGAACGTTACACAAGAATGTGTAGACAATGTCTCTCGAAATAATGACCTGAAAAGATAAAGATAAAGCTACCGTATTTTACTTACTTTAATGAAAGTGCAAAGCTCAGAGACAATTAAAACGTTAAAAACAATTAAGAAGTTGAAGAAAAGATAAAAAGCGAAAGAAGAGGAAACCTGTTGTAACATAGGAAAGAAAGGGAAACCTATTGTAACATAGGAAAGAAAGGGAAACCTGCTGTAAAGAAGGAAAGAAGAGGAAACATGTTGTAACAAAGGAAATGAAAGTGCAAAGCCAAAGAACAATTAAAGCGTCAAAAGCAATTAAAGCTTTGTGTTGGAACTATTTATTTTATGTAATCTTTGAAGCAAAGTCTGGGGACGAGTGTGTAGAATGAAGCTGAGTTAGAGATTAAGAGAATATAAACTCTAACCTTCCCACTGCAAAAGGCCTATCAATATTGGAAAATAAAGAAAAAAGAAAGAAGGAAAGAAGAGGAAACCTGCGGTAATAGAGTCGAGGCACTTGAAAACAAACTTCATTAATTCTACTGAACTACGCTAAGAATTTGTAGAGACATTGCGCCTGTCATTACTGGAAAATAAAGAAGAAACCTGATGTAAGAGAGTTGGGGCACTGGAAAGCAACATTTAATCATTTCATACCCTAACTTTTTCAGACACCGAACGATGCATTTTCCATTACCGAAGAAGATAAAAAAGAATAAATCTGCTATAACAGACTCGGAGCACTGGAAAGGAATAGTTAAGTATTTCATACCCTAGCTTCGCTAATTCTACCAATCTATAGGCAGAGTTTGCTGAGAAATTACTCTCAAAATATTATATAAAGATGTGTATGCGCTACCTTAGGAAATAATGACTTGTAAAGAAAAAAGAAGCCACTTAATTTAGGTACATCTTTGAGGCTGAAAATCCTTTTAGAATTCGACAGTCGAGGGGAAGAGACAAATTAACCCGAAACCATGGAATTGATTGTGTATGAACAAAATACAATTAAGAAAATGTGTATAGAAAAGGGAACCGGTTTGTACTTCCTGCATTACTGAAATTTACTGTCAGAATGTTACACAAGAGTGTGTAGACAGTGTCATTGAAAATAATGACTTGAAAATAAAAGAGAAAGCTACCTTATTTTACTTCCATCTATGAAAGTGCAAAGCCTAGGGACAATCAAAGCATCAAAAGCAATTAAAGCTTTGTATTGAAATTGCTTATTTTAAGTACCTCTTTGAAGCAAAGTTTGGGGACAAGGCTGAAAATATGGGTAGAATCCAGCTGTGGAGTCGAAAAGACAAATTAACCTGAAACCATGGAATTTCTTGTGTATGGAAACGGGAACAAGTTTGTAGTTCCTGCATTATTGAAATTTACTGTCATAATGTTACACAAGACTGTGTAGAAAGTGTCTTTGGAAATAATGTCCTGAAGATAGAAAGATAAAGATACCTTAGTTTATTTACATCAATGAAAGTGCAATCCCTGGGGATAATTAAAGCGTCAAAAGCAATTAAGAAGTCAAAGAAAAAAGAAAGATGGAAAGAAGAGGAAACCTGTTGTAACATAGGGAAGAAGAGGAAACCTGCTGTAAAGAAGGAAAGACAAGGAAACCTGTTATAACAGAGGAAATAAGCTAGAGAAACCTATTGTAACAGAGGAAATGAAAGTGCAAAGGTCGGGGACAATTAAAGCATCAAAGGAAATTAAAGCTTTGTGTTGGAACTTCTTATTTTACGTATGTCTTTGAAGCAAAGTCTAGGGACGAGTGTGAAGAATGAAGCCGAGTTAGAGATTACCCGAATATAAACTCTAACCTTCCCACTCTAAAAGGCTAATCAATATTGAAAAAAGAAAGAAGGAAAGAAGAGGAAACCTACTGTAACAGAGTCAGGGCACTTGAAAACAAACTTCGTTAATTCTACAGACTTACGCTAAAAATTTGCAGAGACAACGCACCTGTCATTACTGCAAAATAAAGAAGAAACCTGATGTAACAGAGTTGGGGTACTAAAAAGCAACATTTAAGCATTTCATACCCTAACTTCATTAGACATTGGGTGACGAGCCTGAGATTACTGAGAAATAAAAAAGAATAAACCTGCTATAACAGACTCGGAGCACTAGAAAGGAATAGTTAAGTATTTCATACCCTAGCTTCGCTAATTCTACCAATCTATAGGTATATTTTGCAGAGAAATTTACTCTCAAAATATTATATAAAGGTGTGTATGCAGTGCCTTCGGAAATTATTACTTGTAAAGAAAAAAGAAGCCACATAATTTTTGGTACATCTTTGAGGATGAAAATCTTGGTAGAATCTGGTCGTGGAGCGGAAAAGACAAATTAACCTGAAACCATGGAATTGCTTCTATGTAGGAACAAAATACAATTAAGAAAATGTGTATGGAAAAGGGAAACAGTTTGTAGTTCCCGCATTACTAAAATTTACTGTCAGGACGTTACACAAGAGTGTGTACACGATGTCTTTGGGAATAATGACCTGAAAAGAAAAAAAAAGAAAGCTATCTTATTTTAATTACATTAATGAAAGTGCAAAGCCCAAGGACAATTAAAGCGTCAAAAGCAATTAAGAAGTCAAATAAAGAAGAAAGAAGGAAAGAAGAGGAAACCTACTATAACAGAGGAAAGAAGAGGAAACCTACTGTAACAGAGAAAGAGGAAACATGCAATAATAGAGGAAACCTGTTGTAACAAATGAAATAATCCAGAGAAACCTGCTGTAACAGAGGAAATGAAAGTGCAATTCCCAGGGACAATTAAAGCATCAAAAGCAATTAAAGCTTTGTGTTGGAACTGCTTATTTTACGTACATATTTGAAGAAAAGTCTAGGGACAACTGTGCAGAATGAAGTTGAATAAGAGATTAAGAGAATATAAAGTCTAGCATTCCCACTGCAAAAGGCCAATCAAGATTGAAAAAAGAAAAATAAAAAAGAAAGAAGGAAAGAAGATGAAATTTGCTGTAATAGAGTCGAGGCACTTGAAAACAAACTTCGTTGATTCTACAGAACTACACTAAGAATTTGCAGAGACACTGCTCCTGTAATTAATGCAAACTGAAGAAGAAACCAGGTGTAACAGAGTTGGGGCACTAGATAGCAAAATTTAATCATTTCATACTCTAACTTCATTAGACACCAGGCGACGTGCCTGCCATTACTGAAGAAATAAAAAAGAATAAACCTGTTATAACAGACTCGGAGCACTGGAAAGGAACAGTTAAGTATTGCATACTCTAGCTTCACTAATTCTACCAATCTATAGGCAGAGTTTGCAGAGAAATTTACTCTCAACACATTGTATAAGGCTGCATATGCAATTCCTTAGGAAATAATGAATTGTAAAGAAAAAGGAAGCCACATAATTTTAGGTACATCTTTGAGGCTAAAAATCCTGGTAGAATCCATCCGTGGAGCAGAGAAGTCAAATTAACCTGAAACCATGGAATTGCTTTTATGTATGAAAAAAATACAATTAAAAAATGTGTACAAAAAAGGGAACCAGTTTGTATTTCCGGCGTTACTGAAATTTACTGTCAAAACGTTACACAAGAGTGTGTAGACAGTGTCTTTGGAAATAATGACGTGAAAAGAGAAATAGAAAGCTACCTTATTTTACTTACATCAATAAAAGTGCAAATCCCGGGGACAAATAAAGCGTCAAAAGCAATTAAGAAGTCGAAGAAAAGAGAAACAAGGAAAGAAGAGGAAACATGTTGTAATAGAGGAAAGAAGAGGAAACCTGCTTTAAAGAAGGAAAGAAGAGGAAACATGTTGTAACAGAGGAAGAGGAAACCTATTGTAACAGATAAAATAAGCCAGAGAAACCTGTTATAACAGAGCAAATGAAAGTGCAATGTCCGGGGACAGTTAAAGCATCAAAAGTAATTAAAGCTTTGTGTTGGAACTGCTTATTTTATGTACGTCTTTGAAGCAGATTCTGGGAACGAGTGTGCAGAATGAAGCCAAGTTAGAGATTAAGAAAATATAAACTCTAACCTTCCCACTGTAAAAGGCCAATCAAGATTGAAAAAAGAAAGAAGAAAAAAGAAAGAAGAAAGGAAGAGGAAACCTGTTGTAATAGAGTCGAGGCACTTGAAAACAAACTTCGTTAATTCTATAGAACTACGGTAATAATTTACAAAGACATCGTGCCTGTCATTACCGCATTATAGAGAAGAAACCTTATGTAACAGAGTTGGGGCACTGGAAAGAAACATTTAATCATTTCATACCCTAACTTCGTTAAACACCGAGTGGCACGCCTGCCATTACTGAAGAAATAAAAAAGAATAAACCTGATATAATAGACTTCGAGCACTGGAAAGGAACGATTAAGTATTTCATACCCTAGCTTCGCTAATTCTACCAATCTATATGTAGAGTTTGTAGAGAAATGTACTCTTAAAATATTATATAAAGGTGTCTATGCAGTGCATTATGAAATAGTGACTTGAAAATAAATAAGAAGCCACATAATTTTAGGTACATCTTTGAGGCTGAAAATCCTGGTAGAATCCGACCGTGGTGTGGAAAAGACAAATTAACCTAAAACCATGGAATTTCTTCTGTGTATGAACAAAATACAATTAAGAATCCAGTCGTGGAGCGAAAAATTTGGGTAGAATCCAGTCATGGAGCGGAAAAGACAAATTAATCTAAGACCATGGAATTGCTTTTGTATGAACAAATGCAATTAAGAAAATGTGTACGGAAAAGGGAACCAGCTTGTAGTTCCCGCATTACTGAAATTTACTTTCAGAACGTTACACAAGAGTGTAGCCAGTTTCTTTGGAAATAATGACCTAAAAATAGAAACAGAAAGCTACCTTATTTTACTTACATCAATGAAAGTGTAATGTCCCGGTTTTGACCCTGTTACATTAGATGTATATGATGTATAAATTGTAAATGATCAGGGTGTGGAGCTAAAGGCCAAGGGCCCACCATTGATCGGTTATGTTATGTTTTGGATTTGAATTGTCACCGATGGTATATCGGGGCATGCGGCATATATTATGACGGTCATCATGTAAATATACATCTATAATTAATTAAATGAATCCGACCAGCTACGATCGCGGCAACTAAAATGAGAAAGGGGCATGATTTTCCCAAGGATGAGGATGTGGGGGAAATTGTCAACCTTGGCCAATGAGAGAAAAACCCATATGTCTTCTTCCTTTGTTTTATTCCAACCACTTTCATTAAGAAAGGCTGCTGGTGGTTGAGGCAATTATGGTCTTGGAAGTGGGGTGGCAGGACTGTCAGTCCTCACCCACACACACACTCTACCCATGATTTTGTTGTTCATCCTCTCACGCAGATCTTCTTCTCTCCACAACTGTGCTGAAGGCTCACGCGCTTCCAATTTTCACGTCCTTCCTGTTGTTTGTTCATCCACGGACAAAAACGGAGTTGTTTTTCCTCACGCGGGACCTCCATTGTCTGTTCATTCCTCACAGGGTCGGATTGTTTTCCACGCACAGGATTTTTCTGGTTTTTATCCACGTATTTTTCCTCTACGGATCTATGGATGGTTTGGCTGTATTCTTCCCTCACGGACTGATTCGTGTGTCCTGCGTTGTCGTTTCCATTCACGCCCAGGCTGGGGAACTATAATCTCTTTCCCAGCATGGTCTATGTATGTTTTCCCAGCGACTTCATTGCCCAAGGACGGGTTGAGTTTTCCCCACGTTGTGAGCCGCGTCCACTGATGCTTTTCGGGGGCTGTTAATTTCCCCAGGCCATGAGCTGTGTTTGCTGTTACGTTTGGGGACTGTTGTAGATGGTTTGAATTCGTTTTCCTTGGTTTAAGTTGTGATAGCTAAATTGATTGCCTGAGTGCAATGGTTGGTCTTCAGACTGTATTGGGAGCAGGGATGGGGGCTTAGTTTTGCTTGATAAAACTGGTGGCTAGAAACCACACAGACAGAGCTAGAGGGCTGGCCTTCTTCTCCATCACCCCTGAATATCACTAGAAGGGAATGCAGGGCCTGAGGGACTGTGTAGCAGAGAAGGGACTGATTCCTTGTGTTGGGTGTGTTTGGGTGTCTTAGAGGTCAGGCTAGTTCTGGTGTAGGTGTTCTTGGCTCTGTAATGAGCTCACCAGCTTAGCATTGAACCTTTCCCAACTCCTTGATGGCCTGATAAACCCAACTTTGTTGGCTTGGCTGTGTGTTTTTGTGTATCCTTGGCTACGTGTAAGCCTGTTGTTCCCTTATTCCTTGGAGAATCATGCCCAGCTCGGGGGTGGCAGCGTTACTGAGAGATTAAGGAGCACGTTGGCCTATGGTTGGGTGGAACGTTGCAGCAACGTAGCTGGTTGCGGAATGAATGCATCTTAAGATAAGTAGTCTTGTCCATTTTTACTTCTGCAACTATATTTACTATTGATGAATGTAATGAACATGTCGAATGCTTGTAGAAATGTATGTGGTTTCCGTTGTGTATGACAAATGAATGGAATCTGTGCATGTTTCACTGTAATGCATTTCCCTGCAGCACTCTGTTTATGCAATTTTTATCATGTACGTGTTCATGGGGCTCTTAGCCCGCTGTGATTAAAGTTTGGGTCGCGTCCTCTACGCTGGTCGGAGGCATGGGGACGTGACAGAAAGTGCAAAGCTGGGGGACAATTAAAGAGTTAAAAGCAATTAAGAAGTCGAAGAAAAAAGAAAGAAGGAAAGAAGAGGAAACTTGTTGTAAGAGAGGAAAGAAAAAGAAACGTGTTGTAAAGAAGGAAAGAAGAGGAAACATGTTGTAACAAAGGAAAAAGAAAGATGTTGTAACAAAGGAAATCTGCTGTAACAGAGGAAATAAGGCAGAGAAAAATGTTGTAACAGAGAAAATGAAAGTGCAAATCCCGGGGACAATTAAAGCGTCAAAAGCAATTAAAGCTTTGTGTTGGAACTACTTATTTTCATACATCTTTGAAGCAAAGTCTGGGGACAAGTGTGCAGAATGAAACCGAGTTAGAGATTAAGAGAATATAAAATCTAACCTTCTCACAACAAAATTCCAATTAAGATTGAAAAAGAAAGAAAAAAGTTGAAAAAAAGAAGAGGAAACCAACTGTAACAGAGTCAGGGCACTTGAAAACAAACTTCGTTAATTCTATAGAACTACGCTAAGAATTTACAGAGACACCATGCTTGTCATTACAGCAAAATGAATAAGAAACCTGTTGTAACTGAGTTGGGGCACTAGAAAGCAACATTTAATCACTTCATACCCTAACTTCGTTACACATCGGGCGACGCGCTTGTCATTACTAAAGAAATTAAAAAGAATAAACCTGCTATAACATACTCGGAGCACTGGAAATAAACAGTTAAGTATTTCATACCCTAGCTTCACTAATTCTACCAATCTATGGGAAGAGTTTGCAGATAAATTTCATCTCAAAATATTATATAAAGGTGTGTATACAATGCCTTAGGAAATAATGACTTGTAAAGAAAAAAGAAGCACATAATTTTAGGTACATCTTTGAGGCTAAAAATCCTAGTAGATTCCGACCATGGAGCGGAAAAGACAAATTAACCTGAAACCATGGAAATGCTTATGTGTATGAACAAAATACAATTAAGAAACTTTGTATGAAAAAGGGAACCAATTTCTAGTTTCCGCATTATTGAAAATTATTGTTAGAACGTTACACAAGAATGTCTAGAGAGTGTCTTTCAAAATAATGACCTAAAAAGAGAAAGAGAAAGTTACCTTATTTTACTTACATCAATGAAAGTGCAAAGCTCGGGGACATTTAAAGCGTCAAAAGCAATTAAGAAGTGGAAGAAAAGAGAAAAGAAGGAAAGAAGAGGAAACCTCCTGTAAAGAAGGAGAGAAGAGGAAACCTGTTGTAACAGAGGAAGAGGAAACTTGCTGTAACAGAGGAAATAAGCCAGAGAAACCCGTTGTAATAGAGGAAATGAAAGTGCAAATCCCGGGGACAATTAAAGCGTCAAAGCAATTAAAGCTTTGTGTTGGAACTACTTATTTTATGTACGTCTTTGAAGCAAAGTCTGGGGATGAGTGTGCAGAATGAAGTCGAGTTAGAGATTAAGTGAATATAACTCTAACCTTCCCACTGCAAAAGGCCAATCAAGATTGAAAAAAGAAAGAAAAAAATTCGAAGAAAGAAGCAAGAAGGAAAGAAGAGGAAACATGTTGTAACAGATTTGGGGCACTTGAAAACAAACTTCGTTAATTCTATAGAAATAGGCCAAGAATTCACAGAGACACTGCACCTGTCATTACTGCAAAATAAAGAAGAAACATGCTGTAAGAGAGTTAGGGCACTGAAAAGCAACATTTAAGCATTTCATACCCTAACTTCGTTAGACACTGAGCGACGCGTCTGCCATTACTGAAGAAATTAAAAAGAATAAACCTACTATAACATACTCGAAGCACTGGAAATGAACAGTTAAGTTATTCCATACCCTAGCTTCGCTAATTCTACCAATCTATAGGCAGAGTTTGCTGAGAAATTTACTCTCAAAATACTATATAAAGGTGTGTATGCAGTGCCTTAGGAAATAATGACTTGTAAAGAAAAAAGAAGCCACATAATTTTAGGTACATCTTTGAGGCTGAAAATCTTGGTAGAATCTGGTCGTGGAGGGGAAAAGACAAATTAACCTGAAACCATGGAATTGCTTCTATGTATGAACAAAATACAATTAAGAAAATGTGTACGGAAAAGGAAACAAGTTTGTACTTTCGGCATTAATGAAATTTACTGTCATAATGTTACACAAGAGTGTGTAGACAGTGTCTTTGGTAATAATGACTTGAAAAGAAAAGAGAAAGATACATTATTTTACTTACATCAATGAAACTACAAAGTTGGGGCATAGTTAAAGCGTCAAAAGCAATTAAAGCTTTGTGTTGGAATTGCTTATTTTAAGTACGTCTTTGAAGTAAAGTTTGGGGACTAGGCTGAAAATCTGGGTAGAATCCGACTGTGGAGCGAAACAGACAAATTAACCTGAAACCATGGAATTACTTGTGTTTGAACAAAATACAACTAAGAAAATGTGTACGGAAAATGGAACCAGTTTGTAGTTCCCGCATTACTGAAATTCACTGTCAAAACGTTACACAAGAGTGTGTAGACAATGTCTTTGGAAATAATGACCTGAAAAGAAAAAGAGAAAGCTACCTTATTTTACTTACATCAATGAAAGTGAAAATACCAGGGACAATTAAAGCATCAAAATCAATTAAGAAGTCGAAGAAAAAAGAAAGAAGGAAAGAAGAGGAAACCTACTATACAGAAGGAAAGAAAAGGAAACCTGTTGTAATAGAGGGAACAAGCCAAAGAAACCTGTTGTAACAGAAGAAATGAAAGTGCAAATCCCATGGACAATTAAAGCTTTGTGTTGGAATTGCTTATTTTACGTACGTCTTTGAAGCAAAGTCTGGGGACGAGTCTGCAGAATGAAGCCGAGTTAGAGATTAAGCGAATATAAACTCTAACCTTCCCACTGCAAAAGAACAATCAAGATTGAAAAAAGAAAGAAGGAAAGGAGATGAAACCAGCTATAACATAGTCGGGGCACTTGAAAAAAACTTCGTTAATTCTACAGAACTGCGCTAAGAATTTGCAGAGACACCGCGCCTGTCATTACTGCAAAATAAAGAAGAAACCTGCTGTAATAGATTTGGGGCACTAGAAAGCAACATTTAAGCATTTGATACCCTAACTTCTTTAGACACCGAGCGACACGCGTGCCATTATTGAATAAATAAAAAAGAATAAACCTGCTATAACAGACACGGAGCACTGGAAAGGAACAACTAAGTATTTCATACCCTAGCTTCGCTAATTCTACTAATCTATAGGCAGAGTTTGCAGAGAAATTTACTCTCAAAATATTATATAAAGGTGTGTATGGAGTGTCTTAGGAAATAAGGACTTGTAAAAAAAAGCCACATAATTTTATGTACATCTTTGAGGTTGAAAATATCGGTAGAATCTGGTAGTGGAGCAGAAAAGACAAATTAACCGGAAACCATGGAATTGCTTCTGTGTATGAACCACGTATGAACAAAATACAATCAAGAAAATGTGTATGGAAAAGGGAACCGGTTTGTAGTTCCCGCATTACTGAAATTTACTGTCAGAACGTTACACAAAAGTGTGTAAACAGTGTCTTTGGAAATAATGACTTGAAAAGAAAAGAGAAAGCTACCTTATTTTACTTACATCAATGAAAGTGCAAACCTGGGGACAATTAAAGCATCAAAAGCAATTAAAGCTTTGTGTTGGAATTGCTTATTTTAAGTATGTATTTGAAGCAAAGTTTGGGGACGAGGCTGAAAATTCAGGTAGAATTCGGTCGTGGAGCAAAAAAGACAAATTTACCTGAAACAATGGAATTGCTTGTGTATGAACAAAATACAATTAAGAAAATGTGTGCGGAGAAGGGAACGAGTTTGTAGTTCCCGCATTACTGAAATTTACTGTCAGAACGTTACACAAGAGTGTGGAAATAGTGTCTTTGGAAATAATGACTTGAAAAGAGAAAGAGAAAGCTACCTTATTTTACTTACATCAATGGAAGTGCAAAGCTCGGGGCCAATTAAAGCGTCAAAAGCAATTAAGAAGTCGAAGTAAAAAGAAAGAAGGAAAGAAGAGAAAACTTCTTGTAACAGAGGAAAGAAGAAGAAACTTGCTATAAAGAAGGAAAGAAGAAGAAGCCTGTTGTCACAGAGGAAGAGGAAACTTGCTGAAATAGAGGAAATAGGCTAGAGAAACCTATTGTAATAGACGAAATGAAAGTGCAAATACTGGGGACAATTAAAGCATCAAAAGCAATTAAAGCTTTGTGTTGGAATTGCTTATTTTACGTACGTTTTTTAAACAAATTATGGGGATGAGTGTATAGAATGAAGCCGAGTTAAAGATTAAGAGAATATAAACTCTAACCTTCCCATTGCAAAAGGCCAATCAAGATAGAAAAAGGAAAGAAGGAAAGAAGAGGAAACCTGTTGTAACAGAGTCGGGGCACTTGAAAACAAACTTCGTTAATTCTACAGAACTACGCTAAGAATTTGCAGAGACACCGCGTCTGTCATTACTGCAAAATAAAGAAAAAACATGTTGTAACAGAGTTGGGGCACTGGAAAGCAACATTTAAGAATTTCATACCCTAACTTCGTTAGACACAGGGCGATGCGCCTGCCATTACTATAGAAATAAAATAAAAAGAATAAACCTGCTATAACAGATTTAGAGCATTGAAAAGGAACGGTTAAGTATTGCGTACCCAAGCTTCGCTAATTCTACCAATCTATAGGCAGAGTTTGCAAAGAAATTCACTCTCAAAATATTATATAAAGGTGTGTATGCACTGCCTTAGGAAATAATGACTTGTAAAGAAAAAAGAAGCCACATGATTTTAGGTACATCTTCGAGGCTGAAAATCCTTGTAGAATTCGGCCTTGGAGCGGAAAAGACAAATTAACCTGAAACCATGGAATTGCTTCTTTGTATGAACACAATACAATTAAGAAAATGTCTACGGAAAAGGGAACCAGTTTGTAGTTCCTACAATATTGAAATTTATTGTCAGAACGTTACACAATAGTGTGTAGATGGTGTCTTTCGAAATAATGACCTAAAACGAGAAAGAGAAAGCTACATTATTTTACTCATATCAATGAAAGTGCAAAGCTCAGGGACAATTAAAGCATCAAAAGCAATTAAGAAGTCAAAGAAAAGAGAAAGAAGGAAAGAAGAGGAAACCTGTTGTAACAGAGGAAAGAAGAGGAAACCTGTTGTAACAGAGGAAAGAAGAGGAAACCTGCTGTAACAAAGGAAGAGGAAATCTACTGTAACAGAGGAAATATGCCAGAGAAACTTGTTGTAACAGAGGAAATGAAAGTGCAAATCCCAGGGACAATTAAAGCGTCAAAAGGAATTAAAGCTTTGTTTTCGAACTGCTTATTTTACGTACATCTTTGAATCAAAGTATGGGGACGAGTGTGCAGAATGAAGCCGAGTTAGAGATTAAGCGAATATAATCTCTAACCTTCCCACTGCAAAAGGCCAATCAATATTGAAAAGTCGAAGAAAAAAGAAAGAACGAAAGAAGAGGAAACCTGTTGGAATAGAGTTGGGGCACTTGAAAACAAACTTCGTTAATTCTACAGAACTATGCTAAGAATTTGCAAAGACATCGTGCCTGTCATTGCTGCAAAATAAAAAAGAAACCTGCTATAAGAGAGTTGGGTCACTGGAAAGCAACATTTAAGGATTTCATACCATAACTTCGTTAGACACTAGGCGACGCACCTGCCATTACTGAAGAAGTAAAAAAGAATAAACCTGCTATAACAGACTCGGAGCACTGCAAAGGAATAGTTAAGTATTTCATACCCTAGCTTCACTAATTCTACCAATCTATAGGCAGAGTTTGCTGATAAATTTACTCTAAAAATATTATATAAAGGTGTGTATGCAGTGCCTTTGCAAATAATGACTTGTAAAGAAAAAAGAAGCCACATAATTTTAGGTACATCTTTGAGTCTGAAAATCCTAGTAGAATCTGGCTGTGGAGCAGAAAGACAAATTAACCTGAAACCTTGGAATTTCTTCTCTGTATGAACAAAATACAATTAAGAAAATGTGTATGTAAAAGGGAACCGGTTTGTACTTTCGTCATTACTGAAATTTACTGTAAGAACGTTACACAAGAGTGTGTAGACAGTGTCTTTGGAAATAATGACTCGAAAAGAAAAGAGAAAGCTACCTTATTTTACTTACATCAATGAAAGTGCAAAGCTAGGGGACAACTGAAGCGTCAAAAGTAATTAAAGCTTTGTGTTGGAATTGCTTATTTTAAGTAAGTCTTTGAAGTAAAGTTTGGGGATGAGGCTAAAAATCCGGGTAGAATCCGGCCGTGGAGCGAAAAAGACAAATTAACCTGAAACCTAGGAATTGCTTGTGTATGAACAAAATACAATTAAGAAAGTGTGTACGGAAAAGGGAACCAGTTTGTAGTTCCCACGTTATTGAAATTTACTGTCAAAACGTTACACAAGAGTGTGTAGACACTATCTTTGGAAATAATGACCCGCAAAGAGAAAGAGAAAGCTACCTTATTTTACTTACATCAATAAAAGTGCAAATCCCGGGGACAATTAAAGCATCAAAAGCAATAGAAGATTTCTGTTGGAACTGCTTATTTTACGTATGTCTTTGAAGTTAAGTCTGGGCACGAGTATGCATAATGAATCCAAGTTAGAGATTAAGCAAATATAAACTCTAACCTTTCCACTGCAAAAGGCCAATCAAGATTGAAAAAAGAAAGAAAAAAAATCAAAGTAAAAAGAAAGAAGGAAAGAAGAGGAAACATGTTGTAACAGAGTCGGAGCACTTGAAAACAAACTTTGTTAATTATACAGAACTACGCTAAGAATTTGCAGAGACACCACGCCTGTCATTACTACAAAATAAAGAAGAAAGCTGATGTACCATAGTTGGGGCACTCAAAAGAAACATTTAAGCATTTCATACCCTAACTTTGTTAGACAGCACGCGGCGTGCCTGCCATTAGTGGGGAAAAAAAAAACCTGTTATAACAGACTTAGAGCACTGGAAAGGAATAGTTAAGTATTTCATACCCTAGCTTCGTTAATTCTCCCAATCTATAGGCAGAGTTTGCAGAGAAATTTACTCTCAAAATATTATATAAAGGTGTGGATGCAGTGCCTTATGAAATAATGACTTGTAAAGAAAAAAGAAGCCAACATAATTTTAGGTACATCGTTGAGGCTGAAAATCCTGGTAGAATCCGGCCATGGAGCGGAAAAGACAAATTAACCCGAAACCATGGAATTGCTTCTGTGTATGAACAAAATACAATTAAGAAAAATTGTACGGAAAGGGAAACCAGTTTGTAGTTCCGACATTATTGAAATTTATTGTCAGAACATTACACAAGAGTATGTAGACAGTGTCTTTGGAAATAATGACTTGAAAAGAAAAGAGAAAGCTACCTCATTTTACTTACATCAATGAAAGTGAAAAAACCGGGGACAATTAAAGCGTCAAAAGCAATTAAAGCTTTATGTTGGAATTGCTTATTTTAAGTACATCTTTGAAGCAAAGTTTGGAGACGAGGCTGAAAATACGAGTAGAATCTGACCGTGAAAGGAAAAGATAAATTAACCTGAAACCATGGAAATGCTTGTGTATGAACAAAATACAACTAAGAAAATGTGTATGAAAAAGGGAACCAGTTTATATTTCCCGCATTACTAAAATTTACTGTCAGAATGTTACACAAGAATGTGTAGACATTGTCTTTGGAAATAATGACCAGAAAAGAGAAAGAGAAAGCTACCTTATTTTACTTACATCAATGAAAGTGCAAAGCCTAGGGAAAATTAAATCATCAAAATCAATTAAAGCTTTGTGTTGGAACTACTTATTTTACATACGTCTTTGAAGCAAAGTTTGGGGATGAGTGTGCAGAATGAAGCCGAGTTAGGGACTAAGAAAATATAAACTCTAACCTTCCCGTTGCAAAAGGCCAATCAAGATTGAAAATAGAAAGAAATAAATCGAAGAAAAAAGAAGGAAGGAAAGAAGAGGAAACCTGTTGTTACAGAGTCGGGGCACTTGAAAACAAACTTCGTTATTTCTACAGAACTACGCTAAGAATTTGCAGAGACACCACGCTTGTCATTATTGGAAAATAAAGAAGAAACCTATTGTAACAGTGTTGGGGCACTAGAAAGAAACATTTAAGCATTTCATACCCTAACTCCGTTAGACACCGGGCGACGCGCCTGCCATTACTAAAGAAATAAAAAATAATAAACATGTTATAAGATACTCGGAGCACTGGAAATGAACGGTTAAGTATTTCATACCCTAGCTTTGTTAATTCTACCAATCTATAGGCAGAGTTTGCAGATAAATTTACTCTCAAAATATTATATAAAGGTGTGTATGCAGTGCCTTAGGAAATAATTACCTTTCTTTTTTTTGTAAGCTGCACAATATATTATATTACAGAGGCAAAAAAAATTACATACAAATATCTTGGCTGCATGAGGTTGAAAGAGGCAGAACCTCCTTCAGAGCCTCTCAAAAAATACCATCCTTCTAACCAGATTCACGATAAAGATGTTCATGACTGAGAAACTTAAATACTGAGTTACAGAGATCCATAAAAGACATATCATGCTCCTATATAAGAGCAAAGCCAAACTGAAAAAAGACATACATTATTAACTAAAAAAGCTTAGACTAAAACCAGAAAACCTTCTAGAGACTGGACCCAAAAAAAACCTGTTCAAAACAAACATTAAATAGAGGGAATTTCTTCAGTGATGGGGAAAGCCCATCGTTCTTCCTGCGACAAAGTGGGCGAATTGGTTGCGGCATTCGGTGTCGAAGTCAGAGAAGACGGGTGCTACTCAGGCTGTTGGGTCGACGAGTCCTTCAGTCGCTTGAGGAGAGGTTCCACGGTTGATGGAATCGGGAAAGGTTTGGCACGTGGCGTTTTAGTAGAGCAACCCGTTACGCTACCGTTGCCACCTAGACTGGTGAGAGCCCAACCTCCAGATTCGCTACCACTTGCTACGCCACCCTGAGCACCACCCCCCGTTTTGTGAACATTTAGACTCGAAATGCTTGTCGTTCCTTTCCATGAAAAGGAGTTCTCCATGGCTGTGAGTTGAGTATCCATCTCAGCGATTTTTGCTTTCATGGAATGAACTGCAATCCGCGCCTCAGCCCAATTACTAAGCTTATCCTGTGCCAAATTGTAGAGCGTATTCTTCAGCATCCAGTAATGATTGATTCGACCACCTTCCTCGCCCGTTGAGAGCTTGCGGTTGAGAACCTTGTTCTCCCAGGCTTCCACCAATACACGGACTCGCGGAGAAATATGCTGTTCATATTCTGCCAGAACTGGTGCACTGCAAACCCTCTAGGGTTTGGCCCTTCCTGAACTAGCACGTCTTGGGGTTCCTCTCTGGCGAGACATTGCTGCTGACCTGAGCCTGAGACCAATACGCAGTGGAGCGATTTTACCAACACGGACCCTGGAATGCACAGCAACAAAGACTCTGCAAACCTCCCACCGGAATGTAAACCAAACGCTGCGACTAGCCATAACATAAGACTCGACATGGTGTTGAATTAAACGCATGTCATTACATGTACTTGCAAAAATTAAACCTCGCAGCCGAGTCATGAATGAACCTAGGAGGACGTACCTTCGCCAGCCCAGTTTGCATGAGCCTAAGTGACCGGGGAAATTTCTCCCATGCACAGAGAATCCTGAGTAGGTTGACGAACCGCGTTGGCGTGGTGGGATATCTCCAGCGTTACACGTGCCTGAGTCGGTGGCCGAAGAACGGGACGGGTGTTGTCGGTGTTATCACCCGCATCCGGGCAGGAAATAATGACTTGTAAAGAAAAAAGAAGCTAGATAATTTTAGGTACATCTTTGAGGCTGGAAATCCTGGTAGAATCCGGCTGTGGAGCGGAAAAGACAAATTAACCTGAAACCATGGAATTGCTTCTGTGTATAAACAAAATACAATTAAGAAAATGTGTGCGAAAAAGGGAACCAGTTTGTAGTTCCGGCATTACTGAAATTTATTGTTAGAACGTTACACGAGTGTGTAGACAATGTCTTTGGAAATAATGAATTGAAAAGAAAAGAGAAAGCAACCTTATTTTACTTACATCAATGAAAGTGTAAAGCCCGGGGACAATAAAAGCGTCAAAAGTAATTAAAGTTTTGTGTTGGAATTGCTTATTTTAAGTACGTCTTTGAAGCAAAGTTTGGGGACGAGACTGAAAATCCGGGTAGAATCCGACTGTGGAGCAGAAAAGACAAATTAACCTGAAACCATGGAATTGCTTTTATATGAACAAAATACAATTAAGAAAATGTGTACGGAAAAGGGAACGAGTTTGTAGTTCCTGCATTACTGAAATTTACTATCAAACGTTACACAAGAGTGTGTAGATAGTGTCTTTCGAAATAATGCCCTAAAAAGAGAAAGAGAAAGCTACCTTATTTTACTTACATCAATGAAAATGCAAAGCTCAAGGGAAATTAAAGCATCAAAAGCAATTAAGCTTTGTGTTGGAACTGCTTATTTTAAGTACGTCTTTGAAACAAAGTCTAGGGACGAGTGTGCATAATGAAGTAGAGTTAGAGATTAAGGGAATATAAACTTTAACCTTTCCAATGGAAGATTCCAATCAAGATTGAACTCATAACCGCGAAAGGCAAAAGAGATTGAATTCGAATGCTTCTCTGTTTGAACGAAAAAACAATTTAAAAAATATGCAAAATACTATATATATCTACAAACGGAGCCGATAATAATTTTGTAATCATTTTTGTAATAATTTTATTTTCTAGATTATATTGCTTAGCTTAAAATATTTTGAGTTGGTGTTCAACTTTAAAATTTTATTAGTTTTTATCTTATAAATATAGCATCGAGTGACCGATTCGATGTTTTGAATTTCAATTTGACCGATTGGATATTTTATCTCATTACATTAAGTTTGTTATATACACGACAAGGCAAAGAATATCCAACTTCCCTTTAATACAAAGGGATTTTAAAGGACTTTATCGATTAAAAAACGACTATTCAACTTGTGGTAATACTAAATTTTTATATTAGATGGTTTTAATTTTAATTAAAATATTTTTATGTTCAAATTTGTTATTATATATGTTCTATCAATAATAAAAGAAAATAAATATCTATGGTATAGTGAGTAAGTTATTCATATGATAACAAGGTTCAAGTTTATGGATAGGGAACATTATTTTTAAATTAAAATTAATTAAAATTTTATTATTTAATTGGGTGTTTTTATGAAGATAGATAATATATGGAAAAAAAAGTTTGATCGAGCTCTTGTTAAAGTTTGTTTTAAATCTTCAATTGAGCTTAGTTTGTCTTAAACCCTCGAGTTATTGAACTCCATCGAGGGTTTCGTAACCCTTGCTCGTTCAAGCTTTAAACCTTGATATCCATGTTTTGTAAGAGTTATACAAAGTAGAATAGATCCATCTTAAACTCGAATCTAACAAGCACAGAGAGAAATCCAATTTTTTGAGGTGTAACTTTTTTTTATCTTAAATTTTTACATGTCCAAAAAAATTTACACCTCAAAAAATTTGATCTTCTTTGTGCTTGATAGATCAATGTTTAAGATTGAGGTGAGTACATTTACGAGCTGGTCCTGCCATGTTTGAGTGGATGGAGCGTTAAAACTTGTTTTGCCGACACGTTGATTTTTTGTGATTCGTAATGTCATTACGATCGACGAAGAGATTAGCTCGTACGTCATCGAGTGCAATGCAGGGTTTTAATGTTGGTAAAGGTGATGAACATAGGGTTGGCTCGATTCATTCTGTCGAAAGTTATGATTTGGGGGTCATGGGAGCTCCACTGGTGCGAGCGGAGGAAGATGGTGTTAACCCTGTGCATACCTGTTTGGTTGATGGAGCTATGGCAGGTAGGGGGCTTTGTTTAGATTCTGGTGATTTGGATTATCAGTTAGCGAGCGTTTCTACTGTCGGAGATTTGGGTAGTGATTTGGGTTACCCTTTGTTGCGTCTGGGTTCTAAGGATAATTCTCAGGTGTTTGGTAAGCCCTTGCCGGTCTTGGGACATGCAACTGCTGTCGATTTAGGTTATTTATCTGGGCAGTCCTCGCTGGTTACGGGTCCTTTGACTGGGGATGGTTTTGGCTATGGACAGAGGGACTCTGCTGTTGCGGGGACACATTGCTCTAGTTTACCTAAAGAGATGGGGGTTAGCAAGGATTGTCTTGGCTTTCGCTTGGAGGCTAGCTGTGAGGTATTTCCTGTGAGTTTTGCTTCTAATTCGTTGTCTGTTGGCAAGAAGGAATGTGCTGTTAGGGTTTCTGAGGTTAATATTTTTCGCCCTGAAAGTTCTGTGTTGTTGGTGATGATGGTCCGGGGAACCAGTGTCCTCGGGATCATGGTTTGGGTAATTCCTTGTATGAACATCAACCTGTTCCTAATTTTTCTGGTAGTCCAGTGCCTATTCTAACAGAGTTTGGGGTGAAAAAGAAGCGGGCTCACAAGTCTATTAAGAAACTTGTTAAGCCGGTCTTGATGACTGTGGGCGAGGATGTGGGTTTAAATGAGATCGTCCTTACTAATGCTATGACCTTGGTTGGATATTTCAGAGGTCGAAAATTCAATTCTGATAGTTTAAATGGTTGGGCTGCGATGGTTTGGAAAGATGTCATTAAGGTTCCACTTGCGATTTTCCTTCTTCTGCGAGGATGGATAGATTTCAAATTCTTCACTGAGGAAGATGCAGCTCTGGTCCTGGCTGGAGTTGGGCGGTGGGATAAAGATGGTCTATTAATCAAAAGGTGGACGCCTCTTTTTGATCCCTGAATTGAAAGGTATGACCAAGTTCCGATTTGGGTTAAACTCCCTAATTTACCATTTGAATTCTGGTCAGTTGATTTTTTTTAACTGGTGGGAAATACTCTGGGTACTCACTTGGAAACTGACTTATCATACCTACAAAATGGGGTCTATTGTATTTGTCGAGTTTTAGTGTTGATAGATTTCTAGAATGGTTTGCCTGTTGATTTGGTTATTAAAAGAGGCAGCTCTGAGTACAGTCAGCTTTTGGATTATCGGGGTATCCCATTTAGGTGTTATAGATGTCATATGTATGGTCATTTGATGAATGATTGTTCGCTACCCTTCAACAAGAATTCTTCTTTTGGTTCTGTCCACAAGATTTGGCGGGTTAAAAATTGTGGGTCTAATTTGGGAGCTAAGGAGGGTTTGGCTTTTGAAAATGTTTCGGAGGATTTGATTCACAAGCCCGTAAGGGAGCAGGTAATAGGTTCTCAACCTTCCTTATCAGCTCTTAAACCTCTGTGCATTACCTTACTATCTAAAGGATTAGGGTGGAACAAGATTGATAAGGAATCTGCGTCGGTTTCTTTATATGACTATGTTTAGAATGAAACTTTACGAGATCTTGGGTTTGTTTCTCCTCCTAAGGTTTTCCCTGTTGTGAGTAAGGGTTATTTTCTTCGTTCCTATTCGAAACCTATTGACAGAGGGTTTGGATTAGATCGTGATCCTTTTGGGATTCATCTCCCAGTTAAGGGTAGGGTTGGAGTTCTGGTAAATGCTAATCAGGAAGTGAAGTTTGGTTCCAGGGCACTTAGAGCTATGAATGCCTTCACTGAGTTCCCCTTATGATCCTTATGACCTTAAATTGTAGGGGTTTAGCTAGTCTACCTAAAAAACTAGCAGTTAAAAGATTGATTGATGAATAGTCTTTAGATGTAATTTTTCTGCAAGAAACTATGTATGATGGTTGTATTTTGGTGAAGGAAATGGAATTATTGTTAGAAGGTTGGCAGTTTGTTTCTGTGGATGCTAAGGGCAGATCTGAGGGACTTCTTTTGGGGTGGAGGACTTGTAATTTCCTTTTTCTGAATGCCTGGGCTATGACCTCTGTTCTTTGTGTTGTTCTACATTCTATTGAGTTGCAGTTGGATTTATGTTTTATAAATCTTTATGGGCCTTATATGGATAGGGAAGCTTTCTGGAATAATCTTTTGGTTATAGATTGTTTGAAATGTCCTTATTTAGTTTTTGGTGGAGATCTAAATTTCTCCTTGGGTCTGTCTGAAAGATGGGGGGTTAAAGCACGAGTGGATGCATTAACCGACTTCTTTATTAACCTTTTGGAAGGGCTTGGTCTTGTAGATATTACCCCTTTGGTTTCCATTCCAACATGGTCTAATCACAGAGTTGGTCCTGAGAGCATTTCCAAAAGGTTGGATCGACTACTTTTATCGGTCGATTTTCTAGACAGTGGCTTTCTTCTCAAATAGTGGATTGGGTGCGGTGGTGATTCTGATCATCAACTAGTTTATTTACAAATCTCTTCTAATTCTCCTAAGGCTCATTTCCCTTTTAAGTTTAATGCATGTTGGTTAGAAACCAATGAGTTGGTTGATTTATTAAAAGACGCTTGGGTGGTTTATGATGCTCTGTCTAAGGTATCCCCTGCATCCCAGTTTGTTGTGAACCTTAAAAGAGTTAAAGAAATAACCATTGAGTGGTCATCAAAGAAAAAAGCTCAGGATATAAAGGATTTAGTTGACATTGAAAGGTACATGAAGAGGTATTTTGATAGGGTGGTTATTGGTCTTATTTCGGAGGAGGATAAATTATCCTTGATTGAGCTTAAATCTCGTAAGAGATCTATTTTATGTGATCGGGAAAAGGAGGCTCGACAAAAAAGTAGGGCTTTATGGTTGATTTGTGGAGATGAAAATACCCCTTTTTCCATAAATTTGCTACTCATAGGAAGAATTTTAATACTATTTGGAAAATTAATGATGAATCTGGCAATCTTGTAGAAGGTTTTGAGGCTATTGCAGAGGCTAGGATTCATTATTTTGAGTATCTGTTTAAGGAAGAAGTTGATCTCCATCTTCCTGAGACTATGCACAGTGCAGGTTTTTTTTCCCTCATCTGTTTCCGAGGAAGATAATTGTGAGCTTATGAAGCCTGTCACTTTGCAAGATATTAAGCATATCCTTTCCATTAGCAAAAATGACAAGAGCCCAGGACCTGATGGAATTCCTGTAGAGGTTTACAGATGTCTTTTTGATGTTTTGGGAGAGGATCTTCTCAGAGTTATTGAGCTTTCTCGGATAAATGGTAAAATTCCTGCGGTTTTCAACTCAACTTTTCTTGCTCTTATCCCAAAGACTGATCATTCCTTATCCTTTGAGGATTTTCGGCCTATCTTTGTGTAATTTTGTTTACAAAATTATGGGTAAGATTATTTCTATTCGGATCAGAAATGTTTTGGGTAGGTGCATATCTGGTGAACAGTTTGGGTTTTTACCGGGTAGGCAGATTCATGATGCAGTTGGGGTCATTCAGGAAGGTATGCATTCTATGCATTGTAAAAGCTTAAAGGCTGTAATGATAAAAATTGATTTATCTAAAGCTTATGATCGTGTTAGCTGGACCTTTCTTTGGGTCATACTTTCCAAAATGGGTTTTGCTGGGAATTTCATTTCTTGGGTCATGAGTAGCCTTTCCAATGTATCCTTCTCCCTGCTTATAAATGGAGTAGCTACAACTTTCTTTAAATCTGGTAGGGGTCTTAGACAAGCCTGTCTCTTTGCACCTTTACTTTTTCTTATTGTGGTTGAAGGTCTAGGAAGGGTTATTCTATTTGCCAAAGACTGTGGGACATATCATGGTTTATCTTTTGGTAATGATATTGTCTTAACTCATGTTCTTTTTGTGGATGATATAGTTATGGTCAATGATGGTTCTGAACAATCTCTTTCTACTTTATATGAGATTTTAATGATCTTCTGTAAGGCATATGGGATGAAGACTAATGAAGAAAAATCTTCTTTATTTTTTCTTGTTTGGAAGAAACTGAGGTTATTACTTTACAGAATATTTTTACATTTCCAGTTGATAGAATTGAAAATGGTATGAAGTACCTTAGGTTTTATCTCAAACCTTGTAGATATCTATTAAAGGACTGGGATTGGCTGATTATTAAGGTAGAGAAAAGGATTAACAATTGGAGCTTTCGCTGGTTATCAAAGGGGGGTAAGCTGATACTGATTAAAGCAGTATTAGAGGCCATTCCCGTCTATTGGATGTACTTTTGGATACCGATGGGGATTATTGAAAAAATCAGAAAACTTTGTTTCAAATTTCTTTGGTCTGGTAAACAGAATTCTTATGGTGTACCTTGGATATCCTAGAATATTTTGGCTAATCCAAAGTCTTGGGTGGTTGGGGACTGAAAATTCCTGTTGTTTTTGCTAAAGTTCTTGCAGCTAAAAATGTTTGGAATATTATTCATGGTAATGGGTTATGGGTTAAGATTGATGTTCAGAAATATATTCATCCATTGAATATTCTAGAATGGATTAGATCTCCTGTCAAAAAGAAAAAGAATATATCAATTTGCTGGAAAGTTGTTCTATGGGCTTTTGATATAATTGGTAATTTTTTTGGTATGGAATATTGGTAATGGTACTGCTGTTCGTATTGGTTTAGATCCTTGGATAGGATGTAAATGGAGACATGCTTTACCTTCTTCCATGATTGAAAAATCACATTTTGGCTGGTTTTTATTTTTTATCTGACATTGGACTTCATGGTATGACAACATTGTTGGCTCAATAATGGATTACTGCAGATTCCATTGGTTTTACTAATCCTCAAGAGATTGATGTGTGGAATGGTTATGTAGCCATTCTTAAGTCTAGTCATGTAAGGATTTCTAATGATGATGATTCTCTAGTTTGGAACTTATCTAAATCTAGTCGGTATTCACCAAAGGAAGGATATGCTCAGGTTATGAATAGTGATGTGGATCTTATCTGGTGGTGTAAAGTCTTATGGAAGCTGAAATGTCCTCTCAAAACAAAGTTATTTTGTTGGTTTCTCCTTTCTGGTAAAGCTCTGACCTGGGATGTTCTTATTAAGAAAGGTAGAGAAGGTCCTGGTAGGTGTTACTTGTGTAAAATGGAATGTGAATCCAATTTTCATATTGGAGTGGAGTGCCCTTTTACTCAGACTGTTTGGTTAATCATTGAGGACAAGTTGAAACTCAATAATCTTTGGAGTGGAGAAACTGTGCCAGCATGTTTCAAAACTTGGTGTTTAAATTTGGAGGTGGCAAATATTAAACCATTACCTATCATTGTTTTATGGTTCATCTGGAAGGCCAGAAACTTCTCTTGTTTTGAGGATTTTACTTTAACACCAGCACAAGTATCTAATTTCAGTTTGGGAATGATGAAGAATATTCCGCAGAAGAGTTATGTGGTTTCGATAAGAACTATCTTTGTGGAAGTTATTGATAAAACCTTTGCATGGGGTTTTTTTTATGGTTCTACAGCAGGTGATCCAAAAATCTGTGGAGCTGGAGGTATGTTGTTTTTATCAGATGTACACTTTTTCTCTTTTAAAGCTAGTTTAGGATTGGGTACTAATAATTTTGCAGAATTATGTGCCCTCAAGCTACTTCTCTTTCTGGCTCGAAGGAACTCTTTGGATAAAATTCATATTTTCGGTGATTCTCAGTTAGTAATTAACTGGGCATCTGGTAAGTACCGATTACTGAATTTAGAATTAGCCATGATTCTTCAGGATGTTAACAAGATTACTGATGGTTTTGATAATGTGTCGTTCAAACATATCTATCGGGAAATAAATTTTTCTGCATATGCTTTGGCTAAAGCTGGAGGAAGGATATTGGAAGGATACTGGTCCATTAAAGAATATTGCACAGATGAAGTTGTGGAAACCTTTCAGATCTTCTAAAGAGGATTTTGGGGTACAAATCCTTGGGTTTGTTTGTTTTGATGGAAATAACTTTTGTTTTTGTTTTGATGGAAACAACTATTGTTTTTCCTTCTCAGTTGGTTGAAGATGCATAGATATCAGTCTTTGAAACTAATGAACAGTTTTCTGTAATGCTGATAAAGTTTGTGAGCAGTTTGTGAAACTGTCTTTTATTTTTTGATATGGTTGTTAATGCCTTGGGACATATGTCTTGGTTTTTTGGAGCTCTTTATGGGGTTTTATCTTGACTGTATCTACCAGCTTTAAGGTTGGGTATATATGTGTTAATGGACTTTTGTGCCATCTACTGAATGTAAATAAAGCTATTTACGAATTTTTTCCTTGGAAAAAGATCAATGTTTAATATCGATCTTTATTTTTAATTTTTTTATTTTATAAGCCAACATGGATTTTTTAATAACTTTTTATTTTATGATATGGTTTTTCAATTAGTTTTATTTTTATTTTATTTTGTGAACTGACATAATTTTTTTAGCATAACTTTACGAACTTGACAACATCTGTAGAGGACCTTTCTACTCGCGGTACAATTAAAAAACAACAATGCACGAGTTCTTTCACTGAGACTATTGGACGAGCTTAAATGAGCATTAGGATTTTCCAACACAACTGACCACTTGAGCTTGCCACTACTTGTCATAACCTCAAGGTGTCACCAACCACCACCTCAACATCTTGGTACTAGTCAAATAACCTCCACACTTAGAGATAAGCAACTCAAAACCTAAAAAAACCAATTAGATGCATGCATTGAATTTTTTTTCTTATTAATTTTAATAATTTTTTTTGTAAAATTCATTGTTTTTGTAATTTAAATTTAGATTACGGAATAATACCCAACCAATATGCTATTTTATAAACAATATGGTGACCAATGTTGATTTTGTTAAGGAATTCCAACCAAAAAAACAAAAACTTAATTCAATTTTGTTAAAAAATTCCAAAGAATTCAAATAAATAAAACAATTCCAGAGTCATAATGAACTAATCACTAATTTCTTAAGTTAGACATAATCAACCAATTCAAGGTTTCCATAATGGGCTAATCATTCATTTGTTCCATAGGAAATAATCACTGGTAAAGAAAAAAGAAGCCACCTACTTTTACGTACATCTTCGAGACTAAAAATCTCGGAAGAATGAAAATTGAAATTGCTTTTGTGTATGAACCAAAGGCACTTCATAAAATGTGTACAAAAAAACCAATTACTGAATTTTATTGTCACAACGTAAGTGTGTAGAAAGTGTCTCAATAAATAATGACGTGAAAAGAAAATTGAATTCGAAACTGAAAACCAAAAAAGATTGAATTTGAATGCTTCTCATTCTTTTTTTTCAGAAGGAAAAAATCCTGACCTTGATATTCATTGAAGAATCAAAGGGCATCTATCGTGCCTACCATGAAAAAGGGCTACATCCAAGAATAAGTACAAGAGGAGGGAATCTAATACCGATCACCATGAAAAGGATCCAACACAACAAGCTGCCCCGGGGAGAGTTAGGAACAAAACCCACCAATACGATCATCCGATAAACCAGACATGTCAATAAGAGAACCAACCCTTCATAACCCATCTCTATCATGAAAATAGTAGTGCTAAAACCACAGTCAGAAGGTGCCTGCTCCAAAACAGTAAATGGATGCTATAACAAAAAGAGGGAGTAAAACTCCAGCACCAAGCTCAGAAGAGCATAAGAGTGTCATGCAAGACCAAAAGGTCTTCAAAATATTCGTAAAAGATACAAGTACCAGGAGCCAAATCCAAGGCAACCTTCGATTGACAGTCAGCAATCTGATTATATTCACGATAGAAATGACTGAAGGACAGGTTGGAGAAGCTAGTACACAAATGCCTCATAGCCCTGCACCAATGATCGAGCTCAGGGGGTGCAAGAGCATTGGATCCATTGACCCAGATAATAATAATGGATGAGTCCCCAAAAATGTTCAAAGTGGGGAGACCCATGACATGAGCAATGTACATAAGTGCCCAAAGACCTAACAGTTCAGCTTTAGTGTTGGTACTAGTTCCTATCCCCAGGGTAAACTCAAAGGAGTGGTCCTTATTCAGGAAGATACATATACTAGCACCCCCCATATCATTTGCTGAAGCCCTGTTAAAAAAGCCACAGGGGTAGATAATCAGACGCCCAGAACCAATGATACGGGGCTTTTTGATCTTTTTGCAAGGAGGCTTGTATAAAAGGAGAAACTGGTCAATCTGAAAAGCAATGTTTAATACAGAATGATTTTTTCCTTCGAAGATGGCCTTATTTCTAGCCTTCCAAATGATCCATAAGGAAAAGAATATGATGAAACAAGCTAAAGTATACTTGGAGAATCTGCAAATCTAATTCCTAATAAAGGAAGAAAAGTCATCACACTGTTGAGGAGGGATGAATTGATATTTTTCACTGAGATGACAGATGACTTCCCTCCATACAGGACAGGAAGAGAAAATATGCTCCACACAGTCTGCACCAGCACCACAGAGAGCAAAAATACCACGCCCGATCCACCCTTTTCTCTGGAGGTTATCCCAAGTAAGTATTTTGTTTTCCATCACCAGCCATATGAAACAAGCAATCTTGGTGGGGAGAGAGCTCGACCAAATCAGAGAATGTACACTGTCTATGATCAGAGGCTGTGAGGTAAAAATAATATAATCATACACAGATTTAGCTGTAGTAGAACCCACTGCTCTATTATGGATCCAAACAAGAGTATCTGACTGGGCATGTAGTCTGATCCTCCCCAACTCCAAACCCTTAATAAAGCTGTCCCAGACAAGCTTCCAATCCCCAGCAAGATACAGTTCCTCCACCGTGAACCAGTAATGATGTGCATCAGGCTGAGTGTTGTGTGCTTATGCAAGAGTGACAATATCCAAGTCAACTAGGTATTCTCTGAGCTCCAAGGGAAGTAAATGTGAGGCATGAGTGCCCACAATGGGGTTGATGCCCAAGATAATATCATTACCATCACCCACAATCCAAGATAAACAACACCCCAGCCAAGGCAGAGATTGTAAGAATCCTCTCCAAATCAAAGAAACACCACGAGAATTAAATTTATTGACTCTGAGCCAAGCAGCAACCGGGTGATTCTGCATATACTTCGAGCGAAGAACCTTGAGCCATAAACCATCACTATTGAGGACCATCCAAAGATTTTTAGATCTCAAAGCAATACTAAACCACTAAAGGATTTTAATGCCCCATCCACCATAAGCCTTCGGCCAGGATAGCTGTTGCCAGTTGGTCAAATGATACCGATGATGAGTCCCAGATGAGCTCCAAAGAAAAGCAAAAGTAATGGTCCTGAGTCGATTCAATAAAGAGACAGGGATAGTAGCCAAACCCGACCAGTAAACAAGAAGACTAGACAAAACTGCTTGTACCAGAATCAGACGACCACCGAGAGAAAGAAGCTTGTGAGTCCAGTTATGAATCCTTTTCTCATATTTCTGGATTAACCAATTCCAATCACTAACTCTGTACCCCAAGGGCTTGAGGAAAAACCCCAGGTACTTAAAACCATAGTCGATGGGTTCCATTTTGTAAGGCAGTACACGGGCAATACTTCCCAAGATATCCTCATCGACATGGTTGAAGAGAAAGCAAGATTTCTCAATACTGATACACATCCTCGAAGCCTTGCAGAAGGTGTTGAGGATAACATCAAAAGCTGTCCACTCAAGTAGGGTACCCGAACCAAGCAGGATCACATCATCAACAAAAAGTAAGTGAGTAAGAGCTAGAGATGGAGAGATTTTTATACCCCTGATGAGGCCATGCTCTCTAGCATCAGTAATCAAAAGACTCGGGCCTTCAATGACCAGGATGAACAGCAAGGGAGAAAGGGGACATCCTTGTCTAATTCCTCTAGAAGCTTCAAAGAACCGGGAAGGAGTGCCATTGACAAGGACAACAAAATTAGCCGAAGTAAGACAAGGCATAATCCAGTTGACTCCAATGAGGGGAAGCCCAATCTGAATCAAAATAAGCTGAATAAAGGACCAATTAACTCTATCAAAAGCCTTCACCAGATCCAATTTGAGGATGAGTGCTAAAGTATTCTTTGTCTTGACTGTGTGAAGTATCTCCTGGGTGATACCGATAGGTTTGATAATCTGACAGTTCTTTAAGAACCCATACTGCTCAATGGAGATGTGCTTATCTAGGCAAGGTTTAATCCTGGCAGCAATAACCTTTGCAATAAGCTTATATAGTAGGTTACACAGGGATATGGGTCTGAAATCCGCGAAGGAAGAAAGCTTATCCTTCTTAGGAATCAAAGCAATGAAAGTGGAGTTGAGAGAGGGAGTAATATACCCCGAAGTCTGAGCAAATTCAATAGCCTTCAGCAAATCAGAGCCAAACAGTTCGAAGAAGTGGAGAAAAAAGCTGCACTGGCCAGCCATCAGGGCCAGGGCTCCTATCTTTCTTGAAAGATTTTAAATCCTGCTCAATCTCTAGTAAGGTAACAGGGGCAATGAGACTAGAAGCATTTTCCTGAGCAATCATGGTGGGGTAGACTGAGACCACCTGGAGCTGAGTTAAAATGCAGGTGGCCCTATCATCACTAAATACATGAGCGAAATGTCTACTACTGAGCGCCTTGAGTTCTTGCTCATCCTGAATAGTGTGACCCTCCTCGTCAACTAAGGACCAAATGGTTTTATAGTTCCTTTTGTCAGAGGCAATGGCATGGAAGAATTTAGTATTCGAGTCACCATAAAGTGCCCAATTGGTACGGCTCTTTAGTTGCCAGGAAAGAAGGAGATGATCCAGAATATTTTTCTTTTTAGCCCGTAGTAGGTTCAGGGAAAACTGATCCTCAAGGGTGAAGTTACCAGAGAAGGAGCCCCTGAGGAGAGTTTCGATCTCTAGATCCAACTTGACAGAGTCCTCTTTCATCGATGATTCTCTCTCCTGGATCCAGGCTTTTACATCCCCTTTAAGAGCTCTCAGCTTATTAACCAGGAAATCTAAATCATTAAGAGATGACTGAGAGTGAATAACATGCCATCTCTTCAAAAACCAGAGAATAAAATCAGGATCAGAGAGCCAAGAACGATTGAATTTGAAAGGGTAATCGAAAGAGGTCAGAGATTTGTTCCATTCAAGACAAATGGGGAGATGATCAGAGACATCAGCAGGCTGGATCTAGGTCTTATGAGACTTAAGCAAAGGGATTAAAGCAGATGAGAAGAGGAAATGGTCCAGACGCTTAAAGATACCCTCATCACCCACTTTTCAAAGTGCAAAACTGGAAGAGTTACAAGACTCTTATTCTGGAATGACCCATAAACTGTCTGAACTTGATGAGAAAATGGAAGATATCAAGTACCAAGTCAGACAAATCCAAGCAGATCTTCCTTCAAAAGATCAACCTGATAGAGAAATCCCCCTCTCTAATCTTTTTACTAGACCAGTTGAAGGAATTTCTAGTGTTTATCATTCAGAAAAGTCTGAAATCAAAGAAAAATTTCCCCTCCATTTTCCTAAAGAAAGCATTGAGGCAGATTATGCCCTTGTTACCCAGCTTGCACCAGAATGGGCTTTGCTTGTTAAAGAAAGCCTACCATGGAACATGTCTAGGCCCTCAGCTCCAGATTTGTATGGCAAAGGAAAGTTACATGAAGTACCACAGTTTTCTGAAGAAAGCTACCTAGAGTGGAACATTGATAATATGTCTGTAGGACAAATAAGACAAGTGTTAGATAGAATGTATGTATCATACATAATTATGTGCATGAAAGGAAAAGGCGAGATAGAAGCATGCAAATGTCTTATACAATGTTTTACTGGTACTCTAGCCAAATGGTGGGAAATAGAATCATCTCCTGCACTTGTGGAAAAAATGGAAAAGGAGGTATTAACAGATGATGCTAGAGATATAATTTTCCATGAAGACGGAAAGCCACAAAGTAATATGATCGGTGCTCTTACCACTATGATCCTAGAGCACTGGTGTGGAATAGAGCACGAAATATCTGATAAGCATTCTCTTATTTTAATGAACTCAAAATGTAAGAGTATGGCTAATTATGATGATTTCGACAGGGAATGGATGCAGCGCATCTATGAGGTAGCAGAGAGCAAAAATCTGCTCTGGAAACAAGTATACCTTGTTGCTCTCCCAAGTAAATATGTAGATTACTTTAAATCCCAAGGCATTTTTCAAATGCCCTATGAAACCTACACTTGGGGAGAAATCTACTCTATTATTACTTCTGCTCTGGTTGGCCTATGTACTAGCACTAAGGTAAATAAATCTATTCAACAAATGTCTAGATTTCCTGATAGCAAATCAATATGTGCTAAGTATGGATTATCAATAGAAGATCCGATTTGCAAGAAAAGAAAGGTCAAGAAAATATTGAAAAGAATCAGGAGTGTCCGAAGACCTCAAAAGAATTCTCAGTTTGGTAAACCTCCTAATAGGTTTCGAAAGAGAGCACATTACAAGAGGGTTCCTAATACCCATTACTATACTCAAAATGATATAAAGCTGAAAACCTTTAAGGCTCAAGAAAAGCAGAAGCTCACTTGTTGGCTATGTGGGCAACCGGGACACCTCACAAACAGATGCCCACAAGAAGAGGCATAAAAAAAGACCAGGGGAAAAGATTCCCAAAATAAGGTTCACAGAAATACTGAAGGAGCAATGGCTTCTAGAAACCCTATTCATTGCAACCAATGTGGCTCAAATATGCACATCACTAATGCCTGCCCCAGAAGCCCTTTTATTAATCAAGAAGAAGTTCATATAGCTCAAGGAAATTTCAGTTCTAGTCCTGAAACTTTTGAATTTGAATATGACACTGATGATTTGTCTGAATTAGAACAGGAAGTTCTATTTATTTCTCAGAACTGTCAATGCTCAAACCCAAATCAGTGTTCTTGCAGCTCTACAGAAGAATCAGAAACGGATGAAATCATAGAAGAAACTGAGGAAGAACTCGACAGAAAAATTCCTAAACTAAAAGTTTGCATGGCATCAAGCAACACAAGAGAAGATGCACAAATGCTTGCCCAAATCCAAGCATTACCTGAAGGAGAAATGAAGGCATCCCTCCTTAACTCTTTTTTGAAAACTATGATGAAGACGACACAAAAATCTCATGATGAAATGTCTTCAGCTAAGAAGCCTGTATTTGTTGATGCTTCTTTTGAAAAGAATACCAAATCATTCATAAAGCATAACAGGAATCAAAGATTACATCCTCACACATTGAATGATTTAGGTAAAGAGTTAAATAATTTGAAAAGAGAAGTTTCTGATCTAAAACACAAAGTTCAAGGTCTTGAAAGTCGATTTTTGGAAGAAAACGCATACAAACTTGATCTGTGGGCTCAAGATGAAATCCAGAAACTTAAAAGAGGTGCTCCTTCAGAAGAAAGATCAGAAGAAGAGCACATAAACAGAAACATTCGTATATTTGATACTAATAGTCTTGAAGGCCTTAATTCTATGAAAGTTTTGGTTATTGAGCATCAAAAACCTTTGGTACCGATACATTTAAAAATTCAAGATAGAATTTTCAAGCTCAAAGCTATGATTGACTCTGGTGCAGATGTAAATATGTTGTATAAATATCTTATTCCGGCTAAATATTGGAGAAAAACTTCTCATGTTATTACTGGAGTAGGCAATACTCAAATCTCCTTGGGATATGAGATCCCCAAAGCAACATTGTGCTTTGAGCAACATTGTCTGGATATGAAGTTTTTCCTCTCATATATTCCAGTTGCCTGTACTCTTGGCACTCCTTTCCTTGCAGTTGTCGAACCTTATGGCTCAGCAAGAACTCCAGAAATAAAAGTTGCATTCTTTATCACTCTACCTAATATAAAAATCAGACAAGGTTCTGCAAAAGCTATCCGAGCAACCAAAGTCGTCCTCCCTTTTGTGTCTTCTCCACAAATTTCAACAATGGTCCAAATTGCCATGACAATCCAGCAGAAAGAGAAAAAGATCCAAGAATTGAAAGATTTGAAAGCAGCTGTGAGAATAGAAGACCAATTGAAATTGCCACAGGTTCAATAAAAAATTTCACATCTTAGAGAACAATTTGAGACTCAGGTATGTTCTGAAAACCCAACCGCATTTTGGAAAAAAGCTAAGTATTTTATTCAACTTCCCTATAAGGAAGGATATGAGGGCAAACCTTGTAAAAGCAGAGCAATTCCCATGAATGCCCATTTTCAAAAATTATGTGAAGAAGAAATTAAAGGACTTATCCGACACTCTAAGAGTCCTTGGAATTGTTATGGGTTCTATGTAAATAAACACTCTGAACAAATAAGAGGTGTTCCATGACTTGTTGTGAATTACAAGCCTCTGAATAAAGTTCTTGTAGATGACACATACCCAATCCCTCATAAGTCGAGTCTAGTAAACAAAATTGCAGGAGCTAAGATATTCTCAAAGTTTGATCTCAAGTCTGGATTTTGGCAAGTAGCCATTAAAGAGGAAGATAAGTTCAAAAAAACCTTTAGTGTTCCTGCATGACATTATGAATGGAATGTCATGCCATTTGGGCTTAAGAATGCTCCTTCCAAATTCCAGAGGGCGATGGATAATGTACTCAAGCCATACTTTGATTGGTTGATTGTATATATAGATGATATTCTTGTGTTTTCAGATTCAATTGAGTAGCATTTTAAACATCTGGCAACCTTGTTAAAAGTTGTCAAAGAAGTCTGTTTGGTCCTATCAAAAAAGAAGCTTGAATTATTCCAAACCAAGATCAAGTTTTTAGGGCAGGTTATCTCCAATGGAACATTGATCTTGCAACAACATGCAGTCGAATTTGCTGATAAATTTCCTGACAAAATCCTTGACAAAACCCAGCTGCAAAGATTTTTGGGTAGTCTTAACTATGTTAGTCATTTCTATAAAGACTGTGCTAAAGATCGAAATATTTTGAATGAAAGATTGAAGAAGGAACCAGTTCCCTGGACCCATGAGCACACTAGAGCCGTGCAAAAAATCAAAGCAAGAGTAAAGACTCTGCCTATTCTCTATGTCGCAGATGATGGTCTGCCAAATTTTTTTGAAACTGATGCCAGTAATGAAGGGTGGGGAGCAGTTCTTAAGCAAGTAAGGATCAAAGAAAATAAAAAGAAGTCAGAAGAAATTTTACAATTTGCTTCAGGGGTTTGGCAGGATGCAGAGAAAAACTATGATGCATTAGACAAAGAAATCAAGGTTGCACTAAATGTTGTGCAAAAATTTGAAATTTTTTCAGATTAACAAAAAGTTTGTTTTAAGAATAGATGTTGCTGCCATGAACAAATTCTTGAACAAAGAAGTTAAAAATGCCAGTGAGGCCAAGTTCGCAATATGGCAAGCTTTGTTTTCAAACTTTGAATTTGATATTAATCATATTAAAGGTTCTGAAAATTGTTTGCCTGATTTTTTGAGCAGAGAAAATCTCTTAGAGACTGAAGAAAAACAAATATCAAATGAACCTGCCTCCTGTTTAATCATAGTCAGTGAGTGGAAAAACAATCAGGAAGAAACCAGAGAAATTCCAGAAAGCATGAGCTGGATCGAATACAAACAACAATGGAGACCAACCTGGTAGCTACGAAGCACTCAAGTGATTGATAGAAACCTATAGCCATGTTCTCTACTCCCAAGGCTTGTACCAGAGATTCGACGAAGGCCCACTTCCACAAGTGTTATTCCAAGTCTGATGTATGACAGAGCACTTAGAAAAGCTGCAAATGGATCACAAGCATTGATATATACTTTTCATGATGTTGAATCTATTTGGCAAAAAAATTCTGTCGCTCCCGTGATAGAAAATCAGTACTACTGCATAAATCGTCCACGAATTCTTGAATGGTGGCCAAGAGGACATGCAAACCGAATATTTCCTGGCACTCCTTACAATTATTCAGAACACAAACAAATGTGGTAGGAATTTTTATGCAAGGAAAATTATAACAGGACATATGTCTCCCTTCTCAAGTTCAGATATGTTAGAACAGCTCTACAGTTTGATATCCCTAATTAGTTCTTCAATTGGTGGAAAACATTTGGCATCAACCGAAGCGCAGTGGACCCATATATCATTAAAAGAAAATATGAAGGACATGGTGTTGGACTTAATAAAATAAGAGATCTGCAAGAATTCGAAGTCATGGATGAAAAACAAGTGTTTGGTTGCTTTTTGAGTAACCATCATCAATGGTTAGTACGTATGAAGATTAAGGTGCAGAATTTACAAGGACAACCTATTATTATCTGCTAGATATACACCAAAATGTGGGACACATTGTATTATGATAACCAGTATGGTTCAATGTACTCTGATTAATGTCTTTCAGACCGACTATGGTGTCTGACAGTTTTCATGGGATTCTGTAAAAATCTCCACTGTGTTACCTTTAGTCTTCTCAATAAGTTTTTCGTGGGATTTGATTCTTTAAAATCTCTACCTTGTTCATAAGCTTTCCAGACGAATCTCTGTAACTCGAAGGACTTCTTCAACTTTCAGTGCGGTTTGACCCACATTACAGAGAATCTACGAAAAATCCAGTACTAGTTTTATTCCTGTCAAGGACATACATGTCCTGACACTCTGAAAAGTAGGATTCTACTTGTCCCCCGAATTTCCTATAAATAAGGGGCGAAGTAAGTCATTTGGATAATCGGAGTTTGGAGATTAGAGCTTTGCAAGTAAGTTAGAATTTGAGTGTGGGAAATGAGCAGAAGGTAGCTTTGACGCCTTTGAGTTCCCAAGTCTGAGTGTGGGAAATGAGCAGAGGGTAGCTTCGGCACCTTTGGGTTCCCTAGTCCGTCAAAGAATCTATATGCTGGATCTCTTCAGATCTATCCTATGTAATCATTCTGTAAATTGCTATCAGGAGTTCTTAATAAAATAAAGTTTTCTTTCTCTTGGCTCTCTGTTGTCTGAAATTCATCCAAAGTTCATCTGAAGTTCTCTTAGGATCTGAATAGCACAAGAGGTCTGTAATCCCAAAAGGGAGGAGGGCACTAATGGGAGTAGACAAGTGTTGATCTGTTTGAAGGTTCATGTAGGAGTTTGTGTAAGAAACAGTTGGAGCCGAGAAATTGTCAAGCTTCGTCTTCGCCGAAGGAAGCCGCTGGCGAAGGGAGATCAAACCTTCAAAATTGGTAATAAAGCGAAGTTAGCTATTCCTTGCCTTATAGTGTATACGACAAATTTTAATGTAAAAAGTTTTAACCTTGGAAACCGTATTGTAATAGCAATTGAAATTCAAAACATCCAATCGGTTAGTGGGTGCTATATTTATTAGATAAAAATTTGAAAATTTAAAGTTCAACACCAACTCCAAAATATTTTAAGTTAATAATATAATCTAGAAAATAAAATTATTAAAATCAACATAAATTTATTTAAAAGAGATTTACCAAATACCTAAAGGTATTAAACCTCTCAAAGTGCAAACTGTTTTTTAGAGTAGAAATGTTGAGGAAATGTGTAATCAAATGTTTATGATTTTAGTTTATTTTATGTTATTTTATATATATGTAATTCTAAATAATTTAAATTTAATTTAAGGCAAAATGTTATTTTTAATAACATTTTTTATTATAAAAGACACGTGTCAACTTTAGGATGAGCATTACACATCTCTTCCCTACTGGGCTGGAGAATAAAGAGATGCACCTCTTCGATGCAAAAAACGATTAAAAATTACAAAATTGTTACACCTAGATCTGAAGAAGGTTAATGTAACACGTAGTTTGCATTAGTTAGTCTAAGGATGCCATGATTAAATGTTTAGTAGTTGTTAGGGAATTCTAGGATTATAGGTGTATACTTGGATTAAGAATTATGGTTTTATTTAAAATTGAAGTCTGCACATAAATGGATAGTTGGAATCGTCTATTTCTAATTGGTATCATCTATCTCTAAATTGAATCGTTTATTTCCTATTTGTATCATTTATTTCCAAATTTTTCCTTAGTCTGTAATTTCGAAACTAAATGTATAATGGATCTCTAATCATGCCAGTATTAGCTTATTTATCAGATTTAAACCACAATAAGAATTACATAAAAACATATACGTATATACAGACAGAGTGTCATCTAATTTCGTACACATACAAAAGTATATTAGGATGTAATCCTAATTATTAATGTATAGAATACATCTATACCATTTAATACATATGGAAGGATCTTATATTGATAATACCATCATTATACCAACTATAGGATTCCAATTAACTACTTAATTAACCAGTAAAATATATAAATATTCTAGCATACTAACGGTTACATAAACTAACAGTGGGAGTCTAAGCCAACAACACAATCGATCATGGATTTAAAAGCAGATAGTTTAAGTAAATAACACAACTGGATCAAGGATCCATAATTATACATCATCTACGATTTACCTAAATCGTATATCTACAATAATAAAACATGAAAGATAAAATATCTAAAGTCTAAAGGCTACGACCATAGTGGACAAATCCAAATCAAATCCAATATTTATGGTGAGACTATCTTTCTAGTTATTTCCTATAACGACTACATATAGATCAAAGATCCCTAACCAGAGCTATATTATCCATCAAATAAATCTAGAATCAAATCTATGCACAACTGCGAATAGTAAGATATCTTTCCCCAAGGATCGCAACTGAGCTTTACTAAAAACATTTGCTACCTATTCTATAGTAGAGCAAAGACCTTAAGGGTCATTTATTTAATTCAATAGAAGTGAGTAAAGATAGGTTTGTAAGTCCACATCGTGGCTACCGCAATCTACACAGAAACAAAATCCTTGGTATAGCATTCACACCTATCCATTGTGTTCATCATAATATTACAACATTACAACATTAAACAAAAATACTATATTCTGACTATAAGACCATCAACGATCGCAACCTTGTGGTTTAAATCAAACATGATACAAACATATATATACTTAAGGAAAAAAACAATCATTGGAATCACACAGCCAAAGGCCAACATATTTTATTATCTAAACAAAACTTATATAAAGAGTGGTTGTAAGACCATCGTTGATGGATTCCACACTAATTTTAATCCCAACGTTTAAACAGTATGGGAACAAGACCAATCAATGGCACCCAAACCCTGGCAGGGTTATATTTAAACCATTACATTACAATGTCGTAACAATGGCTATAGAGCTGGTGCAAAATAGACAAAATTTTTAAATTGACCCAATAAGTCATCAATTCTAGGAAGAGGGTATCAATTATTTACCATGATCTTATTCAATGCTTGGAAGTCAACACACATCCTCCATGTGCTATATTTCTTAGGAACCAATACAATTAGAGATCCACATGGAGATGAACTTGGCCTTATGACTCCTTTATCGAGCAACCCTTAGACTTGCATTTTGATCTTTGCAGTCTCTATCATTGATGACCTTACATACCAATGTTAGGAAGAGGAGCATCCTGCTGCAGATAAATATCATGTTCAATATCCCTCTTGGGAGGCAACCCCTCAGGTTCCTAAAATACCGCACCATAATTATAAATGTTTTCAAATAATTCATGCTTATGACTTGGATCACAACCTGCAAGGGCATCAGATACATATTTCCGTTTCAGTTTGGTAACCATAAGAACAAAAGACTTACTAGCATTCACAAGTCTGTTTATTTTTCTTTCACTTACTAAAGAAATATTGTTCTTCATTCGATGAGCTCTAACAATATATTCAACCTTGTCCTTGAAAATGTGATACTTACTTTCTTCATAATAAAATATAGCTTTTCTATCATATAGATATGGGCTACCCAATACTATCTCGCATATGTCGAGAGGGACAACATATAATACAACCTCATCCATAAACTTACAAGTAATGCAAATTCAAGTGTACATTATCTGGTTACTTGCAATTGAGTGTCCTTTTGTACCCAACCCAAAGGGTAAGGATTCTTATGAGGTTTAGTATTTAATCCCAACTTCTTAGCAATTGATTCGACAATCAAATTAAGTTGAGACCCACTATAAAATAAAGTATCTACCTTTGTATGCTTCATTCTGACCCTTACATGGAAAAATTGATTTATTTTCTTATCATCATTTTCAAACTTAGAAGATTGAACATAAGAACTTGAGCTAGAAGATGATATACCTTTACTTCCCATTGCAATGATCCTTGTTTCATCTTCGGAATCATGCCCAAGGTCTTGTTGCACTGTAGCAACAATCTTTTGATTCTCCTTTTCCTAGAACTTCCTTGCTAGTAATCCAGGATGTGATTTCCAATACTTGGCCTCCACAAGCCCCACAATGAGGACTTTTAGGCTTCTCGGCCTCTTTCTTCACTGTAGTTTTCTTCTTACCCTTCTCTTTTGTTTTCAACTGCTTCTCGTTACCTTTTCTAGCTTCAATATGAGTAGCTTGTACTAACACTTCATCAATATTAGTATGATTAAACATCAATAAAGTATGGTGAATATAAGAATGTAAACCACCAATGTACTTAAGAAGAGTTTCATGAGTATGCAATGGAATTTCCAATGCTAAAGCTTTCTTCTTAAATTATTGAGTATAAATTTGAACATTTTCCATTTTAATTTTCTGATATATATCCATTCAATAATAGATGTTTAAATACATGCCAAAGGATATAATTATTTTCTTAATGTAGAAATAAATTCAACCCAAGAGGAAATGATTTTACCATGTTGTACCAGACTTGCTTAAGTTCGAATCTTCCACCATATGAAAGTTGTACCATCCATGTGAAGAGTAGCCAACTGAATCTTTGTAGTGTCTTCTTTGATCTTCTGTACCTTGCAATAGACTTCTATCTGTTTGATCCAGTTTTTCATTTTTTATGCATTCAATCTTCCATCACAAATAGGAAAATCAAACTTAACATTGACTTTTAATAAAGACATATTATGAGAATGAGAAGGATTTTTAGAATGTTTTTTCCTAGAATAATGTTCACTTGACCATTAGTAGATGATGATCATGATGACGGTGAAGAAGGTACAGAAGATCCTCCACCTTCACCTCCTCCTACAACATGTACTAAGGATTCACCTTCCCCATCCCTTTGAACTATTTGATACAAAACTTCCACTATTTTCTTCATAGCATGGAGTGTAGCCATAACTTCCTCGGGGCTCAAGGGAGGTTTCTATCCTTCATTTCCCATGGATGCCATCTCATGTTTACAAAATTCCCTTTGGATTTCCAAATTGAACCATGCAAACTTGCCATCACCTCATTTGAGGTTAGCTCTTGTAAGCATTCACCTATCAGATATCTTCAATTGACGGTTGCACTTCACAAATTAAGTCATTATTCTTACTTAGTTGAGCACTTTTACTTGTAAATTCAACTTGCATAATCTATCCATCATACTAGAAATATGGAATGAAAGGAATAGAACAAAATGAGACAAAAACGCGTTAACAAAGTTCACCACTCTTGGGATATGTCTCCAGGTCCACTTCCAACAATGAGACCGCTGTTCATTATTCTAAAAAATGATCATAATACAAAACATAAGCTTTCAATGCAAGTTCTGAAATCACTTTTAGTTATGCAACTTAGAGACAAAGACATAAACCACCATTTGCTTATACTCTAATTTATGAGTCTTTTAAGTATAAACTTTGTTATACTTGGCCCAACAATAAAGGATTTGAAGACCCCCTTCAGGGATGCAACTTAGACTCATAAATAGAGGTCATAACTGCACTCCTTTCAAATTTTTGAGTTTTTTGGGTATAAACTCAACAACCTTTGGCTCTGGCACTATTAATAACTGTTCCCACTCTCCACCTTGTTATGTGTGTCGACTCTCTGTATCGAACTAAGCAATAGTTATATAATGGGGTCGGGGTCTAATTCTTACCCGAACCCATTGGAAAAAACTTAAATGCATTTAGCATATCCACTGGAGAGTTGGCTAGGTTGTTGGAGTGATATATGGTGGGTCGGGGGGTCAAACCCCACTTACTTTGTGTTTGGTTATAACACACACACACACACACACACATATATGGTTTGGAATTTTGTTTGAACTGATTATGCATAGGCTCGCCCCCCAAAGGGATATTTTTTTTATTGACATGCCTACTTGGCCTTCTTGGAGGTGCCATGTGGCTCCTTCTGACTGGTCCACATGGACCCAGTTAGCACCAGGTCACTGTACATATGCCACTTGTCTGCCTACTCACCATACAATTGTGACATCACCTACCACTTGGATGCCACATGCTACCTATTGATTGGACCATGTGATGTATGACCCTACCACACCAACTCCGATTGTGCTGCCACTGTATCTACCACATCATTTATATGGATGTCATGTGGCGTTTCTGAACTGATCCAACTGGGCATCAAATGTGCCAAAACTGGGTGACTTATGATAACCTCTTGTGTTGTGACATTAGTATGCTGACATCATGTTGATGTCATTTGTGCCACGACAAATGTACAGACATTCCATGTGGTATTCGGTGGAATTTCCATGTGGCACCCTTGCTTTATTTTTTTACCTAATTTGCAGAAACTTCAAAACATTCTATCTTCCTCATATGATGTTTGTTTCAAGTGATTCAAGCACCGTTGGAAAGCTTTCATCAAGCCCTATTGAATGGTGTTATTTCCATCAACATTTGAGGCTAATGTTTTTTTTACCGATCATTGATCAATCTAGATCAACTGAAGACATTAAAGAATGAATCTTCTATTGTATTTTGTTAACATGCCATAATTGACTTTGTAGTTGTTAAGTGAGGTGTAGAAACTTAGTTGAATGCATTGGATGGATTGCTTTATATCCTAATATTTTATAAATCCTGCAACCTAAAAGGCTAAGTTTAGATCATGTTCATTATTATTTTAGGGACTATAATCCTATCTACGTTAGCATGTGTTATGCCAAGATTAGTGATTCCACACGTATTGGTCAAGGTTGTTGATAAGTTTATGTAGTAAACAATCACATTAACTCATTTTTTAGAACTTTGTACCATGGACTTGATGATTGTACCTCTTTCATATAACATAGTTTTGTGTTCCTTTCCATGTTGTGTTGTTTTAGATATTTGAAGTCATTTGTCCATTTTTTTTGCTTGAATGTTGAAATGAGTACGATTGTTGAATCATCACCAATTGCTCTTTTACATGCTTAGTGATTTATTTGTGTTGCATTCCTCTGTGTTAGGTTAAACTTGACTCTGTAAAAGAGTCAAAGATGGGTTTATTGTTGGTGGTTTATGGGGCCATGGTTTTGGGTGTCCCATGGTATTTTGACATGGTATTTCATGTGATGAAGCCTACTTAAAAGCTTGGGGAACTCCATCATAAAGTTCATGATGTGGATAGTGTTGCACTACAATAAATCTTGTAATTTGGGCCTAATTTAGAGCTAGATTGATTTTAGCGTAAATTGTTTTCCAAGACTCTCTGGTTTTTGGGTGCTAAATCTAGCACCAAATGACATTTCCCAATGCACCTCAAACTACGTCCAAAATTGCACCAAAATTTGTGCCTTAAATTATTTCCAAATATTGCATTAGTCAAAGTACACCCTTTTTAGTTCTATATTTAGCATCACCTAGTACACCAAAAACTGCACAGTATTTAATGCCATATTTAGCATTTGGTTTAACATCACCTATTACGCCATAATTTTTTACCTGGCTTAGTACCAAATTTAGCATCTAGTTTAGCACCACCCGTTGCGCCATAAGTTACACCATGTTTAGTACCATATTTAGCATCTTGTTCTTGTTGCATCATAAATTGCACCCTATTTAGTGCTAGATCTAACATTTGTTTTAGTGCCACCTAGTACACTTGAAATTACACCTAGTCAGTGTCATATTTAACATCTAGTTTAATGTCATCTTTTACGCTAGAAATTGTGCCTTGTTTAGTTCTATATTTTGCATATAGTTTAACAACACCCATTGCACCATAAACGCACCGTGTTTAGTACTGGATTTAACATCTAGTTTAGTGTCACTTGTTGCATAAAAAATTGCACCCTATTTAGTACCAAATTTAGCATTTGGTTTAGTGCCACATGTTGTGCTAGAAATTGCACCTGATGTTACATCCCATTCAACACCTATTTTTGGTTCCACTTTTACTTCATATTACGCATCTCATTTAGCACCTCGTTTAGCGTTTATTGTTGCTTCCACATTGACGACACATTTTTCTTCCCATTCCACAACTAGTTTTGCATCCAATTATTCACCCATAATAGCATCACAATTCGTGTCCCATTAAGCATCTATTATTTGGTCCAATTTTACTTATAAATAGTGCCACATTTGCCATCCAAGTTAGTGTCATTTTTTCATCCACATTAGTTCCATATTAGCGTTCCTATTTACTACCTAGTTTTGCCTCCTCATTAATGCCAGATTTGGATTTCTATTTAGCATATATTTTTTCTTCCAATTTATGACCGCTTTTGTGCATTTATTTTATTAATTTCAATTAAATCATGAAATACATATAATTCTTAAATAACGTTTACAATATTAAATAGAAAATATAGCAATTCAAATTTATAGCATAAAATTTATGAAGAAATTTAAAGGAAATAGACATTATCATCATTCCTAGTAATTTTATATTAAAACAAATTGACAATTTCCAATATATATAAATTCAGAGATAATACTAATAACATCATTATCTTCAATCAAAACAACTGATAGTCAAATATACCATATGATCTGAAAATTGTAGGATCTTTAATAACTTGACTTATGAGTGAATAACTTCTTCAAATAGGAATTTAACAACAAGCTTAAAGAGAACACATTCACCTAAAGCATGCAATTATATAGAGATGCAAACCACAAATTTGAAGACTGCAACTTGATAACAAAGTCTGACTCTTAAGGCCTACATCTCTGGGTCCATTTCGAGTGAGACCATTTTTATTAGTTATTTAAATGTTATAAATTACATCAATTTTTTGGAAAAATATATGAGTTCTGTTTGGCTCAAACTGGGCTTTGAAAAATGACAAAGAAGCTTAGGATTCTCTCAAAAGTTCTTTCACCCCCTCAGTCTCTAAGGATGACATAAACAACTTCATATAATTTACAATTTGGCAAATACTTAACAAATTCCCATTAGCCCGTTTACGACCTTATACTAACATTTTTTCAAGCTTGCAACACTAGAACACATTAAAAAAAAATTAAAAAGGACAAATGGTACACCTATACCCATGTGCAGAAGTCCTACTTCTGTTTACTATCCATTTTGCGCATCTTCACAAGCCTGAACTTACATTCTTGAGTTCTATCAATTCCAAACTGAACTCAATCAACCCCAATCGATCTTCATCGAACTAACTCCTGAACGCACCATTCTATCCTCTCTAAACTTCTCATACTAAACTGCCTCTTTTCTCCACTGTTCTAGACTGTCGCCCAACTATGGGTTAAACAACAGAATGGGGTTAGTTTTTGGATCTGCAGGTAACGTTTTCGATCCGTAAGCAACATGCCCAATCAGGATATACATATGATTTCAAGCTCAATTTATCCTTGAAGATAAAATACAAGCCCAAAATATGAGCATAGAAGCACAAATTATGGTTTAGATGCAGAGATCCGATAGAAAAATCCATGGTTGGTGATCTATTTCATGCTCAAAATATCTTTATCGAGATAAAAACCAAATCGACAGACATTGGCATCGAACAACTACCTAAGTATATTCATTACTTAATTTTAGTATAAGAAACACCATCATCCAAGGAATTTCATAAGACAAATTAACTAAGGGAAAACAATTAAAAACTGAAGGTGACACACTCCAAACTTGAGAGTTCTAATCTTGAAGACACCTATATTAAAATTTATTTACATATAAAAACTCCGCCTAAAGAAGTTCAGAGAAAAATATGTACAAAATTAAAAATATTGTAAGAGAGTAGTAAAGGGCTTAGCTGCTTAGGCATTTTGTTAACTCTTTTTGGTAGAAACTTGATCCATTTATGGTAAAATTTTATCCAAATCCTACAAAACTCATAAAAATACTAGCAAAGGAGTGAAAGCGTAACCTTGAATTGATCAGAGTAAGAGGTTAAAAAGCTATTGATTGTTAATCTCCCACCAATGGTGTTGGCAAGGGGTTTGGGATAAGTTAATTGTGCAGCATCGCGGCAACTACGCAAGCTCAAAGACACTGCGCAAGTAGAAGATGGCGCACAAGGCAGAGAATAGAATATGTTATATATTTTGTGCCACTATTTGTAGTTTTTGACCATATTCTGCAGATATTGGTCATTATTTTGTAGAATCAGTTAAGAGTTAGTTATGAAGTTGTCTAAGTGGACCTTGAATGTAAAGGCACAAGCCTATAAGTAGATGGTGAATTACAAGTGTTAACTATTCTGGTTGAGAGTGCCTTTTTGAGTACTTTTGGAGAGCACTTGTTGATCTCTGAACTGTTTTGAAGAATATGCGATTTTGTGCGGAAGTAATATGATAAGACGCAAGTTGAGCTAAATCACTGTGTTCCTTTTTGTTTTCATGTTTTACTCTTTTCTGCGACTCAATGATGAATGCTATGTGAATCCACGACATGGATCTATGATAAGATGTTTCCCTACTTTACATGATGTTATTTTGTTGGATTTGTTTGCACATCAATGCGTTTATTGTAGTTATGATTGAATGACACGATCTGTTGAAGAATGATAATAAATGGTTATGTGAATGCATAAGTTGAATGATCAGATCCATTAATGTTGCACTAAGTTGGTAAGTTGATGCATATTGTCCTCTCCCATTATGCGGAAACTTGATTCCGTCAGCTCTCCCTTGAACATCTTGGGTGAGACTTCATCCGCTCTACGGGTGTTGCCGGACGAGGTAAACTTGTCTGGGCCAGTGCTCAGGGAGATCATGGTGGTTTGGCTGTCGACAAAGTGGGAACCCCTGTTGACTGATTTTGTTGGCTGGGTTTGTGTCAACAAATGGAAGTAGTTGTTTTCATTTAGATCTTATGCGTTCACGTATGTTTCAACAAGACAAAATAGTTGGACTAATTTGGGAATATTTGTTCTCTTTAGAGGTTTCATTAGTATGGCCGATTATATTGATGCCTCAATTGAATAGATATCAAACTGGCTCATCTCTAGCATTGCATGACATTATATTTTTTATAAGTTTTTTGTTTTTTTGTTTTAACATAAATGAGTAAAGATTTGTATAAAAAAGGGTTGTGGAAAAGCCAAATAGCTAGAAAATACAATAGTTCAAAATTTTGATAAAAAATGCTCTATTAAGTTGAACAATCACTCATTATTCTTCACGAGGGTACCAAAAAAGGAGCCTAATACGTTCTCGCAAAACCTAAAACTATATTGCCTTACATATTGTCCAAGTAGCAAAATACATGTAAAAACCACAAGTAAGTTTGACCAAATTTATGCTCATTTTGGGCTTTTGACATAGAGATATTGTTTCCATCTAGGCCATGGTCTCCTTGCAAACGAGGACACTCTTTCAATGCCATGACAATATGTCATACAATTTCCTCCTAAACAACCCTATCCTTTACTAAATCAGTGATGACATGTGGATGTGCAATCATAGATTGGGAACTACATGCAACCCCCAAGATAATATTATGGTGCATTTCAAATTCACTTACTCACTTGTCATATTTCATATCCCATTCATTTAATTTATCTTCTAAATCCTCCTGTTTGGCCTCTTATTTTTCCATGAGTGCTAAGATACTCAATGGATTGCCTCATCCCTTGCAATTGTCATGCCATACTTCCAAGAATCTTTATTTATTTATTTATGCATTCCTTTCTCCTCACTTCCAGCTTGAATGGAAAAGAAACAAATAAGGCCAACCCCTTATTTATGCACCACCTTAATTGCTGGAAGTAGGAGATCGCCATTGTTGAAATTCAAGTGGTAGAAGAAAATGATGAAAACACTATTCTTAAATTTAGCAAATGTTGCATTTAGTAGTAGACATCAACAATAACTTAATATGAACGAAGTGCTAACCTTCTTCTCTTTATAACCCCACACAGTCCTCCTCCTGTAATGATGTCTTCTCACCATAGCCTGTATGAAATAACATTAATGAGAAGTCAAACAAAGTGGCATAGGTGTGCCACCACCCCTACGAGCACAAATGCCCTTGGAGTCATATTTTCTACAATACTAATCACACAATAAAGAATTAAATTTATCAAAATTAATAATAAATAAATTATATTTCAACTCACACCAAACTTTAGCATGAGGAAAAAAAAATGAAAGGTAGTAAAGACAGAGATGTCCATATAGGTACATACTAATGCATATCATGGTCAAATTGATGATCTAGATGGTTACCGATAGAAAGTCATAAACAGACATAACATTGGTGGGGCAATCGATCTCAAAATCACAATTCACATCTTTCGTATTAAGATTGATTTTTAATCGAGTCTTCTAGATATCAATTTATTGTAAATTACTGCTACTAGTAACCGGCTTCAAGGCCGGAGATATTTGGAGTGTCGATATTTCATATAAACTTAAAAAAATAAAAGAAATGTTAAATCTATCATCTCTCACATTATATCATAGAAACTCATTACGCCCATCAAACCCTCTCTAGTTCCACTGTTTAGCCATGTCAATGGCTGTACAGGCCGCGACACAGGCAGCCTTTCTTGTAAAACTACCTCCTTGGTTTTGCAGTTGCGATGGCAGCCAATACCAGAAAGTCCATGTGCTTAATTATTCTCGAGTGACACAATTTAAACTCCACCACTTGAACTATGTCTCGTCCCAGAAGCTCAAGCACAGCAGCAGGAGGAGGAGGGGGGTGACGGCGGAAGCCGCCGGTCGCAGTGACTTGAAGGACATGGCGTACAGGGTAGGGGAAGAAGCCCGAAAGAAGGCAGGCGAAGCTGCAAAATCAATGTCAGACGCTGCCAAATCAGTGGCGAATGCTGCCAGGGAGCGGATTGACGGGTTTCAAAATGGCCGCGATAATGATGATCTTAATCGTAGGTTTCGGAAAGCCACCGAAGCCGCCAATGAATGGTTGGGGAGTCTGGCTTACGAGACGAGGAGGACGGCTGAGAGGTGGAATCGTCAGTTTAGGGTTTCGGAGAAGGTGGATGAAGCGGCGGAATTATTTAGGGAGCAGCTTAAGAAAATCGATCGCCAATTCGCTATCGGTCAGAAGAGCCGCGCGCTGTCTATGGATTTTCGCATGAATTGGCCCCGGGTATGTAAGCGTGCACAGTTTCCATATAATTATTTCCAAAATATTATAGGAGAATATGTTGCGAGTGCGTTTTCACATAATGAGTTTCTATTTTTGCTGGATGATAAACATCTCTTCAAGTTTTAATTCCGCCCGTAGAAAGGTTAGAACGAATCCTATTGAACAAATCAACTATTCTTCCCATTCGCGCATTTTTTATTTTATTTTGTGTTTTTTGAAAACTGATGTCATATTCCCCATATTTTTGGACAAAATGAAAAAGGACGGTTACAGAATTGGTAAATTTTGATTTATCAGAATATTACGACCGGAAAATATCAGGAATGCATGCTATTTGTATATTATATTTATATGTTATAAAATTGTATGAATTACAATAAGGGAAATATCAGTTTAGTAACATAATTCCTAGCTGGTGAGAAATGATTCATCAGTGGCACATACTCAATATAAAATGTATATTGAATCTGAGTTTGAGAATTATTCATGTAGTGCATTTCACCATAATTTAAACTCTAATTCCGACGTTTAGTTACTTTAGCCTGACACGGCTTTACAATTCAACAAGGTCAAAGATATTGCCATATCCATAAAACCTCTAAACATGTTGGTATAACGTAGTGCGGCCGCAACTTGCACTTCTGCTATAACTAGGCAGAATTAGCCAAGGAAATAACGAAATACCTTTTTATTAAGACTAACCTGGTTGCGTGAAGTACAAAGGCCATATGACCTTGCTCTTGCCTTATGCCAATAGGACTGGTGTCTGGCTACAGATTGTCACACATACACAATTGCAGACTCACAAGATGCACACAAGAGAGTGAACGTTTCAATATAATTCATTGAACATAATGTATGAGAACCATTACACATGTCACAGTTATTTCTCAACGAGGGAGAGTTAAGTTATGCAACCTCTCCAACACTTAATTACTAACTTGTGACGTAATTAATATTAAGGCATTAGCTGAACTTTATCACTTATTTTTCCTTGCCTAAGTTATGCAACCTCTTCAACACTTAATTACTAACTTATGACGTAATTAGTACCAAGCCATGAGCTGAACTTTATCACATCTTTATTGTTCCTTGCCTGTGTTAAGGAGTATAGTAATAGATACTTATTGAACTGCAAGCAAACTGATCATCAAACCATCTACAACCCAGGGTTTTCAATTGGTATATACCATAATACCAAAGTTTTATTGTTGCTTATTTTTCTTATTTTCTAAATTCCCAAAAGCATATGGAAATCTTGGAAGGTTATAAAGCCAAATTTTATTTGGGAAGGGGACACAATCAAGACAAGCCTGTCCTTAATGAGATTTCTCTCTAGTGGTCACCTTTATTGCTTCATAATGGTAAAACTTTGGCTGAGACCTTAGACTATTTAGAAGAAGCATCAGCGATTCTCTGACTTATTTGACTCTGACTTATTTGAGCCCGAGTTTGAACTGATGCTTCTTCTAAGTAGTCTGTTGGAGAATAGTGATAGATACTTATTGAACTGCAAGCAAACTGATCATCAAACCATCCACAACCTAAGGTTTTCAATTGGTATACTAAAGTTTTTATTGTTGTTTATTTTTCTTATTTTCTAAATTCCCAAAAGCATATGGAAAGTTTGGAAGGTTGTAAAGCCAAATTTTATTTGGAAAGGGGGCACAATCAAGACAACCTTATCCTTAATGAGAATTCTCTCTAGTGGTCGTCTTTATTGCTTCATAATGGTAAAACTTTGGCTGAGACCTTAGACTATTTAGATGAAGCATCAGCAATGTCTCTGACTTATTTGAGCCCTAGTTTGAACATATAAAACTTGTTAGGTGAACTTGTTTGAGCCCTAGTTCATAACACAAACAACTTGTGCGAGTTATGGCACAGGAGGATGGGGCACTTGTATCATAGTGCATTTCCTATTTTAAGGGAGATAGTCATAAGCCTCCCAGAGTTCAACATTGAGCAACAGGGAGTGTGTAGAGGGTGTGCGCTTGGCAAGCATGCCAAGATTGCTTTCACAAGTAACAAGCATTGGTTGGGCATTGGAGACCTAGTGCATTAATATGTATGTGGACCGATGTCATTCTCATCAATCGTAGGAAGCCTGTACTATGTATCCTTTGTTGATGACTTCTCTCGCAAAACTTGGATCTACTTTCTAAAGACCAAGGACGAGGTCTTTAGCATGTTTTAGGAGTTCAAAGTTCTAGTCGAATGCTAGACAAGGAAGAAGATCAAAGTTTTGAGATCAGACAAAGGGCCGAGTATACCTCCAAGGAGATAGAGGGTTTTTGCTAGGATACATGAATCGGGAGGGAATTGACTGTTTTGTACAACCCACATTAGAACAATGTTTTATAGTGGAAGAACCAATCCATCATAGGCGTTGTTAAGGCCATGATTCATGACCAGTAGTTGTCGATTTTTCTATGGTGTTAAAGACTAAATATTAAAATAAGATCGTACACAACTTACAAGAGATGTCCACCATAAGAAACAACACAAGAGATATTCAATAAGCTCCAACTTTATTATTATTGAAATGATTCTTTTGATGGATGAATCAACCTTGTTCACTTGCCTCTTTGATGGGGCTACCTCCTAATGACCTAAGCTCAACATACAATATTCTTCTCCACACACTCATAAGGAGGACTCTATCCTTATTATAGAATCACAATACATTCCAATACAGTCAAACCTGCTAACCACCTGGTGGATCTTCTTTAATGAGATTGCATTAAATTTATTTACTAACATAGTGGGCCTTATTTAATAATATTAAAATAGTGGACTTAATCCACTTTACATTGAATGCCCCCCCACTACTTCTCTAATGGGTCCTTCGGGCCCCCCATTACACCCTTAGGGAGGGATGTAACACTCCACCCCCATTACACCCCTAGGGAGGGACGTAACACTCCACCCCCATTAGGAAAGCGCCGTCCACAACGCTTGATGTTAAGTGGTACAAATATAATCTTGGCTGCCATGGGCGAATGTTGACCCCCATGCTGAAGTAGGCCAAGGATGTTCGTGCCAATGTAGAAATGTTGGCCACGATGCTGAGGTAGTCCAACAAGCTCCATGTACAAGTGTGAGCCGTCTTGCTGACGTTTCTCCATGTGCAACATCGGGCAGACATTCACTCACGGATAACCATGCAGATTTGGCTAGTGAGGCCATGCGGATTTGGCTAGTAATGAATGACACATTCACATTCTAGAGGTGAATGGCCCGGGCAGGGGTAGTGCTTCTCGTCATGTAGTGTGGAGATGGACCCCAAGGATGCTCTCACATTGCCTGCACCTGGGAGTGATCTATTCTATATTAAAGTGTCTGACTTGTTTATTTTATTAGGGATTTTCATCCCCTTGTGAAATCTACAAGTCTAGCCTAATGTTGAATTTGACATGAGCACTAAGAAGTGCCTGGGACTTCTTAGTGTGGGTCAAATCAACGTTAGGGCTCTATGTGGTGAATAGATGTGCATGTGACGAAGAAGTATAACATCATCACAATGGACAACCTTTCCTAAGAAGACAGAAGAATCCAATAATAAAGTGGTCAACTTAAAATACAACATTGAAGTAGACAAATAACAAGTCGGCCTTGGTAGAAAGAGAAGTCTGCCCCACTAGTGGAAATCAAGTGAATTGATGAATATAAATAAAGTGTTCTAGCTCCTCATTTAAACACACACACAAACACTCACACAACACATCTTTTCTCTGTGGTGCGCAAGTCTAGTAGGGAAAAGTAAAGATTGAAGAAGAAGGATCTTGAAGACCTCTTATCTCTTTCTCATATCTCTCTTGGGTTCGCTATCTTTCTCTCTCTCTCTCTCTCAGCAGTGTGATTGGGTAAAGAGTGATGTTTGTCAAATCCTTGTGAACTAGGGTTCTTCTATTGTTTTTGTTGTGCTTTTAGTATTGGAAATATTCTTCTTAAGAAAGGTTGTTGGGTTTTCTCCCTATTGGGTTTCCCAAGGTAAAATGTTTGTGTCTCTTGTGCATAGTTATCTTTCAGTGATCCTTATTTCTTTTGCAAATAAATGTTGATTATGCAATGAAATTGTGGGATGAAATAAATGTTTGAAGAATAATTGTGATGATAATTGTCAAATTGGATTAAAATTCCACATGGTATCAGACAATGTTTTAAAACTCGGACTCGGACTCGGAATCGGCCGAGGGTCAACTCGGACTTGGACTTGGACTCGGCAATGACTCGACTGATTTGATTTTAATGGCTGGGTTTACTAAAAACACATAAAATATTTAAATTTTAAAGCAAAAAGATATTTTAAAGATTATAATCCATCATTCCAAAGCATTAGAGACAAAACATCAAAAGTATGATCATATATATACCATATAAGGGTGAACATATCAAAATTGCACGAAGGGTACTGTGCCAATGTGCAAGGCTGCAAGCAACAATGCATAATACATATATTAAAGACTTAACAAATTGAAAATACATAATCAAAGATGCCTAAATGGCATATATGATGTAGAGTGAGTGGTGGCAGAGTCCAAAAAACAAAATGCTCTGATGCCAGTAATAAGTATGCCACTACATCATTGATCAACATGATCAATAATCAAACTCATCACCACTGCTGGAACTAGAACCCAAACTAGCAATGACATAAGCGATGGCATCTGGCTCAGGCTCAAATCCCTCAAGGTCATCTACAATTGCCGCAGTAGGAGCAACACTAGCTGGAGTACTAGCTGAATGCGTAAAAGCACGAGGTGGACGTGGATCAGGCTGTACAGGTGCCCGCATCTGTCCTTCCCTACTAGTGCCTGCCGTATCTGGAATAAAATAATTTTATATCAAGATTCAATAGTTGTATCAAATTATTACTATATATTATATTGAAACACTCATATTATTCAATGATCGAAGAAAAATATTATGCATTTAGATTCTACACCTGCATTAGCATGAATTGATGATGGTATTGGTAATAGTGGATATGCTTCCATAGTAACATGACTGGCTGCATCTAGCTCAATGTCAAAATCTGGATCAAACTCGGGTTCTTGAGTCTCCACTAACCAATCTGAGGTTGGATCAATATCATCCAACACAATAGGATCTGTATCAGGTCTTTTGTTCATCAATCGGTTGCGCCTTAAGCGGAGGTTGTATTGCACGAAGACTAGATCATTTAATTGATTTTGCTCTAAACGGTTTCTATTCTTTGTGTGAATCCGCTCAAAGACAGACCAGTTGCGCTCAGAAGAACTGCATGGTTGACTAAGGATTCGAATTGCAAACTTTTGCAATTGAATGCCTTGCCCACCAAATGACTCCCACCAACTTGTTGCAAGTGCAAATGGAGTTAAATCAATGAATTGGATTGTGAATTTAACTAAATATTGGAGTTATTAAATTTTAAAAATTAAACAACTAAATTTAATAAAAACAATGGAATTGTTTACATGGTTGGTCCTTATCTCTTGCAACCTTAGCCACAGGTTTGGAAAAGGTACCTATGGCTCTAGTGAAAGCGGTAAGCTTTTGGTGTATCTCCAATTGCTCCATCTCATTTGGGACCATGCGCCCAAGGCACTCATACAATCCATCTTCGACCTCACTGGTCTGATCTTCTCCAAACCGAGCTCTATAATGATACCTTGGGTTCAAGAAATACCCAGCTGCATGTATAGGGTGATGGAGTTGAGTGTTCCATCTCCTATCGATGATATCCCAGATAGGCCCATATTTGGCCACTCTATCCTTGTATGCTGCCCTTATTTGCTCCTTTTCTTGTTCAATGGCCTCATAAATGTATCCCATGGCCAATCTTTCCCCATCCACCAACCGCAACACCTTAACAAGTGGCTCAGTAATTTTCAAAACCTCTGCTGCTTTTTTCCAAAATGAGCTTTCCAAGATTTTCTTCTCGGTGTCTTTTCCATCTGTTCCGCGGGCCCATTTACTTGAACTCCATTCATCACTTGAAACCATTTGTTCCAAGTTCTCTCTTTGAGCAAGGAGAGATTGCAACGTGAGGAAATGAGTTGCAATCTAGTAATGGAAGGCCTAGCAAGTTCCCTGCCCTGTGTGTGTTTCCTCATCAAGCTCAATACCCATGAGTGGTTGTAGATGTATCTTGTGATGCTTTTGGCATGCTCCACAGTGTGCTTGATCCAATCTTGTTTGCATATGTCCTCAAGCATGAGGTCTATGCAATGCGCTGCACATGGGGTCTAAAATATTGTTGTGTACTTTTCCTCTAACATCTTACCAGCAAGAACATAGTTAGAGGCATTATCCTTGATGACCTGCACAACATTAGCTACCCCCACCTCCTCAACAACCTCAACAAAAGGATGAAATAACAGATTTGCATCTTTCACCTTATCAGATGCATCATATGATCTAAAAAACAAGGTTCCATGTGGGCAAGAGACAAGGAAGTTTATGATGGTTCGGTTCTTTGCATCGGTCCATCCATCTAACATGATAGTGCATCTTGTTATGGACCATGATTCTTTGAAATCCTTGAAGTATTCACCCAAGGATTTGATCTCTTTCTGCAAAAGAGATCCTCTCAAGTCATGCATACTAGGGCCTTTGAAGCCCTTACCAGCAGCAACAACAGAATCCCACATAGGTTGGAAATATGGTGAGCGGGTAGCATTGAAGGGGATATCTGCATCATACCACCATATAGCTATGTACTCATGAGTAGTTACTTTGTATTGCTTTTTCCAATGGGCCTCTATGGTGGCGGCTTGAATTGGCCGAGAAGCAACAACATTGTCAGAGGTGTTTTGAGGTGAGAAATAACTTTGGATATTACTCCCATTTTTGGACACATTTGTTTGTAAGGGAGGAACATACTAAAAGGTATTCCTGAAATTAAGAGAAGGTATGGATGAGGAGCCTTCATATTCAGAATGAGGGGCAGCTCTCATCATTTATGCAAGATGCCTCTTCTTCCCTATTTCTGCCTCTCTCTCTTTTTGGTTAGTCTTCTCCACTTCATACTGTTCAAATTGTAGTTGCAACTCCAACCTTATCTCTCTAATCACCTCTGAATCAACTTCACATGGGGCAACATTACCTCTAATGGCAGCCAAGTGTTGTTTGAGCCTATGAATGCCTCCTCCCTTGATCCTTTTTTTGCAATATTTGCAATATATCTTCCCTTAAACCACATCAACATGGGTCCATGCTGGATCTTTTGATTTCAGAGGCATTTTGAAATGTAAATGGGCAATTCACCATCAACTGTTCAAAAAAAAATAAATTTTTTTACATAGTGTACAAAAAAAATTGACATTAATAAGATTAATTTACAGTAATTTACATTAAAATATATATTTTATAGTAATTTACAATAAGGTAAATTACATGTAATTTACAGCATTGTAAATTACTTGTAATTTAAAAAAACTAAAAACTAAATTACATACTTGACTCTTGAGTTGAAGTTCCAACGTTGGCGGCACTGGGCAACAGACTCCACGGGCCATGTAATTTACAGCATTGTAAATTACTTGTAATTTAAAAAAACTAAAAACTAAATTACATACTTGACTCCTGAGTTGAAGTTCCAACGTTGGCGGCATTGGGCAACAGACTCCACGGGCCACTCCACGAGTCTATTCTCCAAATTTCTGCAGCCTCCACCTGGCACCCACAGTCACGAGTCCTCGACAGCTTGGGCAACTTGGGCTAGTCGTGAACACTGGTCGTGACTAGTCGTGAACTCCAGCTCCAAGTTCCAAATAGAAAAAAAGAAGCCGCTGGTAATGAGTTATGGTAGTTGGTTAGGGGTTAGGTTAGGGGTGGCTCGAGTTAGGTTAGATTTTAGGTTAGTTTAATAATAATTTTTAATTTTTAAAAGAATTATCAAGTCGGGTCTGACTCGCTGAGTTGACCTTTAACTCGACCGAGTTGGCCGGTTTGGTACTGAACCGACCACTTGACCCGAGTTAAAGGCCGAGTCGAATCGGCTCGGGGTCAACTCGGGTGACTCGGTCGAGTCCGACTCAGATCAGATCGAGTTTTAAAACACTGGTATCAGAGCAGTTCTGAATAAATGCCATTGCCAGAGACTGTGCTGCCTTAATGTGGAAACTAGGGCTTCCAAGTTTGGAAATTTCTCTCCATAGTCTGGACTCAAAAATAACATAGTGAAACTCGCCTTGGGAGGACGCATCTATGGAAGCAAATATCAATTTTGTGAAATTTCAATTTTGACCTAATTTTTGTCGGAATTAAGAAACTAGGGCTTCTAGTTTTGAATTCTTTTGGCCATAGATTGGACTGAAAAATAGTGTTCTAGAGGTCTTCCTAGGAGGGCACATCTATCTCTGGAGGCAAATTTAAGCTTTGCCAAACTTTAGTTTTGACCTAGCTCTTGTTAGGTTTTCTAGGTCAGTCTTTCAGATTTTGTCAAGATGGTGTCCAGAGTAGAAGACAGGTTGGATGATGTTGAGATTCATATGAACTCCATTATTCCTTTGTCCATGCTCTTAATGGTACTATTTCAGAAAGCTATGATATCTTGTCAGTGGACAGTGGTGCTTCTAGTGCTTCTAGGGACGTGACAACCCAAGAATAGAAGAAGGATCTTTCAAAGGTTGAGTGCTTATGTTGTCATGAATATGGACACTATGCTTTCTAGTGTCCTTAAAAGAAAGGAAAAGCAAGAAGAAGAAAGTATAAAAAGAAGAGAAATACAAGTGAAAAATCAACCCTAGTTCAAACTCAGAAGAAGAGGACCTTTCTAAGATAAAATGCTTCAGCTCTAACAAATTTGGTCACTATGTTTCTCAATGTCCTCAAAGGAAAAGGAAGAGAAAGCAACATCCATCAACAACCAATGTTGATGAACTTACACCTCAAAAGAAAACAAGAAGGCAAATTTGATAAAGATTGCAAAGAGTACTTCTAAGTATTCCAAAAGCTTCAAGTAGAACATGAAGGTATCTGCAACGGTTATACACTTGGCAAGAATGCCAAGGGATCTTTTCTGAGCAATGATGGTAGGTTCAAGGGGATCTTGGATCTAGTACATTCAGACACATGACAGTGTCATCCTTGGATGTCTTCTTCTTATACTATGTATGGTTCCTTGCAAGTAGACTTCAACAAATTCCAGAAGTTTAGAATTTGACTAAGAAGAAGATCAAGGTCTTCAGATTAGACAATAAAGCATAGTATTCTTCCAGAAACTCTAGTGATTTCCGCGAGGAGGCAGAAATCAAGAGGGAGTCAACAAACAAACAAAGATAAGTATTTAATGTTTTGTGCAATAAGTGTTATTTATTCAAATTGAATTATTATTGATAAATAACATACCTGTTTAAATTAGTACTGGTTAACCCTTATGGACATTTTTGTCATAGGTCCATTGTAAAGATCATGGAAACAATGATCTGTGATTAAGATTTGCCCATGGGTAGATGCATGCAGTATGACAACTATGCTAAGATATAGTGTCCTCAAAGGATATTAGGGAACGAGACCCCTGAGAGTCATTCACAGGAGTGAAACCAGAGAGGACCCTTGGTTGTCTAGCCAACACCCATATGCTAAGGAAGAAGAGGACGAAGATGTGAGGAGCATGAAGCTTTGAAGGATGATATAGACTATCAGGGAGAGTCCATAGAGCCTGTGCTTGCAATGATCAAGAAGAGGCCAATATTGCTTCAGATACTTTGCAAGATGCAAAAGGGCATACAACATGCAGTGGTACTTCTAGAAACATGGTTATGAGATTAGAGGGGCAGTTCTGATCAACATCAGAGATGACTCATGAAGGACAACCATTTTGCAGACGCAGAGGGAGTCATGGATAGGATTCACTGTTCTTGAAAGAGCAGGAGGGTTGTCTCAGTAAACCCACTTGGTGGAGATGACACAGATGAATACAAAAAGATCATTAAGTGCAGAAGGTAGCAGGTTGCTTCAGTGCAGGATACTTAGATGTAGACAATGCAGAGTGTCCAGATGCAAAGGGAGCAAGATACTTAGATGCGGAGGGAGTGCAATGCTCCCACACGAAGGGAGCAACCACAACACAGTTTGTTGATGATAAAAGAGGACTTTGTACCGACTTAAGCAGACATCTAGGACTTGGTATGCTAGGATAGACATGTACTTGATGAGTTTGGAATTCACCAAGAATAATGTGGATCCCAACCTTTACTACAAGCTTGTTAATGGTGACCATTTGATCTTGGTGCTGTATGATTGATGATCTGTTGCATTGCGGAAACAAAGAAGCTCAGTGTTGAGCGCAAGAGGGAGTTAGCCCATGAGTTCAAGATGAAGGGTCTTAGACTAATGCATTACTTCTTGAGATTAGAAGTACGATAGACTAGATGAGATCTTCCTCAGACAGAGGGAGTACACAATTGAGATCCTAAGAGATTTGGGATGATGGACTGCAAGTCTATGGCTATACCTATGGAGATAGATCTAGAGAAGTTGAGTGATTTCGTTTCAGATTTAGATCCGGTGGATCCCTTGATGTGCAGATCCGGAGAAGTCGAGTGATTTTGCTTCAGATTTAGATTTGATGGGTCCTACTAAGATGATAAATCTAGAGAAGCTGAGTGATTCTGCTTTAGATTTAGAGTTGGTTGGTAGTTGACTAGATCCTTGGTGTACCTAGTTAACACTAGATCTGATGCACTCTTTGTAGTGAACACCTTGAGCTAGTTTATGGTTGAGCTGAGGCATGTATATTGGGTTGCAGTAAAGCATGTGAAGAGGTACATACATGGTACAAATGGTATGATTTGAGAGATGTCTCAAGTGATGAAGTGAAGCTGTAAAAGATATATAGATTTTGACTGGGAGGAGTGCAATAGACAGAAAGAGCATCTTAGGAAGTTGCTTCAACTTGGATAAGTTATGATATCCTAGATTAGCATGAAGCAAGCTTCTGTGGCATTCAGTACAACAGAAGTAGACCAAATTGTAGCCAGTGCCACAGGACTATTTGATTTGGAGATTAAATACCACTTTATCTAAGACATGGTGTAGAAGGGAGTAGTGAAGCTCTATTACATATCCACGAATGAGCAGATCGTTGACATTCTCACCAAGCCTCTGTCCAAGGCAAAGTTTGTATACTTCAGGGACAAGCTTGGTGTGATGGAGAATGCCTCTCTTAGTGAGAGGGAGTGATGATGGTTCAACATATGAGCGGTAGGCATTCACGAGAGGTGAATGGACCAGACATCGTGATTGTTCGACAAATGAGCAACAAACATTCATGAGAGGTGAATGGACTAGATACCGAGATGCAGTACAGATGCAGTTACAGTACAGATGCAGTACAAATACAACACATATGCAGATGTAGTACAATTTTAGTACAAATGAGTAGCATTAGGCATACATTCTTCATAGTAATCCATGGTAATGGAGAACGATACATTCACTCACAGAAGTAGCCAGTTTGGCTAGTGGTGAATGCACTAGGTGTAGTCTTGACAGACTCGAGATGTAGATTGTGGACACTCTCACCAAGTGTAATACTTGGTGTGATGCAGAATGTCTCCCTCGCTGAGAGGGAGTGTTGATGTTTCTCCAGGTGCAACATCGCGTAGACATTCACTCATGGATAGCCATGCATATTTGGCTAGTGAGGCCATGCATATTTGGCTAGTAATGAATGATACATTCACATTCTAGAGGTGAAAGGATCGTGCAGGGGTAGTGCTTCTCTTAGTCATATGGTGTGGAGATGGACCCCAAAGATGCTCTCACATTGTGTGCTCTTGTAATGGAGTGATTTACTCTATTTTAGAGTTTTTGACTTGTTTATTTTATTAGGGGCTTTCATCCCCTTGTGAAATCTACAAATCTAGCCTAATGTTGAATTTGACATGAGCACTAAAAAGTGACCGAGACTTCTTAGTGTGGGTCAAATCAACACTAGGGCTCTATGTGGTGAATAGACGTGCATGTGACGGAGAAGTATAACATTATCACAATGGACAACCTTTCCTAAGAAGATAGAAGAATCCAATAATAAAGTGGTCAACTTAAAATACAACATTGAAGTGGACAAATAACAAGTTGACCTTGGCAGAAAGAGAAGTTGACCTCACTAGTGGAAATCAAGTGAATTGATGAATATAAATAAAGTGTTCTAGCTCCTCATTTGAACACACACTCACACAACATATCTTTTCTCTGTGATGCACAAGTCTATTAGGGAAAAGTGAAGGTTGAAGAACAAGTATCTTGAAGACCTCTTATCTCTTTCTCATATCTCTCATGGCTTCGCTATCTTTCTCTGTCTCCAGCAGTGTGATTGGGTAACAAGTGATGTTTGTCATGTTGTTGAAAATGTAACCTCGGACAAGTCGGCCTAGTCAGTTAAATAAGTCATCCTTGTTGAGGGAAAGGTCACACACATGATTAGGATAAATAGGGAGGCGCCCTCCCTTATTTGGACACACTACAAGCTCAAGCAAGTTCGCTCCTAGAGTGAGAAAGACAAGTTCCCTTGTGAAGAAGAAGAAGAAGCAGTAGGAGACATCTTATCTTTGGGTTTTCTATTTCTGTCTAACATTGTACTAAGTGATGGATCTATACAAAAGAAGTTGTTGGGGTTTCTCCCTTGTGGTTTCCTAGGATAAAATTCTTTTGTCTTTCTTTTGTGTTGCACTTGTCTATCTTTCAGTGATCCTATTGCATATGGTTATGATGTTATGATGCTAAATATTTTAAGATCTTGTATAACCATTAAAACTCTAACATGGTATTAGAGCAACATTGAAAGAAGTCTTTGTGTAGCCGAAACACTACTACAACTGCAGCTAATGGAGATTAGGGTTTCATGCTTGAAAACCCTTGAAGGCAAAATCTAGTCATCTTGGCATTCGCTATAACTCAACTTTGGCGAAGGCTTAGGAGCTGAAACTTGGACATGTTGAAGATGAAATCTTGATGTACCTTGTGTGCGAGTTTCAACCTTAGATTCGCTATACTTCAGGAGATATGATCCCTCCAAATTAGGGTTCCAACATCTTCTAGAATTCAGTCTTAAACAGGTGACCTAGGGAGAATTGCAATATCTTGGGCTAGGAAGATCGAAATCGAATTTCGTAAGATGTTCCAGATAGGGCATCGACTGAAGTTTCTGTGGTGCGAATTTTAGACCTCGAAGTTGAAACAATGACACGTGGAAGTCCGTACAAGTTCGCTAATTGAACCAGTCCACAAACAAGTCAACTTGGGAAACTGAGCATAAGTTCCACTTGGTGAATCCAATCTTGCTCTAACCTGCGGGGTTGGAAAGAAGACATATCATACTACCTTAGGATGAAGTTTCAGACCTTTAGGAGCAGAAATTTCGGAGATACATCCGAATTAAGATCGGACCATTCTATAGAAGAAATTGAAGAAACTAAGGCTTCCTGTCCCAGACACTTCCGTCCACCGATCATTTGAAAAAGGAGGACCATCTAACTGGCCCTAGGATGGCGCACCTTTCTACGAAAAGAGTTTCTAATTCTGTGGATTTTCAATTTTTGACCGTGGGACACTGCGGGAAGAAACTAGGGCATCAAGTTTTTGGAGTTTCCATCCACAGTTTTTGGAAAAGGACCTCACTAGACAACTCGCCTCAAGGAGGCACATCTTTCTATACAGACATAATTTCAAGGTTCCAAACTTGAAAAATTAGGGTCTCTATGGAAACCTAGGTCAACCACAATAAGGAATTGTTGAAGCATCTCAAATTGGTAAGATCTAATTCCTTGTTATTTCCATTTGAGGTTCTCACTTTATCATGATGACAAACAGTACCAAGATTGAGCACAAGCTTGAAGGAGCCGAGAACTTCCGGGCATAGAAGTATAAATTGCTTCTCATACAGAGGAGCATGACTTGAAGACTATGTCAAAGGAGAAGTTGCAGATCCAGAGGGGGATGAGGACAAAAGCTAGGCATAAGAAGAACCTAGTCAAAGCCAACACGATTATTGCAGATTCCATCAAGGACCATTTGATCCCACATGTCATCCTTGAAGAATCCCAAGAAGATGTTCGATGCATTGACCAACTTGTATGAAGGAAATAACATCAACAGGATGATGACTTTGAGAACTCAACTCAAGGGTGTGAAGATGCAGGTGTCAGAAAGCGTTCAATCCTACTTCACCAGGGTCCACCAGATTAAGGAGCAACTAGAAGCTATTGGAGACAATGTCGAGGAAACAAAAGTGGTGATGACCATCTTGAATGGTTCCCAAGATCACGGGATCCTTTATTCAAGGAAGAAGAGAAGATGGGTGAAGATGACAATCAAACCCTAACAACTCATGCCGTCGAAGATGATGAACTAGCTAAAAAGAGAATCAGGGAAGATTCCTTAAGTGATGAGGAATGTGTACTTTGATCCAAAAGGATTCAACCCATGAAGAAGAAGAACCTTTTATCCATCTTAGCATTGGATAAGAAGGGATGCAATTGTGATTGATGAAGAAGAATGGGCACTAAGATCTATGGTCAACATTGTCGATTATGAGCAAGACAATCACAGGTCCTCAGAATCAGACAATGGAGTAGAGCACATTTGTCAGAGACTCCAGTAATTCCTACAAGGAGACAAGGACCAAGAGGGAGTCTACCAAACAAACAAAGATAAGTGTTTAATTGTCATTTCCTATATATCTAGTTACTTAAATGATATTGTTCAGTTGTGTTCCTAGATTTAGGAAATGTATTATGCTTGTTAGAATGTTTGCATTCATGAACGATTACTACTAATATGCATATGATGTGTAAGTGGCCTATGGTGGTGTTAGATTTACTAGGTTAAGACTCCAGTATTTCATGCAAGGAGACAAGGACCAGGAAGGAGTCTACCAAACAAACAAAGATAAGTGTTTAATTTTCGTTTCTCGTATATCTAGTTACTTAAATGATATTGTTCAGTTGTGTTCCTAAATTTAGGAAATGTATTATGCATGTTAGAATGTCTACATTCATGAACGATTTACTACTAATATGCATGTGATGGGTAAGTGGCCTATGGTGCTGTACAACATTTCATTGCTACTTATCTAGAATGAAACCTCTTTGTTGACATATTGGGAATAGTGCATGCTCTTAATAATGTCTTGGTAGAGATGGAGGGCATCTAGAAAGTTACTGTACGTGGATGAGATATGGATAAATGTTGTTCTAGCGTTGGCTAAGATAGTTGCATGACTGTGTGACATATGTCTTTATGCATAAAGATTTGTTATTTTTAATTTGTTTTGAAAAATTATGAAATGTTTTTGATCATGCAACTGAATTTGACTTGTAGGAAAGATCGTGTACAATCCACCTACAAGAAAAGAAGGATGAGACTTGTTTTGAAGAACAAGTGACAATGATTCAATCATAACAATCAAAAGAAGATTCACTTCAACAAAATGAAGAGGAACTTGAACCTCCTTGGTCAAAGACAATGTGACGGAAGAAAGATCTTCAGAAAAATATGAGAATACCAACTTGGGCATGAGAGATCATCCAAGATGAAGACAAGTATGGTGCTCCAGATGGCACTTCTAGAGAAAGTAAGAGGCCTTGAACACACTCTAGTTATGTGGCACTGTTGTAGATCCTTCTAGCTATGAAGAAGCAACCAAGAAGAAAGAGTAAAGGATGCTATCTAGGATGAGGTTTCGAGAGTTGAAGGGAAGTCTGTAGTGTCTTCCAAGTGGATCTACAAGATCAAGCATGCAACATATGGCAGCATCGAGAAATACAAAGGAAGGTTCGTGGTTTCTTTCAGAAGGAGTGAGTCGATTATGTTGAGACGTTTGCTCCATTGAACTAACACACTTCTCTAGTGAAGTAGAAGTGCATATCGAGCAGAGAACCACATGTGCATAGAAGGCTTTGTACAAGCTAAGAAGGCACCCATGGGACAACACATACAGTTGCTTGAGGATGACCTAGAGTGATGGAGATCTCAACCTTTGCTACAAGGTTGAAGATGGAAGCCTACAGAGGACGAGAAGCTCATAGATGGGTGCAAGAGGAACTTTCAACAAAGTTTGAGATGGAGGATCTCGGTATCTAGTGACCTTGAGAGATGACATAGATGGATACATAGAAGATTAGCAGCAGAGGAGGCTACCTGTCACTCCAGTACAAAATGCCTCGATGCAGAGAGTACAAGATGCAGAGGGAGGATGATGTTTCGCTTCAGAGGGAGTGACTACAGTAGATCTCAGAGTTCGAGAATCTTGACATGATTCTTGGGATTAGAGGTGTGGCAGAATCCAAAGGAGATTTTCCTTATCCGAGGAAAATATGTGGTCGAGATCTTGTAGCGGTTCGAGACATTGGATTGCAAGACCATAGCTACATTGATAGCATCGAACTTGAAGTTATGTGATCCTACTTCAAAGACAGTTGATGCCATAGTCTACAAGTAGATGATTGGTTTGTTTTGATGTACTTGACAAACATGAGGCCGAATATATGCGGTGAACACTTTGTGCCAGTACATGGTGGAGCCAAAACGTGTTCACATGGTTGAACAAAGTACGTTCTGAGGTACCTGAAGGGTACGATCGGGTATGGCCTCAGATATGCTAGAGATCAGAGGGATCTGCCTGCTGGGATATGTCGACTGCAATTGGGATTTTAGTGCTACAGAATTCAGATAGGAAGAGCATTTCAGGGTGTTGCTTCAGCTTGAGGTCTGGCATGATTTTTTGGTGCATTAAGAAGCAAACAAGCGTAGCACTGAGTACAGTTGAGGCAAAGTATATTGCAACTTGTTCAACAAGTTGTGAGGCAGTGTAGCTTCGGAAGCTACTTGCGGGATTGTTCGATGTTCAGTTAGAGGTGACTTGTGTGTACTGTGACAACTAGAGTTGTGTGAAGTTGTTTGAGAATCCAAGTCGAAGCACATCGAGATCAAGTATCACTATATCCAGTGTATGGTGCAGAGAGGAGCAGTGAAGCTTCAGTATGTTGCGGCGGATGAGCATATAGCCGATGTCTTGACCAAGCCTTTGGCGAGAGTGAAGTCGGAATACTTCAGGGACAAGCTTGGAGCGGTGCAGATCGATGTCCATCGTAAGAGGGAGTGTGAAGTCCTGTTGGAGCCAGGCCTACATCCAATATGAAATAGGACTGGCTCTGTAGATGATGAAGTTCTGGTTGGAGTCGGGCCTACATCCAGTATGAAATAGGACTGGCTCTGTAGATGCTGAAGTCTTGGTTGGTTGGCCTACATCTAGTATGAAATAGGACTGGCTTTGTAGTTGATGAAGTCCTGGTTGGAGCAAGGCCTACACCTAGTATGAAAAAGGATTGGATCTGTAGTTGATGAAGTTCTGGTTGGAGCCGGGCCTACATCCAGTATGAAAGAGGACTGGCTTTATAGTTGATGAAGTTCTAGTTGGAGCTAGGCCTACATCCAACATGAAACAAGGCTGGCTCTGTAGAACTTCCGAGGATGTATAGATTCGCAAGATGTCACTAGTTAATGGTCGACGAGATGAGAGTTGCTGCAGCCATGACGACGACAACGATCTAGAGTGATGATGATCCAACGATGATGATGATGTCCAAAGATTCTGTCCAGTTGTGGTGATGACTGCGTCGAAAGAATACCTTCCTTGTTAAGAGGGAGTGTTGTTGAAAATGTAACTTCAGAAGATATTCTTCATTGTATTATTATTATTGTATTTTTATTGTACCTCCTTTCGGGGATGTTTTCCCTCCGATCGGGGTATCATTATTGTAATTGGTCATGTAAAGAGTCGAGGTAAAACCTCCGTTGTAAGTCGAGGCAATATACCCAAGGAAATAATGTAAAACGTATTTCTGGTCCCCCACAAGGACATGTTGGCCTAGTCAGTTAAAGAAATCGACCCTGTTGAGGGAAAAGGTCACACACATGTTTCAGTGTAAATAGGAAGGCACCCTCCCTCCTTTGGACACACTGCAAGCTCGAGCACGTTCACTCCTAGAGCGAGAAAGACAATTGCTAGTGAAGAGGAAGAAGCAGCAGTAGAAGACATCTTATCTTTGGGTTTTCTATCTCCGTCTAACTTTGTACTAAGTGATGAATCTATACAAAAGAAGTTGCTGGGTTTTCTCCCTTGTGGTTTCCCAGGATAAAGTTCTTGTGTCTTTCTTTTGTGTTGCACTTGTCTATCTTTTAGTGATCCTATTGCATATGGTTATGATGTTATGATCTTAAATATTTAAGACCTTGTATAACCATTAAAACTCTAACATGTCAAACCCTTGTGAACTAGGGTTCTTCTATTGTTGTTGTTGTACTCTATTATTGGAAATATTTTTCTTAAGAAAGGTTTGTTGGGTTTCCTAGGGTAAAATTTTTGTGTCTCTCGTGCATGGTTATCTTTTCGTGATCCTTGTTGAAAATTGTGACACTGAAGTTATTCTTATTGTACTTGTATTGTATTTCCTTGTACCTCCTACGAGAGATTATACCGATGTAATTACTCATGTAAACCCTAGAAAGAATCAATGTAAACCCCGAGGAAGACTAAGTAAAGAAAAGAATAAAAATAAATAATATTTTTGTATTTCCCCAAGACAAGCTGGCCCCGGTAAGACTGTCAAGTTGGCCCCAGTAAAAAGTCACTTGGAAAATCAGTATAAATAGGAGGTGCCCCTCCTCATTTGTTATTCACTCACTCAAGTTCGCTCCATCATAAGGAAGTGCGCTACTGCAGCTAGGAATGTTTTTCTAGGGTTGTATCTTAGAGGGACTTCTCTCTCTCTCTTTCTTCTTTTCTCTGTTCTCAGAAGCTATCATCTCTATACGAAGGTTTGCTGGGTTTTCCCGATTGGGTTTCCTAGTATAAATTCTTGTGTTCTTTGTTTCAGTGCTTTGTCTTTCTTCTAGAGATCCTATTGTTTATTTCCAATTAAGTTATGTTGCTATAATCTTGTAAAAACTAACATGGTATCAGAGGAGTTATAGAAGAGGCCATTTCTGAAAGCTAGGGTTTGACCTTTCAAGGCCTTCTCTCATCTCTTCAGCATAAAAAGAGTTGTGGAAACTTCGCTCAAGGGAGGGGCATCTTTGGTGAAAGAAAAATCAAATTTCGAGAAGTTTCATATTTTTGACCTAATTTCGCTGCTGTAGAAATTAGGGTTTCAAGTTTTGTGCTGATCAGGCCACTGTTTTGGGTCGACCTACCCTCCCTCAACTTGCCTTGATAGGGCGCATCTATCTGTGAGGTTAGTTTCTTTAAATTCAAAAGTTCATTTTTGACCTAACTCTTACTAGGGTTTCTTGTTCAGATCTGCAGCCACGATGATTGGAATGAAGGTTGAAGATCGTCTTGATGGGGCTACAAACTTCATATCTTGGAAGCCTAGAGTTCTTCTCATCTTGGAAGAAAATGATCTCTTGAAGTTTGTCAATAAGAAAGTTCCAGAACCAGAAGTGGAAGAAAACAAGTCCTAATGGAGGAAGAGTGATGCTAAAGCAAGAAGGATTATGGTGGACTCAGTCAAAGATCACTTGGTTCCACAAGTCCCATAAAAGAAGACAACTAGGAAGATGTTCAAGAACTTGAAGAAGTTATTTGAACACAGTAGCATCAATGTGATTCTCACATTGAGGAACCAACTATCAAATATGAAGATGATCAAGTCTGAATCAATTGCCTCATATTTCATGAGGATCACCGAACTTCGAGACAAGCTAAGGACCAGTGGAGATAACATGAAGATAAGGAAATTGTCATGACCACCCTAAATGGTCTTCCACCATCTTGGGAATCTTTCATCCAAACAATAATTGGTCGAACCAAGCTGCCCAAATTTGACAAGTTATGCGCAGATTGCACTCATGAAGAGACAAGGATTGCAGCAAGGAAAATATTCCATGGTTCTCAAGTTGAGGAGAATCAAGCCTTCATTTCTCATGCTAAGAAAGGCAAGGGAAAAGGAAGGAAGTTTCACAAACATAAGCACCAAGCTAGGAGACCAAGTTCTTCTCCAGATCGAAGGGAGAATAAGGATTTATCACACATACAATGCCATAAGTGCAAGAAACATGGTCATTATGCAAACAAAAGGAAGCATGAAGCCTCAACCGCTAATGTTGATGAAGACACTCCTCACAAGAAGTCAAGGAATGATGATCGTTCAGAGTTCTTCTTCTTGTACTCTCCATATTGAAGAGATGATTTGAAGATCCAAAATGTGATGATCTTCCAACAAGCATAAGAAGATCAACAGACTCTGGTAGTGGAAGCCCATCAACAAAGCAATAAAAGGTAAGTATTTGATTTTACATGCTCTGGTAGATTGGATTTGGTTGCTTTGAATATGTTTTACGTAGATCTACATTCCTAGACTCAGGAAGTTGTGGAGCATGTGATATAGTTTCTTTATTGATGAACAATAGGCTTATGTAGTATTTGCTATGTACATGATTGATGTATTTGTAACTTCAGAATGTATTCACTAGTATATCTTATGTATTGTACCCCAATGTTTCTATCGGGAAGTATCTGTGATATAAACAAGTCATGTAAAGTCATTGAGGTTAACCCTCCATTGTAAGTCGGGGCAATAGTCCCCACATTTGAGTCAAGGTTAACCCTCCTTGTTGATCGGAGGGCAAAGTCCCCACAGTTGTGGGGCACTAGGGTTATTAGACTCTCCTAGAGAAGTTGGCCCTGGTAAGTAATTATTAAGTGGGGCCGACTTGTTGGAGTGGATATTAAGTGAACGAAAGAATATAAATAGAGAGTGAGCCTCTCTATTTATCATACACACACTCACTCACTGGGGCGCATGAGTGAGAGAGGAGAAGCTCTCTCAAGTGAAAGAGAGAGAACAACTGTGGAGATCATCTTTTTTTGTCTTTGGGTTTTACTGCTGCTATTGGTGCTCATTCTATATCTGAGGAAGTTGCGGGGTTTTCTCCTTTATGGTTTTCCCGAGGAAAATTCTTTGTGTCTCTTGTCTCTTGTGATTATTGCTGTGCATGTTATTCTCTCAAATAAGATCCTAAGATCATATTGCTTAAATGATAAAAATCTAACATGGTATCAGAGTTGACCTGAGAAGAAGACATTGTGCAGCTGCACAAGTTAGGGATTCTTACTTTTTGGGTCTCTCTCCACAATCCATTAGCAAAAGGAGGCTAGGCTGGACCTCCATTGAAGGACGCATCTTTCTGTCGAAGCATAATTTGATTCCGAGCATTTTCAGTTTTTGGTGCGGGAAATTAGGGCTTTTTACAGAAGAGGAATTTTTGAGTGAGCCCAGCATAGTATTACTCTCCTCATCAAAATCGAAGTTTAGAGACCTGCGTCGAGATTTTTGGTTGGGTGAAACTCTGGGAAAGTCAAACCCTAATTTGACCCCGGGCCTGAAAAACCCTAAAATACTGAAACTGGTGGTTTTGGTACATTCGCTATATCTTGAGATTGGAAAAGGCTCAGGCGCTGAAACTTTCACAGGCCGAAGATAAATTCTTGATGTACCCTGTGTAAAAGTTTCAGACTCAGATTCGCTATATTCTAGGAGATATGTTTCCTCCAATTTAGGGTTTCATCCTCTCCCATGGTTCATCCCTAAACAGGACACCTAGGGGGAATTGCAATATCTCGGGCTACAAAGATCCAAATGAAATTTTGCAAGATGTTCTAGATAGGGCACGGACTGTACTTGCTTTGGTAAAAGTTTCCGACCCTGATGATGAAACTGGGACACGTGACAGTCCGTACAAGTTCGCTATGTTGAACAGCCTGAAATAAGTCGCCAATAAGTCACCTTGGGAAAACACTCATAAGTCCCAATTGGTGAAACCAATTCTGGTCAAAACTGTGGTGTTGGAAAGAGGACAGACGAGGTTACCTACGAAATTTCAGACATAGAGGAGCAGTAATTTCGTAGATACAACAGAAACAGTATCAGGCATTTCTGCATAAGAAATTGGTAAACTGGGGCTTCTTGTTCCGGGAGCTTTCCTCCACTGTTTTCAGAAAAGGAGTACATTGGATAGCTCGCCTTGAATAGGTCTATCTTTCTATCCAATTAGAACTGAAAGATTCCAAGTTTTGAAAATTAGGGTTTCTTTGACAAACCCTAGATCAGCCAGCTCCGGAACCAGGACAGACACCTCAAATCGGTAAGATCTAATCTTTTGTTATTTACATTTGAGGTTCTCCTTTTTAAATGACTAGTCACACCAGCTTGATGACAAGTTTGGTGAAACTGACAAATTCCAAGCATGGAAGTATTGGATCTCACTGGTTCTTGAAGAAAATGAATTGGACACCTACATAAGTGGAGAGGTTCCAGTTCCAGAGGGAGATGAGGCTAAAAGCCTTACACAAGAAGAACTTGGTCAAGGCCAAGAAGATCATTGCTGATTCAATCACGGATCACCTTATACCACAAGTGTCTTCCCTAAAGACACCGAAAGAGATGTTTGATTCCTTGACCAAGCAATTTGAAGGAAAGAACATAAATCAGAAGATGACTTTGAGAAAACAATTGAAGAATCAGAATGCAGAGACCATACAGTCATACTTTACAAGGGTCTCTCAAATCAAAAGAACAACTTGAAGCAGTAGAAGAAGAAGTGGAGAATGCAGAAGTTGTGATAACCACCTTGAATGGCCTCTCAGGATCTTGGGATTCATTCATTCGAGGAATGCGTGCCAGAAGGAAGTGATTACTTTCAACAGACTCTGGGAAGAGTACACACAAGAAGAAGCTCGACTCATAATAAGAGAAAAGAAGATGGGAGCAACAGAAGATCAAGCTCTCACCATCCAAAGAAGATCCCTCAAGCGATGAAGAATACGAAGGACTCAACTCTTGAAGAACCTCTTATCCATCTTAGCATTTGGATAAGAAATGATGCTGTTATGAATGAAGAAGATGATGAAGCTGAAAGAAGGAGTCTACCCATTCAATTGTCATTTCATGATATTCAGTTGATGTGTTATGCATGATAGAATGTTTGCATTAATGATAGTATAGTACTAATATGCAGGTGATGGGTAAGTAGCTCATGGTGCTATAGAAGTCTCCATTGCTACTTATCTAGAATGAAACCTCTTTGCTGACATATTGGATTAGTGCACAATCTCATTGTTGTCCTGGTAGAGATGGAAGGCATCTAGAAAGTTTTCGTGAGATATGGATGAATGTTGTATTGTCTAAAATAGTTGCATGATCATATATTTATGCATAAGAATTTGCCATTATGAATATGCCTTATGAAATGTTTCTAACCATACAAATGCATTTGACTTGTAGGAAAGATCGCGTATAAGAAAAGAAGGATGAGACTTGTTCCGAAGAACAAGTGACGACAGACAAAGAAGAATATGACGATACTTTCAAAGAAAGAAGAAATCTTAGACACAGTGCAGTTATGTGACACTGTTGAGTGACATCATTGATACAGAGCCTTCCAGTTATGAAGAAGTAGCCAAGAAGAAAGGGAAGGAGAGTACTAGTTCAAGAAGAATGATGTCTAGGATGTAGTATCGAAACTTGAAGGGAAGTCCGTAGTATCTTCCATATGGATCTACAAGATCCAGCATGCAGTAGATGACAACATCGTGGGATACAAGGCAGGATTCGTAGCATGAGGCTTCTCACAGAAAGAAGGCATAGACTACGAAGAGACATTTGCATCCAGTGGGAGTTGAGGCACATGATAGGCAGACTCATGTGTGCAAATTAAAGAAGGCCTTGTATGAGCTCAAAAGGCACCCATGGGATAACACCTACATGAGGAGCTTGAAGATCACCTAGAATGATGAAGATATTAACCTTTGCTACAAGATTGAAGATGAAAGCCTATAGAGGATGACAAGCTCACAGATGGGTGCGAGAACGTTTTCAAGATAGAGGATCTTGGTATCTAGTGACCCTAGATGGATACATAGAATAATAGTAGCAGAGGAAGCAACAACTTGTCACTCCAGTATAGGATACATAGAGTACGAAAGGCAGAGGGAGAATGATGCTCTGCTTCAGAGGGAGTGACTGTAGAAGATCCTGAGGTTTGACATGGTACGATAGGATGGACAGATTTTTGATGACTCTAGGCTTCACCTTTGCTTCAAGGTTGAAGTCGGAAGACCAGTGATGCTCTTGTTACATGTCCATGACTTGTTCCTGACAGGAAAAGAGGAACTCATTAAAGTTGCAAGAAGGAGTCTTGCTATTGAGTTCGAGATGAAGGACTTGGAGATGATGCACTACTTTCTAGGCATGGAGGTGTGGCAGAATGCGGATGGAATCTTCCTGGGACAAGGGAAGTATGCAGTAGAGATCCTGAAGAGGTTCAGGATGATGGACTGCAAGGCCATGACCACACCTATGGCATCGAACCTGAAGCTATTGAGTGTTGCTTCATCAGAGTCGGTTGATGCCACGATGTATCGTCAAATGATTTCTTCCTTGATGTACCCGACGAATACGAGACCAGATATTTGCTTTGCTATGAACACATTGAGACATGTTCACCTGATGGTTGCAAAGCATGCAGTGAGGTACCTGAAGGATACAGTTGAGTATGGGCTCAAGTATGATACGAATCTGAAGATTAACCTGGAGGTTTATGTGGATCTGGATTGGGCAGGCAGTGCCATTGATAGAAAGAGCACTTCTTGGTGTAGCAAGAAGTAGTCCTACGTGGCACCGAGTACAGTCGAGGCAAAATATGTTGCCACTTGCTATTTGGGAGGTAGTATGTTTTTTTTTGAAAACTACTATTTGATTTGGTTGATCTGACTTGCATTTTTTGTATGATGCAGAGAGGAGCAGTGAAGCTCTAGTATGTGATCGAGATCGAGATCTCTTGAAAGAGGGAGTTCTAGCATATCCGGTGAGACATGTTGTTTGAGCATAAATCCTGGCGAAGCTCGTAGGTTGCTCAGACGTAATCAGTCATGTAGGTTGTCCTCGGATGTAATCAGTCCTAGCAAAGCTCGCAGCTTATCCTTGGACGTAATCAGCCTTGATGTGATTCTATGCTAGAAATGGCTAGAGTGAAGTTTGAGTACTTCAGGGAGAAGCTTGGTGTTCTCCAGATCAAGGTTCCCTCCAAAGGGAATTGATGTGTTTGTTGGCCCTTCTGACATGGTGGAAGGCTGAGCTTCACATGGTTAGATGTAAGTGCAGAGATGCTCTGATGTGATTGTGGGTTGTGTTACCACATGATCAATGCAGAGATATTCTGATGTGATTGAGGGATATGTTCCCACATGATCAGATATAAGTGCAGAGATGCTTTGATGTGATTGTGGGTTGTGTTACCACATGATCAGTGCAGAGATATTTTGATGCGATTATGGGATGTGCTCTCACATGATCAGTGTAGAGCCATTCTGATGTGATTGAGGGATGTGTTCCGACATGATCGGATGTAAGTGCAGCACCTTTCTGACATGATGAGGTCGAATGTAAGTGCAGAGCCTTTCTGACATGATGAGGTCGGATGTAAGTGCAGTGCCTCTTTGACATGACAAGGTCGGATGTAAGTGCAAAGCCTTTCTGACAAGATGAGGTCGGATGTGAGTGCTGGGCCTTTTTGACATGGGTTTTGGATGTGTTTCTCCCATGGTTAGATGTGAGTGCTGGGCGTGCCTTTCTGACATGGTTCTTGGATGTGTTCCTCCCATGGTCAGATGTAAGTGTTGGGCGAGCCTTTCTGACAGGGTTCATTCCATGGTCAGATATAGGTGCTGAAGACGATGAAGACCTACATGAAGGATAGGCCTACAACCAGCATGAAAAAGGGCTGGCTCTGTAGAACTACCTGTGACGAGTAGAATTGAGATAGCACCAATGATGATGACCCAGTGATGATCCAGATCAAGTGATGATCCATACTTGATGATGATCCAGATCAAGAGATGATCCAGACTTGACGATGATCCAGTGATGCTCCAGATCAAGTGATGATCCAAACTTGATGATGATCCAGTGACGCTCTAGATCAAGTGATGATCCAGACTCGATGATAATCCAGTGATGATCCAGACTTGATGAAGATGACTTGATGATGAAGATGACTTGAAGATGAAAATGACTTGAAGATGAAGATTGTTATCACCAACCTTGTAGTTGCCTATGTATGATGAATCTAGGATGGATGGTAGAGGAGCAAGCAACTGGGGAGGTGGAACCAAGACTGCCTAGACTTTCGAATGGATGGTTGTCACTTCAATCAAGGCAGTCTTTGCTTTATGTTATCTCAGTCCAAGACAACAATGGGGGAGACCCGGATCTACTCACGACAGGAGAGATCAGACCTAGACACCAGAATAGATCAAATGCACTTTGAGGTACGTAAGGTGTAAGGTGTTCAGAAACTCTAGATCTACAGTAGGAATCAGTAGATGGATTAGGACTTCAGCAGTATATTGGCTGATCCAAAGCAGTAATCGGATGACCTTTGGGGGAAATGGTTAGATCTAAGGTTTTGGTACTAGCAACTAAAGAAGATGATCTTTGCCTTGGGAAGCGTAACTGAGGCAGGATGGGCAGGAAAATAGTCGGAACTATCTAGTACCTGGCTGGCAGACTCAATGGAAAAGGTGAACAGGTGTGATTGTCTGAGTCATCAAGGAACAACCACTTTCAAGGGGAAGAGTTCAATTCAGGGCTAGCGCTAAGGATGGGAGATCAGTGCCTTTCGTGCATTGGGCAATGGAGTCAGTATACACCCAGTGTTGAGGTAAACCCTGATCTATGGACCCAGATAAGTGTTTTGGTCTGGATGGCTCAGTTAAGGTAGGAATTAAGTCAAGGAAGGCTAGCGCTAGGGTTGGATGAGACAGATCTGTAGATCTGAGGCCACCAACAGACAACCAGCTTAGCGTTGAAGGTGAAATGGGATCAGGAGGGGCCGATCTACACACTTGGTTCAGAGAAATTTGGAAAAAGTCAGATCTTGAAAAAGTCAAAGTTGATGATCGAGGATGAAAGGGTAAAACACTGATTTCTTCAGATCTAGGGCAAACAGGCTGAATCTAGCTCAGCATTAGGGGTGTTCTGGAGTGCTCAGGACCTGATCTATCAGCCTAGCTTGTTAGATTTTGGAAACAGTAAACTCCAGAAAGGTCCAGTTTTTCAGTGATGGCGCTAGGGTTGTTTTCAGTCTAAAATTCAGATCTAGGTCACACTGTCATGAATCTAGACAGTGTTGGGGGTGATTTGGACTGTGTGAGATCTGATCTATCAGTCTATCTAGTCAGAAATCAGAAAAAGTCAAAACCCTAGCAGGTCAAATTTTCAGTGGGGGTGCTATGCAGTTTTCAGACAACATTTCAGATCTAGGTCAAACCAATAGGAATTTGACCAGTGTTGTAGTAGATTCAGTGAGGGGGAGGCCCGATCTATGAAACCCAACAGTGGTTTGGCCAAAGATCGGACGGTTCCCGAATTTAGTATTTTTTAGGAGTGTTTTAGTATTTTAAGGATTTTTCAAAAAAATGGAAGGAAAAGTGGTACAATGGATTGATATTTGCTAAAGAGAAGAGAATTACCTGTTAGATCGTACCTGGAAATGCTTGTAGAAGCCTTAATAGTGATGATCCTTGCTATCCCGATCAATTCTTGAAGATCCACGTGATTTCTATGATAGATGTAAGCCCCAAGCCACCAATGCGCCCCCTATCCTGCATGAGCAAACATCAACAATATCAGATTTGCTAAGACAAGATAAAGAAACCAAATGCTATAGGAAAGTAAAAAGAAGTAATCATAGATCACAATGACACTAATGAAAACCCATTGATAAACGCTCCAGCCAAAACGCCCTCCTGTAGACAAGACAATGATAGCAGAAAAAATATAGATCTCACATGAATTTCCACAATGCTAGGAAGCAGAAGACTATCCAATCACCATTGAGAACATTAGATGCAAAGCAGATCTAGAAAATATCCACGGAAAATTCTTTCTATTATTAAGATCCAAGAGCCAAAGACCCCTTACAAATGAGAAGCTCTCTTCTTTAAATAGAAATGAGAGAACCACAATCATAACCGAATCCTACTTTCAAAACAAGTGGCTAAGATTAAAAGATAAAATATTCTAATTGATGGTTGAGATGAGCTCAACATACAATATATGGATCAATATAACCATAAAGTACCAAAGTGGACTAAAACACCCAACAAGAGGGTACCCCACTCAACAAGAAATAAATGAAGCACATGGTGGGTCCATGGAGTGTTAACTAACTCCCTATGGGTGCTCCATGCCACAATAAAATAATATAATATTTTAATTCTTTGACTTTGTGTCTCATTGAGGAAATCGTGAGCCTCCCAAAAGCTCCAGAAAATAATATAAAATGCCCAAAAAAAATAGGGGTGGGCCCAATCGGGTGCTGCAACTGCTGGAGAAGGTGCGGAGGACATCACTCTCATCATCATGACTCATCCCATGTCATTTCTTTGCCTCAGTAGCCCAAATTGATTTCTTCAATAGCCATTTAATCATTTTTTAATCTGCCTCGGGAAACGTCAACCTGCCAAACCAGCCTCCTAGGGTGCCTGCGTTGTCAAACTGAGCCCACCAGGATCTCTAGGATGGGGGTACTATGGTACAAACAAGTGGCTGCACCCCCCCATGTCCATACAACGCCCTAGGAGATCCAAATAAAACATTTCCCTACTCAGACACATCATCCTGTGAAGCAAAACTGCATTAGAAAGGTAAAATGAGCCTGATCATTTCTGCAAGTGCCCGAAACTAAAAATAAATTGTCTCATTAGACTCAGAGAGTCCAAATCCATCTAGGGTGTATACTCATACCCCTCTCAGGTCTCTACCTGATCATCAACCATATCCAATAGACAATATAACCATCTGTAAATGATCAGATACCAATAATATAACTCAGACTATCATCGATCTGCTGCAAGTGTTATAAGGCTAAGACATGCTCTACAACTCATTTAAACAACAATCACAACAAGTAGCAGTCATTTCATTGGAGGTACATCAACCAAATACACATATAAGGCTTTACTTATTATTACTCAGACTAGACTTTCAGGACTATACTCACTTCATAGTTGTAGTCAATTTGCAAGTGAAGGGTGAAGGATGAAATTTACCAGGCTAGGGCAACAGATGACTTCCTACTTAACATCATGACACTTTGGATATGGAAAGGAAAAACTCACTAAAACCAATGTCGGACAAACAACACAAGGAATGGCAGTGCCTCACAAATGGTTGAGTTGTTTAGAGAGTGCTTATTCAACTTAGGCATCATGACTACATCAAGTTTGATCCAAGTTCATTAGGGTCATCAATTTTATTTCCATGGCCCTTTTGGCCTATATGACCCTTTTGGGACTTCACCAGTACTTAAAAGCACAGCTAATCACAGCTTTCATCTGGGACATATTTATATTTATAAGGTCAACAATATTTGGATATATCATATTTTAACCATTGCTTTTTGGACCTTTTCTTATACCCTTCAAGGGGTATTTTAGCATTTCATTGCTCTTGCCCTTTTTCACATATGTTAAGAAACACAGTTTTAGCGTTTTCATTTTCCATGGGCGCATATATAATATTTTCAATACAGGCAGTACATGAGCTTTTAGTTTTAGCCAAAAACATCTCAAGTGACCAGGGGGAGTTCTGCACAGTGCCAAACATCGGGACAACCAACCAGAATCATTTAGGCATACAATCCAACTCACCAAAGGCAAGTTCTGTTACCAACTCAGAGCCAAGACACACTATAAACAGGGAGGTTTGTCCAACAAATGTTCTAGCGGGGAAAAAGGTCCTCCATGCTATAAGTCAAGAAGTTAGTCGGGTTGAAAACAAAACTGGAAGGTAATGGATGGGTGGAGACAATGAAAGGTGAAGCCAACACTAGCAAGCCAAAACAATGGTGGGAATGACTACATCTATTCTCCCTAAGGAGGGTAAAACCAATGAGTATAGATCACGAACTTCAAAGTCAGAGTAGGGACATCAATACATGATACAAATACATCCAAGTCCATATAATTATGACCGCCAGATCATGACACTACATGTTAATACATGTCACAAAGATGAGTATAAGAGCAATGATGACCATAACACAATATAATAAAAGCCGAGTCATAATCGTGCATATCATCCATCTAAACCATCATCTGTCCAATGAGAAAGTACTGATATAAATTTGGGCATCAATATCTGCTCTGTAAATGACTAAATGACTACATAAGTCCTCAAATCTGAGTGTCCTGAGACTCAGTCCTGACATGGGAGAGTACAATAGTCCACAAATAAAATAATGATCTGTCAAAACTGCTCATCTCAGCATCTCATATGTAAGAGATCTGGCTGAAAAATGTACTGTATCTAAAAAATAGAATATGGTAGCCCGGCTACTATATATGTGATAACAAAGATGAATTGATGATGATCCAGATGATACAGAGAAGAAGACTTGTGCTGATAAATTGTGTTGAGAGAATACATTCTTAGTTAAGAGGGAGTGTTGATGTATTTGTAACTTCGGAATGTATTCACTGGTATATGTTATGTATTGTACCCTGATGTTTCTAGCAGGAAGTATCTGTAATATAAACAAGTCATGTAAAGTCATTGAGGTTAACCCTCCATTGTAAGTTGGGGCAATAGTCCCCACATTTGAGTCAAGGTTAACCCTCCTTGTTGATCGGAGGGCAAAGTCCCCACAGTTGTGGGGCACTAGGGTTATTAGACTCTCCTAGAGAAGTCAGCCCTGGTAAGTAATTGTTAAGTGAGGCCGACTTGTTGGAGTGGACATTAAGTGAACGAAAGAATATAAATAGAGAGTGAGTCTCTCTATTTATCATACACACACTCACTCACTGGGGCGCATGAGTGAGAGAGAGAGAACAACTGTGGAGATCATCTTTTTCTGTCTTTGGGTTTTACTGCTGCTATTGGTGCTCATTCTATATCTGAGGAAGTTGCGGGGTTTTCTCCTTTATGGTTTCCCTGAGGAAAATTCTGTGTCTTAATGATTTAGACTAGGATTAATTTCAATCGTACATCTCATTGAAAGATTAGGGTTTTGGTGTTATAAACCCAATTGTTAATTTAGATATACACAAAAATATCAACATAAGAGATAATTAGTAAGCTCCAACTTTATTATTATTGAAATGATTCTTTTGATGGGATGAATCAACCCTGTTCACTTGTCTCTTCGAGGGGGCTACCTCCTAATGAGCTAAGCTCAACATACAATATTCTTCTCCACACACTCATAAGGAGGACTCCATCTCTATTTATAGAATCACAATACACTACAATATATTCTAACCTCCTAACCATTGAGGTTCCATTACATTTATTTACTAATATAGTGGCCATTATTTAATAACAACATATTGGACCTAGTCAACTCTACATTGAATGGCCTCCACTACTACTATAATGGGCCCTTTGAGCCCCCCATTACAGCTCTAGGGAGTGTCATAACATTTGGTAGATTAGGGTTTCAACACAAGTATAAAGACAAGTTGAGATAGAGAGTTAATCCATGGTTTTTGTTGGACAATTGAATAGTTGAGTAGGTTAAGCGAACGAAGGAAAGAAAGTAAAGACAAAAGGAAGAGGATTGACGAACAACAAGTGGGGGTTGAAGCAGCGTTACCAACATCGACCAAGAAATGGCAGATGTCCGAAAAATCGTGATTTTTTCGGTCGGCCGATTTTTCTCCAAAAAATCACAGAAAAAACCGGGTCGATGTTTGTCGAGAAATTGCTGATTTTTGCCCGAAAAATTGGCCCGAGAAGTCGTGAGTCGATGCAAAAAATCGCCTGCGCGGGATAGGGCCAAAAAAAGATGGGTTTAAGTTGGGGTTTTTCAATTTTTTTTGCTCATTTGGACTTTAACAACGAGTGAGAGGTGAGCTAAGAAACTGAGAGGGCAAGTGAAGAGACCAACAACGGATTTAGGCAACATTTTCTTCGCCATCAAGCATCAAATTGAAGATTTATTTTGTCATTTGGGGTTTTTTTCCACAATTATCACAACTGAAGGTAAGTAAAAAATCTGCCCATCATTTGTCATTTTTCCAAGAGGGATTCTTGTTGATTTACGTTGCCAATTAATTCTCCATCTTCAAAAACGATTTTTATAGGGTTTTAAGCATTTTTTTTTGCAACTGTTATGTATTTTGCATTTTTTTTCTTGCCCTAGATCCTTATAAATCCTCATTAAAATGTCTATTTATTTTCCCTCATCAAATTAGTGTTTGAAATTTTGAATGCTCAATATTTCTTGGAATTATTCTTGTGTTTTACATTTTCATTAATCACAGATGCTAAAAAACGTTTTTTTTCTTGCCTTAGGTTCAAACTTCAAGTTCAAAGTATCAAGATTCAAGCTTCATTTTGTCCATAATAACTCCATATACAAGATGCCAAAGGCTTTGGATCCATTTTGGGATGGGGCACACATGTTGACCCACTCAATCGAAAAATTCTCACTTGCAATCTATGTGGGAAAAGAATGGCAGGTGGGATAAGTAGGTTGAAATACCACCTTGCACAAATAGCAGGGCATGATGTGGGTCCCTGCAACCAAACAACCTTGGAACTTATTGCTAAGGCAACGCAAGCGATTGAGGGCACTGGGCTAAGGAAACAATACATGGAGGCTGCGAAGAATCAAATTGCTTCAAGATTCTGGTCCGCAGCAGGAGTAGGGTGTTGAATTTTAGCATTAGCATAAATACTTAAAAAAATTGCAGATTAACTTAAGCAAATGACAAGTGCAGTAAAATAACATTCATCACATCAGCGCAAGGGACACAAAAGTTTTCACTGGGGAAACCTTCAAAGGACAAAAACCCCAAAAAGCATTAGTAGCTCATCTCGTAAATGAAATGACTTAGAAAATTCTTCAAAAAGTTCCTCAAACCCCAATCTGGGTCAAACCACAGTATAAAGTAAAATTTTCTCAGCAAAAATCATAACAAGGGTTTCAAACCTTAGTTACTCAAATTTCCAGATCTGCCCGAAAATAATCAAGACTGCCCAAAAACAATCTGCCCGAACATTTATCAGATCTACCCGGAAAAATTAGGGCTTGCCCATAAATGCTTCTTCCATGCCTGGATCTTCCCTCTGTCTTGCCCGATTGTTTTTTTTCTTTCTGCCCAGAATATTTGTTTGCCTCCTTCACCTGCCTGAATGGCAGATCTAGTCTGCCCGGGGTTGTAGCAGACTGCCCAAAGTTTGTTATGGGCAGCTCGTGACCCTCCTGCTACTGCTGTGGGAGTGGGCAGACCCACGTCTGTTGGGCTGAGGTCTTAGGCCTGCCCGAAAGCCCTTTGGGACTGCTTACTAGCAGCCCGTGGCCTGTAGCAGGTAGCCCGGGTCTGTTGGGAGTAGCTCGTGGTTGCAGCTCTGTGGTAGCTCCCGGGTCCACTGAGGGTGCCCAGATGTGCTCTCGGGCCTAGCTATAAGTCTAGCAGGGCTGCTCGAGAAGAAACTCAGTTGCTCGAGAAGAAAACCAGCAGCCTGAGAAGAAGGAGATGGTTGTCGTGGAGGAGAGAGAAGTGCTAAGAGGACTATCAGCCTTCCTGAGATGAAAAGTATGGCTGCCCGAAATCTGGAAGTCTACGTGACTATTGAAGATGAGGGTTGCTCAAACCCTAAGACAAAAATGAAGAAACCCTACCTGAGGGTTTTGTTGAGAGATCTTCAAAAACAACAGTACCTGTGATGTCAAGTGAATGTGTAATAATGAAATGACTTGATCTTCTTTTATAATCTTTAGTCACCTGTAAGTGGGCCAAAATTAGGAAAAACAAAATAATAATATTTTATTCTTTCTTAATTTCACTTTTACCATTTTACCTTTTAGTAGTCTAAAAGGTCCTTTAAGTATTTTTGACTTTTACCAAAAGTCCTTATGTAACTTTGACTTTCACCCGTGGTCCAAAACTCCTTATGTATTTTTGACTTTTGACTTTAACCTTTTTCCAAGTGCCCCTGTTGTCATCACTTGTGGTCTTTTTGATTCCATTCAAAGTACATCATCATAAACCAAGAGAGTTACTAATGCTTTTATCACACACTCTATCTGACACTAAGATCATGTACTAGGGTAACTTAACCAAGGGTAGCTAAGCCTTAGAGAAGTACACAAAGCCCATAGATCAAGGATCAGAGTGTCACACATGACTAGACCAAGTCTAGGGCTTACAGTGCCTTCCTGGTAACCGACCAGATGCCTAAGCCATGGGCTACATAATTTGACCCTAGGTCAAATACTTGGTAACAGACCAAGCGCCTCCATTCTCCAAGAGAATAGCTACTCAGAACTAAGTTGAGTCTACCAGTACTAGGCTGGTCCACATCGTGGTCTCGGACCAGATCTCTACCATTCAATAGAATGGTCACTCAACACTAGGTTGAGTCTACCTAGCGCAGAGCTCGGTCCATATCACGGTTAAGGACCAGATATCTACCATTCAACAGAATGGTCACTCAACACTGGGTTGAGTCTACACAGTGGTCCCAGACCAGGTGTCCCCATTCTCCTAAGAAAATGGCTCTCGATGCTGCTAAAAAAAATCAACACTCTCTCTCAGCGAGAGAGGCATTCTCTGCCATACCAAGCTTGTCACGAAAGTACACGAACTTTGATGCTGATAGAGGCTTGGTCAAGATATCTGCAATTTGTTCATCCGTACGAATGTACTGCAACTTCAGAGCACCTCTTTGCACTAGGTCTCTGATGAAATGACACCTCATTTCAATGTGTTTCGATCTATCATGAAACACTGGGTTCTCTGAAAGCTTTATACAACTCTGATTATCGCAATGGATGATCGTTGAGTCAAGCTTTCGCTCAAACAGATCAGATAACAATTTTCTGAGCCAAACTGCTTCCTTGCATGCATCACTTGGAACAATATACTTTGCTGCAGCTGTACTCTGAGCTATGGAACCCTGCTTCCTGCTGGACCAAGAGATCATTGCTGATTCCATACTGAAGCAATAACCAGAGGTATTTTTTCGGTTAACTGCACTACCAACCCAATTTGAATATGAATATCCAGATAACAATACTCCATTGCTCGAAGTATACCTGAGCCCATAAGTGATAGTACCTTGCACATATCTGAGTACATGTTTGGCAACTACCAAGTGTATGTGCTTCAGATCAGACATGAACTGACTCATTGCATTCACTGTGTAACAAATGTCTGGTCTCATATGCACGAGATACATTAGGGAACCGATGAGCTGTCTGTATAGAGTAGAGTTCACACTTTGTGAACTAGAGGCTGAGTTACGCAACTTTGTCAAGTTGGTAGTCATTGGTACACTCATGGACTTGCAGTCCTGCATCCCAAATCTCTGCAAGATATCCACTGCATACTTTCCTTGTGTCAGGAAGATCTCACCTGGCTTTTGCCAGACTTCTAAGCCAAGGAAGTAATGCATCAATCCAAGATCTTTCATCTCGACTTCAGAGGTAAGCTGCCTCTTACATTGGTCTATCAACTGTTCATCACCTGTAAGAAACAAGTCACCTACATATAGAACAAGTATCAAGACATGATTATGAACAACCTTAAAGTACAAGTTAGAATTGGTTGTACTTTTGGAAAACCCCAAGCTATGGAGAAATCCATCCATCCTGGCATACTAGACTCTTGGAGCCTGTTTCAGTCCATACAAGGCTTTCTTCAGTTTACATACATGGGTCTTCTTCCCATGAGTGACAAAGCCTTCAGGTTGTTCAATATAAACTTCTTCCTTAATCTTACCATTGAGAAAGGCAGTCTTTACATCCATCTGATGTAACTTCCGTCCGAATACTGCAACAAGTGAAATGATGGTTCTGATGGTAGTATACCTGGCAATAGAAGCAAATGTCTCGTCATAGTCAATGCCTTCTTTTTGAGTGAAGCCACGAGCTACGAATCTGGCTTTATACTTCTCCACACTGCCATCTGCAGCATGCTTGATCATGCTGTTCATGATCACGCAGTGAAAGATGAATGGTGGGGAGGAAGACTGCGTTAGTTGTAATTTCTTCTCGACGTTTCGAGCCGCAAAGTAGGGCTCATCATCAGGAGAAAGTCTCAAGGTTAAAATAGGTACGAAAGATAGTATTAATATGTGTGAGAATATATTTAAATCAGTTTTTTATTAGTTTAGCCGACAATCTAAATGCTGAGATTTTAATAATAATTCATTATTATTTATTTGTAGAGTAGTTTATAAGTCAATAATTTTAATTTTCTTTTTTAAAAACTTGTTTAAAATTTTTTAGTTTTAGGAATAAACTGTAATAGGTTTTCTTTAAGGTTGTAGTTTATATTAAATTAATTTTAATTTTTTTTTAATTTCTATATTAAAGTTTTTTAAAAATATCGGTTCTAAAGTTGCTTTTAGGTTTTTAATATATTTTTAAGTTTTAATAAATTTATTATTATTATTATTATTATTATTATTTTTTTATTATTTATTTATTTATTTATTATTAAAGCTTTATAAAATATCAATTCTAAAGTTGTTTTTAGGTTTTTAATAAATTTTTAGGTTTTTTAATAAATTTAATTTTGTAACAATTATTTTAATTTTTGTTTTTAGAGACTACTAGAGTTATTGTTTTTTGTGTGCGGAATATTGTTTCTAAGACGGTGAATTATGGGGCGCCAGCTCTCATTAAGCTTGAGGCCATCATCCCTATTCAAATTTGATGGAGCCTTCTCTATCTCAATGGCCTCCCTGATTTTTCTCCTTCTACAATGTTCCTCTCTAGCGATTAGTTTTGTCTCTTCAATGCGTATGTGGTGGGCATGTTCAGCTAGTGCTGATTTCTGATGACGATCGTGCCTGATGTCTGCGCAATGTTCTTTGAGTCTCGCTTGTATGGAGCGTCTAGTTTCCCCAATATATGGTAATAATAAAAAATTTATTAAAACTTAAAAATATATTAAAAACCTAAAAGCAACTTTAGAACTGATATTTTTAAAAAACTTTAATATAGAAATAAAAAATAAAATTAAAATTAATTTAATATAAACTACAACCTTAAAGAAAACCTATTACAGTTTATTCCTAAAACTAAAAATTTTTAAACAAGTTTTTAAAAAAGAAAATTAAAATTATTGACTTATAAACTACTCTACAAATAAATAATAATGAATTATTATTAAAATCTCAGCATTTAGATTGTCGGCTAAACTAATAAAAAACTGATTTAAATATATTCTCACACATATTAATACTATCTTTCGTACCTATTTTAACCTTGAGACTTTCTCCTGATGATGAGCCCTACTTTGCGGCTCGAAACGTCGAGAAGAAATTACAACTAACGCAGTCTTCCTCCCCACCATTCATGCTTGATCATATAAAGCCATCTGGAAGTCACAACTGACTTTCCTGTTGGTCTAGGAACAATTTCCCAAACATCATTCTTCATGATTGACTTGTACTCTTCAATTATGGCATCAACCCATACCTGTTTACTTGCTGCTTCTTCGTATGATGAAGGTTCTGAACTAATAAGCTGACTCATAAGACCGTAGTACTTTTGTGGTCTTATGCTTTCTCTGAAAGTCCCAGTAGGAGCTTTATGCTTCTCGCCTTCTTGCACCGTCTCTCGGTACCAAGCAGGTCTCCTTTTGGAAGGAGGAACTTCAAGTAGTTCTTCTAGTGGACTTTCAGTGTTCTCTGCAACATCTGGAATTTGATCATCAAATTCCTCTTCCTCCCTCTGAATTTCTGAATCTGGAAACTCAAGTGGAGCAACTGCATCTTTCGGGGAAAGCTCTAGTGTTTTACAAAACACAACTTCCTCATGGAAGATCACATCTCTGCTGACCTCAATGTGCCTTTGTCCAGGTATATATTCTCGATAAGCCTTCGAGCAATCACTGTACCCAACAAATATGCCTTTCTTACCCGAGGGCTTTAGCTTGGCCCTCTTCTCTTTTGGCACATGGACATACACAGGAGTACCAAATATCCTCATGTGATCAACTGGAGGTTTCTTCTTGGTGAAGACTTCTTCTGGAGTCTTCTCCCCCAAGATAACATGTGGGCTTCTGTTCTAGATGTACACAGCAGTTCTTGTAGCCTCAACCCACAAAGACAAAGGAAGATCTAGATCAGTGATCATGGCTTTAGCAGCCTCACAGATCGTTCTATTCTTCCTTTCTACAACCCCATTCTGCTGAGGATTGTAAGGCACTGTCAGCTCTTTCTTGATTCTTGCTTCTCGACAAAAATCATCAAACTCATTAGATTCATACTCACCTTCGTTATCTGATCTCAAGATACGAATGTGTCTGCCAGTCTGATTTTCAATCAGCGTCTTGAACTCTTTGAACCTGTCAAATGTTTCACTCTTGGCCTTGAGGAAGTAAATCCAAGACTTCCGAGAATAGTCATCAATAAACAAGACATAATATAAACACCCACTCAAAGAGGGTAAAGACACAGGCCCACAAATGTCAGAATGAATCAAATCCAAAATGCCTTTAGACCTATTCTTGCTTTTGGGAAAGGATTTCTTATTGTTCCTACCTAGAGCACATCCTTTGCAGATTCCTTCATGTTTTGGAGAAACTTCTGGCATACATGTGACCATCTTCTACAATCCTGGGAGAGCTATGTAGTGAAGGTGTCCAAACCTTCTATGCCAAAGTTCACAAGGATTAACTGTGTGATGTACCAAAGCATGAGTGGAATCTTTGGAAGCCTTATAGATGCCTCCCTCTTGAACCCCAATTTGTACTGCTGAGTTTAGATCTGTCTTTTGCCCATAAAAAGACCTTCTTGTCCATGAAGAGGACTTTGTAGCCCTTGTCTTCTAAACCATCAACAGATAAAAGATTCTTCTTTAAACCAGGAACATAAAGAATATCATCAATATGAAGAACCGTACCCGAGTCAAGTTGAAGTGAAGTTGAGCCAACTCCTTCAATCTTGTAAGTGGAGTCATCTCCAAGTTCTACCCGAGTGGTGAACTTCTTCTTTCTGTAACTGGTGAGAGCTCCATGGTTACCTGTCATGTACCTAGAGGCACCACTGTCCACCAACCAAGAAGTGGAACAATTTGAGAAAGAACCAGTTAGAGCATAAATCAAGTAGTACTCTCTTTTAGGTTCTTCAGTTTTGTTAGCCTTGGTTTTCTTCTTCTTCTTTGGTTCTTCATCTTCTTCTTCCTTTGCTTCTGCAGCAGATGCTTGAAACCTTCTCTTGGGTTTCTTCTTATTCTACCTGCAGTCTTTAGCAAAATGTCCAAACTTGTGGCAACTGTAACATTCCACTTTAGACATGTCAGTAAACTTACCCAAGGTTTCTTTCCCTTATTTTGTTGAGGGAAAGGCTTCTTGAACCTCTTTGTCTTTGCAGCAAGTGCAAGGTTGTCCTCTTTGATTACCTTGCCAAAGGTCCTTCCTTCTTCTTCTATGCAATCGTGCCAAAGCCTTTCAAAGGTTGGTTGATTCTCTCGTCCACTGACGGATGCCATGAAGGTTTCCCAAGAGCTTGGGAGACCATCAACCACTGTTTGCACAAGGTCATCATCATCAACAGTGATACCAATAGCAATGAGTTGATCTCTTACCTGTGCAATCTTTGTGAAGAAGGAACCCATGCTTTCATCTTTGTTCAACTTCAAAGTTCGTAGTCTCTTCTTCAAGACTCTCTTCTGACTGGGAGCCTTCTTTTCATATAGGTTGACCAAAGTATCAAAGCATTCTTTAGCAGTCTTCAAGGATGTGATGTTGGGCATCACTGACTCTTTGACAGAATCATAGATGATTCTTCAAGTCTTACCTTGCTTCCTCTTGTAAGCAAGCCTTCCAACATTAGATGTTGGCTCTTCAATGACATTAAGAACAATGTCATCCAAGTCATTCTCTTCTAGAATGGCTATTAACCTGGCCTTCCAGGAGTTGAAGTTGGCTGAACCATAGAGCTGCTCTTCTGGTTGTAAGCAAGTCTTCCAGCATTAGATGTTGGCTCTTCAATGACATTAAGAACAATGTCATCCTAGTCATTCTCTTCTAGAATGGCTATTAACCTGGCCTTCCAAGAGTTGAAGTTGGATGAACCATAGAGCTTCTCTTCTGGTTTGAAACCATTGGTGGCCATCTTTGCCACTTAGTCAAATGTTAGATCTGCAAATCTTATCCCAAGATTTAGGAAAAACAACAGCAGTGTCCCTTTACTGTGTTTTCACATGCTAAGCTCTGATACCATGTTGAATTTTAGCATTAGCATAAATACTTAAAAAAATTGCAGATTAACTTAAGCAAATGACAAGGGTAGTAAAATAACAGTCATCACATCAACACAATGGACACAAGAGTTTTTCACTAGGGAAACCTTCCAAGGACAAAACCCCCAAAAAGTATTAGTAGCTCATCTCGTAAATGAAATGACTTAGAAAATTCTTCAAAAAGTTCCTCAAACCCCAATCTATGTCAAACCATAGTTTATAGTAAAATTTTCTCAGCAAAAATCAGAATAAGGGTTTCAAACCCTAGTTACTCAAATTTCTAGATCGGCCTAGAAATAATCAAGACTGCCCAAAAACAGTTCGCCCGAGCATTTATCATATCTGCTCGGAAAAATTAGGACCTGCCCGAAAATGCTTCTTCCCTGCCCGGATCTTCCTCTGTCCTGCCCGATTGTTTTTTTTCTTTCTGCCTGGAATTTCTGCTTGCCTCCTTCACCTACCCGAATGGCAGATCTAGTCTGCTCGGGGTTGTAGCCGACTGCCCGGAGTCTGTTATGGGCAGCCCGTGACCCTCCTGCTAGTGCTGTGGGAGTGGGCAGACCCACGTCTGCTGGGCCTGGGCCTTAAGGCCTGCTCGGAAGCCCTCCGGGACTACTTACTAGTAGCCCGTGGCCTGTAGTAGGCAACCTGTGGCCTGTAGCAGGCAACCCAGGTCTGCTGGGAGCAACCCGTGGCCTGTAGCAGGCAACTCGGGTCTGTTTGGAACAACTCGTGGCTGCAGCTAACTGCCCGGAGCTCTATGGTAGCTCCCGGGCCCACTGTGGGTGCCCAGATGTGCTCCCGGCCTAGTTGTATGGCTAGTAGGGCTGCCCGAGAAGAAACCCAGCTACCCGAGAAGAAAACCAGCAGCCCGAGAAGAAGGAGATGGTTGCTGTGGAGGAGAGAGAAGAGCTGAGAGGACTGTCAGCCTGCCCGAGATGAAAAGTATGGCTGCCCGAAATCTGGAAGTGTATGTGACTGTCGAAGATGAGGGTTTGTCAAACCCTAAGACCAAGATGAAGAAACCCTAGCTGAGGGTTTTGTTGAGAGATCTCCAAAAACAACAGTACCTGTGATGTCAAGTGAATGTGTAATAATGAAATGACTTGATCTTCTTTTATAATCTTCAGTCACCTGTAAGTGGGCCAAAAATAGGAAAAACAAAATATTAATATTTTATTCTTTCCTAATTTCACTTTTACCATTTTACCTTTTAGTAGTCTAAAAGGTCATTTAAGTATTTTTGACTTTTACCAAAAGTCCTTATGTAACTTTGACTTTCACCTGTGGTCCCTTTTCCTGTGGTCCAAAAGTCCTTATGTATTTTTGACTTTTGACTTTAACCTTTTTCCAAGTGCCCTGTGGTCATCACCTGTGGTCTTTTTGATTCCATTCAACGTACATCATCATAAACCAAGAGAGTTACTCATGCTTTTATAACACACTCTATTTGACACCAAGATCAGGTACTAGGGTAACTTAACCAAGGGTAGCTAAGCCTTGGAGAAGTACACAAAGCCCATAGATTAAGGATCAGAGTGTCACACATGCCTAGACCAAGTCTAGGGCTTACAATGCCTTCCTGGTAACAGACTAGGTGCCTCAGCCATGGGTTGCATAATTTGACCCTAGGTCAAATACTTGGTAACAAACCAAGCGCCACCATTCTCCAAAAGAATGGCTACTCAGAACTAAGCTGAGTCTACCAATACTAGACTGGTCCACATCGTGGTCTCGGACCAGATGTCTACCATTCAACAGAATGGTCACTCAACACTGGGTTGAGTCTACCTAGGGCAGAGCTAGGTCCATATCATGGTCAAGGACCAGATATCTACCATTCAATAGAATGGTCACTCAACACTAGGTTGAGTCTACACCGTGGTCCCGGACCAGGTGTCCCCATTCTCCTAAGAGAATGGCTCTCGATGCTGCTCAGAAGCTTCACCTAGTTTCAAACTTTCAACTTTCAACTATAAGAGAGCCACATGATTAGTTGGGTTTGATATAGCAATAAATGACAGGACCAACCTAATGCCAAGTAAGCTTCACCTAGTTTCAAACTTTCAACTTTCAAGTTTAAAATTTCATTTTCTCTTTCTAATTCTTTGTTTTAAATTTTATTTTTGTTTCTCATCTTTATTTTATTCATAATTTCATTGTAGATACTTGGTGGGAGAACTATGAGGGTTGTGTACGTTTTCTACAGAGGCTTGCCATTCGAGTGCTCAGCTAGACATGTAGCTCTTCTGGTTGCGAGCACAATTGAAGTGTATTTGGAAAAGTACTCTCCAAAAAGTGCAACAAGTTAGAGAATTTCAAATTCATTATATAATATAAATTATTAAATTCTAATTTATAGATTTATGCCACTTCACCTTCTAATTTATGCATTATAATTTATAAATTATGAATTTAATATTTAATATTTATGATCCTCCTCTAGGTTGGATACTCAACGACTTAATGATTTGGTCTACGTTCACTACAATCTCAGGTTGTGGGTGAAGTAGTATGAGAGAAAAGTTGATGCGACGGCCATTTCATTAGATGAGATTGACACCACTGCTGCATGGAGGGCAGAGTGTGAGGAGCCTATTATGGAGGTAGCCCCTGATTGGCTAGAGGATGATCATGATACTGATAGTGATCATTGTGATACTCATACAGAGGCTTTGGATGAGCATGTTCCAATTCCAGAGGTGTTTCATATCGATTCTGGGAGTGTGCCATAGTCAGAGCTAGAGGGAGATACACTCGGTCGTAGCGCAAGCACTAGTACTGGTAGAGGAGCAGGACTACCTCCTCGACCTTCTCATTCTTCTAGACATCAGTTTTGGCCACCTTCTCCAGTTTCTAGAGGACATCATTTTGCAGGGTCATCTTCTAGGGGACGTCAGAGTCCAGTACGAGGCCCACAAGCCTCAAGGGCACCTAGTTCTAGTTCTAGAGGAAAGGCCATTTGCACAACGATTACCTTTGCCCGTAAAAGGGGTAGAGGGAATCGATAATTTATTTACTTTATTTCATTGTAGATGACTCTTGAGTCATGATGATGATCATGAGATACATTTGTTATATTTTTGATGACTCAGGGTTCAGGGACATGATCCATTTTTGATGTGTGATGTATCTCTAGACATCTTATATATCTTATATATCGGTTTTCTTTCCATATTCATGTGGCAATGCGTTTATTTGATGTTATTGTTGTGCTTTAGGTGCTTAAAAAATTAAAAAAAAAGAATATTTTTGTGTTTTTTAAGTTTGCCGATTTTTTCCCGATGTTTGTCGATGTTTTGTCGAGATATCCTGAAACGATGTTTCCTGGACCTTGCCAATTTTTTCGCCGCGCGGATGTTTGCATCACTGGGTTGAAGTTTAGTTTGTATGGTATAGATCTGTACAAATTCATATAATAGACAGACAATAATATGCAAAACGATTGTTCCTTTTTCTTTTTGAAGGCCGTACCTTCTCAGTAGGCTTTACAACTTAGTTCTAGGGTGATTTGTTTATCATGCAATTGATGGTTTTAAGTAGACTTTGGAGGTGACCTTGTAAGCTTTGATTGGTTGAATGATAAGTTGATTTGAAGGAGAAATTCGCTATCTATGTGTGTAATTGTTTTTACGCTTCTACAGTTTGTATGGTATGGATCTGTACAAATTCATATAATAGACAGACAATAATATGCACAACGATTGTTCCTTTTTCTTTTTGAAGGCCGTACCTTCTCAGTAGGCTTTACAACTTAGTTCTAGGGTGATTTGTTTATCATGCAATTGATGGTTTTAAGTAGACTTTGGAGGTTACCTTGTAAGCTTTGATTGGTTGAATGATAAGTTGATTTGAAGGAGAAATTCACTATCTATGTGTGTAATTGTTTTATGCTTCTACTATTTACTTTCCAACTATTATGTGATTATTACTATGTGAAGAAGCTATATTTTTGTAATTGAATAACATACTTCTATGATTGAGAGCACAAGGACAATCGTCACCTAGGGTTTGGAATTTTAAGATGGTATCAAACCTACTTTGATTGAAGATCTGGAGTTTACGGCAGTAGATCAACTGTTGGAACCAACTACTAGAACCAACTGTCGAGAACCAAGACCAATAGTTCAAGGGTTTTAGAAGTAGTGATTACTTACCTATTAGATTTGGGAGTTTGTGTTAGAGCTTAGAAATGGCATAAACTAGCCTAATACTTGAGGACAGACTGAAAGGTGTCTCGAATTTCATATCATAGAAAGTCAGGGTAACACTCCTATTGGAAGAGAATGATCTATAGGATATTGTCCAGACTGTAGTGACTTCGTCGACATATCCACAAGATTTGGTAGTTCATGAGAAGAAATAAGTGAAAACCAAGGGGATGTTCATTAATGCAATAAAGGATCATTTGATCCATCCTATATCTGAGAAGAAGACGACGAAGGATATGTTAGATGCCCTGATTAGTCTTTAACAGAGCAAGAACATAAACATGAAGATGATATTGCATAACAAACTCAGATCTGTAGAAATGACTATATCAGACATAGTTATTGATTACATGATGAAGGTCACATATTCGTGATCAACTTGTAGTGATTGGGGAGAAGATTGAAGACAAAGAGCTAGTGAATTGGGCACTAAATGGCTATTCATCTCAATGGGAAACTTTTGTCTAGTGTTTTTGTTCTTGGAAGAATCTTCCCTCTTTTGAAAGACTGTGGGATGACTGTTTTTAGGAGGAGACTTGGATGGAGTCAAAGGTCGACAAGCAGGGTGGTGACAGTGACCATGCTCAATTTGGTCAAATGAAGAAGGACGGAGGTAAAGGACCCAACAAGGTTAAGGGAAAAAGTGAGGAGTCGATCTCACAACGAGGGAAGGACTTGAATAAAATAAAGTTCTTCATATGTCATAATCATAAACAATATGTGCCACAATGTTTGGACACGAAGGGTAAAGGGAAGCAATAGTAGAATTGTTGAATTTTAATCTATTTCCAGATCTTGACAATTACTTCACAATGATTTCAAGCATTCATTTCATCCCACAATTTTCATTGAATAATTGCACACTGAAAATTTCAACTTAAATTGCAGCGAAAACAAAGGATCATAGAAAGATAGCCATACACAAGAGACACAAATATTTTATCTAAACAAGGAGAAAACCTTGCCAACTTTTCTTAGAAGAAATTAGTCCAATCTAAGTACAATACCATTCATGAAGAGAAACCCTAGCACATAAGAATGTGCCCTTTCACAAGAAACCGTAGCGAACATTTAGGGAGAGATAACGAACTTCTAGGAGAGATAATAACCCAAAAATTACTTCTTGTGCCTTTGCTAGGCCTTCTTGAAAAGTGCGCCCTTGTGTAGTAGATAGAATGTGTGATGATGGGTGTGAAAACAAAATGTTGGAGCACTTTATTTATATTCTTCAGTTCACTTGACTTTTTCACCAGTGGGGCTGACTTGTCTTCTTTTGGTGAGGTCGACTTGCTATTTTGATCTTCATCTTGGTTCGATTTGCACTTCTAGTCTTCCATCTTTCTTGAGGCTTCTTCAATGCTATCTAGGACTTCTTCAATGGTTGGCTTGACTTCTTGGTTATTTCTTCATCATAGAAAAGTTGTTCTTGTTGATGTTCATCTCCTCAAATGCACGTCTATTCATGCATAGAGCTCTAATGTTGATCTGACCCCACTCTAAGAACTCCCAGACACTTCTTAGAGCCTATGTCAAATTCAACATTAGATTAGACTTCGTATATTCTACAAGGGGATAAAATCACCTATCAAATAAACAAGTAAACTGACTCTAATATAGAACATGTCATTGTTTCACGGAGCACTCCTTAAAGTATGCAATGTGACCTCTAGCCTTATTCACTCTTAGCCACTTCTAATGACTAATTAAGGCTAAGCACCTCGAGCCTTATTCACTCTTAGTCACTTCTCATGACTAATCAAGGCTACGTCAGGGCCATTCTCCACTAGCCATTGGTCAATTCTCATGACCCTTCTATGAGAATGTCTGCAGAATGTTGCTTGATGATGCAACCTGGAGAAATGTCAATGAGAATTAGGTTGTAGCCTTTGTCGAATGGTAGATGAACTGTCAATGAGAATTAGGTTGTAGCCTTTGTCGAATGGTAGATGAACATGTTTGCCTCCAAGTTCAAGAAGGATTTCTTGATGGTATCTTGCCTTTCTGCCAGCATTATTTCAAGGAACCCTTGGTATGTTGAAAATGGAGCATGTAGGCATATGGCATTAGCGTAGGAGTTTATTTCAAGTCTAAAAGAGCACAACTCAAGAGTTTAGGTCAAGCTTAGTGATGATGCCAAGTATCTAGTAGCAGGATTTGGTACCATTCCCTTCCAGCTCTAGTCACATTACTCTTTAGACTTTGATGATGTGTTGCTTGTTCCAGGTCTCAAGAAAAACTTGCTTTCAGTTTTGGTTATGGAAAGTAAGGGCTTTGCAGTTGAGTTCAAGAACCAACAAGTCCTTATAAGGCCAAAGCAGTCAAGCCCAAAATCAACACAGGGAATTGGAATTAGGGAAGGAAATTTATATATGCTATAAGGTGAACCCGTTTGAGCCCTAGTTCATAACACAAACAATTTGTGCGAGTTGTGCACAAGAGAATGGGGCACCTGCAACATAGGGTGTTGCCTATTCAAAGGGAGACAATAACAGATCTTCCAGAGTTCAACATTGAGCAACATGGAGTATGCACAGGGTGTGCGCTTGACAAGCATGCCAAGGTTGCTTTCCCAATCAATGAGCATAGGTCTAATGAGGTTTTAAACCTAGTGCATTCAAATGTTTGAAGATCAATGTCAGTAGTATCATTCTTAGGAAGCATTTATTATGTTTCCTTAATTGATGACTTCTTTCACAGAACTTGGATTTACTTCATAAAGACCGAGGATGAGATCTTTAGCTAGTCTTAGGAGTTCAAAGCTTCGAAAACCAAACAGAGAGGAAGATCAAAGTTTTGAGATTAGACAGTGGGGTTGAGTATACCTCGAAGGAGTTGGAGGGTTTCTATAAGGATGCAAGAATCAAGAGGGAGTTGATTGTTCCATACAACCTGCAATAGAATGAGTTTGTAGAGTGAAAGAATTAATCCATCATAGGGGGGTTGCTAAGGCCATGATACATGACTGTGACTTACTGATGTTCCTTTGGGAAGAAGCATGCAACACATTGGTCTACGTTGAGAATAGATGTTCTCATAGGATCGTGGAGGACAAGACATCAAAGGAGGCATTCATTGGTTTGAAGCTAGAGGTGAGTCATTTTTGCATCCTTGGTTGTTTAGTTTATAATATATATCCATGTACTAACATAGAATAGGACTAAGTTGGAACCTTCCAATAGGAAAATATTTTTTTGTTGGTTATAGTGATACTTCAAAGGCTTACTTGGTCTTTATTCCATAGCGAAGAAAGACAATCGTAAGCATGGATGTAAATTTTGAGGTAGACTTTGCATCCAAGAATTCTCATGAGCCTGTTTTAGTGACAGAGGATTAGGAGTGAAAAGATTCGAAGGTTGAGCCGGGGTCCCCAATGACATCTAGTTCGGGGCAACAACTTTTAGGTGCAAAGGAGGAGCCAGTAGCACCTACCAATTCTGTCAAGAAACCTCGATGGTTGACTTAGACATTGAGGGATGCTCATGATATGTTGAGGCTTCTAGGAGGCACATTTAGGGAGGGCAAAGCTCTGAAGAAGTTTCCAAACTACATGGTATTCATGAGCAACATCATAGGTTCCGAGCCTTCTAATTTTCAGGAGGCAGCGAACCAATAGGTTTGGAGGGATGCCATGGTGGACTACAACTCCAGATTTGAGGAAGATAACAATTTCAGATTCAAAGATTTCAGAGATGGTGAATTCCATGTTGTACATGCAATTGATAGGTTCCTTGATTTATATGGTCAATGCTAGGCCAGATATAGGTTTTACAGTGAACGCCTTAAGTCAATTCATGGTGGAGACAAGGTAGGAGCAAAAACACATGTGCTTAGATACTTGAGGGCCCACGATGGAGTATCGTTTGCGATATCTTGGAGACGATGAAGTGAAGTTGCAGGCGTATACAAATTCAGATTGGGCAAGCAGTGTGTTACTCCCTAGATTCTCTACAACACACCCTATTAGATGTGCCAAAGAGGGGGGGCTTTTTGCCATTGTTAAAGGCCAAGTTGGGGGTTCCTTTATGAAAAATTGTTGGTCTAGTGAGGCTCAAGACCCTTGTTCATGTCATGGAAAGTTCTCTTGGTCCTCATTTCAAGGTGTGTTGGTCTTGTGGCCTAGTTGACTACCCCTTGATGAGTGAATCTCCTCATCATGTTAGGCATTTATGCCCTGGGTAGGTATCTGGTGCACCTTGGGATCAATCCATTAGGACACATGGCTCAGGAGCCCCTAGCCACACTTATGGTTTAATGCTTTGTAGAGGTGATTGCGCTTCTAAGGTTTGTCACACCCGGTCTAGCACACCTCATTTATCTCTGCTTGGACCTTATTTTATTGTATCAATCCTCCTTGTTGGTCATCTTGGTCAAAAAGAGGAAATTGTCCACCTTGGAAGCAAGCTTTTGGAGGCCGTACCAACCTAAGGAGGGTGTTGAGGGAAAAAGGCTAGCACACCTCATTTATCTCTGCTTGGACCTTATTTTATTGTATCAATCCTCCTTGTTGGTCATCTTGGTCAAAAAGAGGAAATTGTCCACCTTGGAAGCAAGCTTTTGGAGGCCGTACCAACCTAAGGAGGGTGTTGAGGGAAAAAGGCACATGTTGGCGTTCTATGAGGTATGACGTCCTCCTTCCAAGCCCAACTCTTCATCATGTTTAAGCATATCATTATTTTATGTTTGATGAGATTTAGTCCTTAGATTGTGGGTGACAAACCCTAAAAAATCATTAAAAGTCATTTCAAAGACAAATTAGGCAGGTTGGTCTAGAGGAGGGATAAAGTGAGCCTTTTTTCTTATTAATAAGTCATCCTTCCCTCATTTGTAATCAAGAAAATGGGATCAAATATGACTGAATTCATACTTTTTCCAAAGATGACTGAATTCTTATTTTTAGTTGCGTGTATGAGCAATTAAGTGGTGCACACCTCTCTTCTTGGTTGTTCTAGGGTTTTTCAAGGATCAAATCTTGATGTTTCGAGGTTTCTTTACAATCTTTCAAGGTTATTCTAAGGTGAAAGGATTCTTGAGGCTTTTTTCTCTCTCAATTGTGGTAAGATATTGAACCTCTTGTCTTGCACTACTTGAGGCATCCAAGGTAGGAGCAATTTAGGGTTTTATGCATGATAGTCTAGTTTTGTCGAGTGAGACATTACTCTTGAAGGATCTCTCTTGTTTCGGCCTCGACATCTTGTTTGCCTTAATTAGGTTTAATGTTAACATAACCTAGGGTTTCTTAGCCTTCCCTTAATTCATTCAAATATTGAATTGTCAATTCTTGGGAGAAATGCTAGCCCTGATTTCTCATTCCCCGGTGGAATAAGAAATCAGGGCATCAACATTGATCTGACCTTCAAATAAAGGAATATCAAAGTTAACTTGTACCTTGAATGGAGTTGCATCTTTGAAACGACTGCTCGTTGAAGGTGCATCTGCCAGTGTCGACATTCATAGAAGGATCTAGGCAAAACTATCTATCTCGTTCCTTTGTCGCACGAGGGCTTCCTTGTGTAATGAATTAATAGATTCTCCTGCTTCGTTCGTGACTCTTTTTTTCCGCCATGGTAGGCCGTTTGGGGCTGCGAGAGTGGTCTTCCCCAAGTAAACTAGTTCTAGACCCAACTCTCGATGCCGCTGACCTCGTCGGGGACATGCACCGAGAAACAATCAAAGAGCAGATTGCTCTGATACCACCGATCTAGATTTTTGTGAGAACGAAATGAAAGAACAAATATAGCATTATAAACATAGACATATTGCAATGAAAACAGAGATACAATAAACACATATTCTATTAAATGGCAGAAATAGAACAATCTGTAAATACAACAACTAGAATGGTGGTAGCTATCTTTGAGAAGAGATGTGGCTGCTACGCTCATCCGTGCCAACCTCAATACAAAATGATGTGAAAAGGGCCTATTTATAATAAGCATGAGGGCAAGAACCCTAAAGGTCCAAAACATAAACCTAGAAGATGAACTATCATAGAGTTTGCGGCCCCAAGGTGGTTAGTTGAATAGTCAACTTCTTGGGGTCTTAACTTTTGCATACGATCTTTGTTTGGGGCGCTCGATAGCTTGTTGGAAAGCTTTATCCGAGGTTTACATCTTTCGAATGGGGCCAAATGAATGCCGATGGCAACCATTTGGTTGCCCTAATTGCAAAAAAATGTCGTTCAAGGCCGTTTAGAAAGTTTGGGACCAAAAAAACCGTAGAAAAATAAATAGGAAATTGCCTGAATGGACAATTGTTTTGAGCCAGTGGAATAGGTGGGTGGCCACCAATCTCCATCTGGATCAATCCTCCCCCTGTTAGGAAGCAATGCTCTCCATTACGTCAAACCTTGTATCATATCTCAAACTGTGTGGTGAGTTGATCTCCTGGTGCGACATTTGTTGAAGTGAAGAGGTTGCCTTTCTTTGACATCCCAAGAGGGCTGTAATTGCTGTTGATGGATGCGCGGGAGCTGTTCAACAATTCTGGTTGCCGTGTTATTATTTGTTTGAACTGGTTTGGATGATTTCTGTCTGGATGATTTCTTTCTGGACGAGCACTTTGAATGTGTGGCCTTGCATTGTAAAGGTACTCGAATGGATGAGGGAACATTGACTTTGTGTTGTTGTTTTTGTTGAGCAGAGGGACCTTGTCTAGAGGGTGTGGAGGTCTCGGTGATTTGATGTTTTCCTTTAGAGGCAATTGTGAAGAGGGAGAATTTCCCGGTGTGGGAGATCATCTTCCTGCCCTGCGAGACTATGGCAGGTGCAACCGTCTCTTGTATATGATAGAGTTGTCCTCCCAAAGTGACAATGACACTACAAGGTTGTGACTCATATATTGCATGACGCTTCCACATATACGCCTGTCCTAAAAGAACATCATAGACTTCAAGTGGGGCCACATCACACAGTACCTCGTCTTTGAAAGGCTTGATGCCATATGGTAGACGTCATTGCCGAGTAATGTGGATATCTTGTCCTTGTCTTAGCCAACCGTTGTTGTATGGTTGTGGGTGTGGTGTTGTTGAAGACTCGAAAGCTCCAATATTTTGATGACTTTTGTTGATATTAGGTTCTTTTGGCCATTGCAGTCAACAACAAAATGTAAGGGGAATCCCTTCACACACATCCGTGAGTGGAAGAGACGTTCCTCTGCCTCTGACTCTTCAAGTTGCTCTGGTTGAATCTATGTGGTAGCAACAGTGACACTCAGTTTTGCATCAATGATCTGCTTTCCCTGGTCCGCGGTCGTGACACTGGGTTTTGAATTGGAATCGGGATTTGATTTTGAAGCTTTGATCTCGGCCACCAATGACTTCTTTGAGTGACATTCATCAGTGTTGTGCTAGGGGCTTTTTGTGGAACTCGCACCACTTCTCGGTGTCCTTCGTTGTCTTTCCTTTACCCTTATTTGTTTGTGGCGGGGACTGGTTGTCCTTTCCTAGTCCTGTGTGTTGAATGTAGTCATTGATGTCAAAGGAGTTCAGTAATGACAAAGGAATAACCAAGGACATAATGGCAGAGCAAACTCAGTGTAAGACAAAGGAATAACAAAGGAAGTGATGACATGGCATGCATGATGATATGGCATGTGTGATGAGGCTGGAAAGACACATGACAATGTTCTAATGCTATCATGAAGTCAGTGTTGCAATCTGACATCATTCTGGAAAAGTATGGCAATTTTGTGAAACTTTGGAAATTGACCAAGTATGGAACTATTAGTCAAAACTGCCCTAAGGAAATGCCTGCCATAATTCATAGGTTAAGGAAAATGCCCGCCCCAACCTGTCAAGCTATAACTTGTTGAAGTGGCTATCTGACCATGGTCTCATTTCATAGCAAATAGTAAATTCGACAAAGTCGGACGGTCTAGAGCAAAGGAGAGAAGATAGATCGACTACGGGGAAAGGATCCACAAAAGAAAATGTGCGGGGAAGATAACATTCCAGAGCGCCAAAGTGTAGTTCCGTGTTTGATAGTTGATCAATGGACAAGAAGGATTCCGCAAGCGATCAACGGTTCACAGGAGTTGCGAAAGAGATTTGCGGGAGGATATTCTGGAAGCCCATTTCGGAAAAAGTTGAAAGGCAACCCCACAATCCACAATCCGCAATTGCGAAATGAAGGAATTTCTGTAGATTGCAGAAAGGACGCTTGCGGAAAGATCGTTGCGGAAAGGGTAAATGCGGAAGCCTGGTTCAAAAAGGTTGAAAGGAAACCCTGCAACCCGCAACCCACAATTGCGGATGAAGGATTTACCGTATATTGCGGAAAGGATGATTGCCAAAAGATCGTTGCAAAAAGAGTAAATGCGGAAGCCTAGTTTGAAAAAGGTTGAAAGGTAGGCCCGCTGTTATCACCAACCTTATAGTTGCCTATGTATGGTGGATCCAAGATGGATGGTAGAGGGGCAAGCAACTAAGGAGGTGGAACCAAGACTGCTTAGACTCCCAAATGAATGGTTGTCACTCCAATCAAGGTAGTATTCGCTTTATGTTATCTAAGTCCGAGACAACAAAGGGGGAGGCCTAGATCTACTCCCGACAGGAGGGATCAGACCTAGACACCAGATCAGATCAAGTAGGCTTGAGGTACGTAAGGTGTAAGGTAATTGAAGACCCTAGATCTATGGGAGATGTTACCAGGCGTGCCAAGGCTTTGGATTAGGATTTTGGAAGTGTTAAGTTCGACCCAAAGTGGAACCAAGGTAACTTATGGGGTGGATACAAGATCTGGGGTTGAGGTACTAGCAACTGATGAAGATAACCGCTGCCTTGGGAAACGTAACCATTGCAGGGTGAGTAAGGACAAAGCTGGGACTATCTAGTACCAAAGGGATAGACTCAATGAAAGATGTGACAATGTGAAAGTATCTGCGTCATCAAAGAAAAGTCAACTTTCAGGGAAAAGAGGTCAAAAGAGGGCTAGCGCCAGGCTTGGAGATCAGTGCCTGTTGGGCCTTGGGCAATGGAGTCAGTATCTGCATAGCGTTAGAGTGAACCCATTTGGGATATGTCCTGATCTATGGACCTAGAAAAGTGTTTGGCCCGAAAAATTCAGTTTGCAGGGGAAATCAACAGAAGGAGGGCTAGCGCTACGGTTTGGAGGGACAAATCCTCAGATCTAGAACAATCTGGAAGGCATCAACTCAGCGTTGGAGGAGAAATGGGATGTGGATGACCTGGTCTACAAACCCAAGTTGGAAAATTTCTGGAAAAATCAGTTCTGTAAAAAGTCAAAATCTGATGAGGAGTGCTAGGGTGCGGAAAGTCAGTTTTTCAGATCTAGGGCCACCTGGCAGCAACTAGCTCAGCGTTGGAGGTGTTTTGGAATGAGGAGGATCTGATCTATGAACCCAAGTGGTTATTTTCCGGAAAAAGTCAGATTTGGAAAAGGTCAAATTTTCAGTGGGGGCGTTGGGGTTTTAACAGTCGGTATTTTAGATCTAGTGCAAACCAGGCCAAACTAGCTCAGCGTTGGGGGTGAATTGGTGAGAGGGAGGCCTGATCTACAAAACCCAACAATGGTTTGTCCAAAGATCGAATGGTTCCTCGATTAAATATTTTTGGATTTTTTAATATTTTGGAGTTTTTAGTAAATTTGAAGAAAAGCAGGTACAATGGATTGAGATCATGGAAGAAAAGAACCAACCTATAGATCTTACATGGAAAACCTTGTAGATGCCTTGATGATGATGATCCTTGCTATCCTGATCAATTTGAGAAGGTTTGAGCAATTTCTATGTCCAACGTTTTGCCCCAAAGAGTCAATGCGCCCTCTCTCTTGCACAACAAACATCAACCATATCAGATTTGTTGCCACATGAGAAAACAACTAAATGCTACAGAAAAATAGCAAGAGAAAATCATAGATCGCAATGACACTAATGAAAACTCCCTGATAAAAAACAAAGACAATCCAAGCGAGTTGATGTCCCCCTGCAAAAACGCCAAAGCTGAAGTCGCCCTCCTGTAGACAAGACTAAGATTCCCAAAAATATATAGATCTTGCAACAATTTCCTGAATGCTAGGAAGCAAAAGACTTTCCAATCATCATCTAAGAACACTAGATGCAAAGGAGATCCAAAAAATATCCACAAGAAATTTTTTCTATTATCCAAATCCAAGAGCCAAAGACCCTTTATAAATGAGAAGCTCTCTCCTTTAAATAGAAATGAGAGAACCAAAATCCTAACCACTTTCAAAACGAGTGTCTAAGATTAAAAGATATAAATGTTCTAATCAATGGTTGAGATGAGCTCAACATACAATACATGGATCGGTATAACCATAAAGTACCAAAGTGGACTAGATCACCCATAAAGAGGGTACCCCACTCAACAAGAAATAAATGAAGCACATGGTGGGTCCATGGAGTGTTAACTAACTCCCTCTAGGTTCCCCATTGCACAATAAAATAATATAATATTTTAATTTTTTGACTTTGTGCCTCCTTGAGGAAATCGTGAGCCTCCCAAAAGCTCAAGAAAATATTATAAAAATGCCCGAAAAATAGGTGTGGGACCAATCAGGGGCTGCAACTGCTGGAGAAGGTGCAGAGGACATCACTCTTATCATCATGACTCATCCCATGTCATTTCCTTTCCTCAATAGCTCAAATTGATTTCTTCACTAGCCATTTAATAATTTTTAATCTGCCTCGGGAAATGTGAACCTACCAAAACAACCTCGTAGGGTGCCTGCGTTGTCCAACTGAGTCCACCAAGCTGTCTGGGATGGGGGTACTATGGTACAATCAAGTGGCTGTACCCCCTATGCCCCATACAACGCCCTAGGAGATCCAATAAAAACATCTCCCTGCTCAAGCACATCATCCTGTGAAACAAAATTGCATCAAAAGAGTAAAATGAGCCTGACCATCTCTGCAAGTGCCCGAAATCTGAAAATAAACTATCTCATTAGACTCAAAGAGTCCAAATCCATCCAGGGTGTATACTTATACCCTTTCCACGTCTCTACCTGATCATCAACCATATCCAATAGGCAATATAATCATCTGTAAATGACCAGATACCAATAATATAACTTAGATTATCATCCATCTGCTGCAAGTGTTATAAGGCTAAGACATGCTCTACAAATCATTTAAGCAACAATCACAACAAGTAGCAGTCATCTCACTGGCGGTACATCAACCAAATACATATATAGGGTTTTATTTATTATTACTCAGACCAGACTTTCAGGACTATACTCACTTTATAGTTGTAGTCAATTTGCTAGTGAAGGGTGAAGGCTGAAATTGACAAGGCTAGGGCAAAAGATGATTACCTACTTAACATCATGACACTTTGGATATGGAAAGGGAATACTCATTATAACCACATGTTGGACAAACAACAACAAAAGGAATGGCAGTGCCTCACAAATGGTTGAGTTGTTCAGAGAGTGCTTATTCAACTTAGGCATCATGTCTACATCAAGTTTGATCCAGTTTCATTAAAATCATCAATTTTATTTCCATGGCCTTTTTGGCCTGTATGACCCTTTGGGACTTCACCAGTGCTTAAAAGCATAGCTAATCGCAGCTTTCATCCAGGACATATTCAAATTTATAAGGTCAGCAATATTTGGATATAGCATATATTTAACCATTGCTTTTGGGACCTTTCCTTATACCCTTCACAGGGTATTTTAGCATTTCATTGCTCTTGCCCTTTTCTCACATATGTTAAGAAACAAAGTTTAGAATTTATATTTTTCATGGGCGTATATATAAACATTTCCAATACGAGTAGTACATGAGCTTTCAGTTTTAGCCAACAACATCTCAAGTGACTAGGGGGAGTTCTGCACAGTGCCAAACATCGGGACAACTGACCAGAATGATTTAGGCATACAATCCAACTTACCAAAGGCAAGTTCTGTCACCAACTCAGAGCCGAGACACAGTATGAACAAGGAAGTTTGTCCAACAAAGGTTCTAGCTGGGAAAGGTCCTCCATGCGACAAGTCAAGTAGTAAGTCGGTTTAAAACAAAACTGGGAGGTAATGGATGGGGGGAGACAGTGAATGATGAAGCCAACACTAGCAAGCCAGAGAAATGGTGGGAATGACTACCTCTATTCTCCCTAAGGAGGGTAACATCAATGAGTATAGATCGGGAACTTCTAAGTCTAAGTAGGGATATCAATACATAATACAAATACATCCAAGTCCATATATTTATGACTGCCAGATCATGACACTAAATGCTAGTATATGTCACAAAAATGAGTATAAGAGCAGTGACAACCATAACACAATATATTATAAATGTTGAGTCATTACCATGCAAATAATCCATTTGAACCATCATCTGCCCAATGAGAAAATACTAAAACCAATCTAGGCATCATCAACTGCTTTGTAAATGACTAAATGGCTACATCAGTCCTCGAATCTGAGTGTCCTAAGACTTAGTCCTGACATGGGAGAGTATAATAGTCCACTAACAAAATAATGATCTGTCAAAACTGCTCATCTCAGCATCTTATATGTAAGAGATCTAGCTGAAAAATGTACTGTATCTGAAAAATAGAATATGGTAGCCTGGCTACTATATATGTGATAACACCTGCAACTCGCAATTGCGGAAGGAAGGAGTTCCCGCAGATTGCGGAAAGATCGTTGCGGAAGGTTAATTATGGAAAGACAGTTTGCGGAAAGATAAATACGGAAAGGTAATTGCGGAAGCGGAAAGATAGGTTGCGGAAAGACAGTTGCGGAAAGGCAATTGCAGAAGGATTTTTGTTCGACGCTTCGAAATCGCGTGAGAAATTTCTGAAGAGTCGCGATGAAGAAACGCCACTGTTAGATGCAGAATATTAATTCTTAAGCAGACTTTATTAATCATAAACAGAGTTATGATTAATAAGAAGGTTATGACTGTGAAAAGGCACAAAGTTCCAGAATGAAGACGTGCGTTTGATGAAAGGGCGTGACTGTTAATGAAGAAATACGTTTGTTAAAGAGACACACTTGTTGAAGGTGCGTTTTGGTGAATATGCATAATGAATAGTGTTGAAAGGACGTGATCATTGAAAGAGGCATGATATCAGTGAAAAGACATGCTGGTTCATATGGGTATGATGAATATATATGTGCATATTTCGACCTATTGAAGAGTGTCTCTGTAGTCCAGATCCATGTAGCAGTAGCAGAAGACGGAGACCAAGGAAGTGATGAGAAACCAGTGACAAAATTGAAGACATAAGAAGATCTGGAAGTCTGATAAAAACATATTAGGGTGGCAAGGTGGTGCTAGGGTAGGTTGCAAGCTTGCAAGGGGGTTGTAGCCTCCTTCTAGTAGAAACTGATAAATAAGGGTGTCGTAGCATCCTGTTAGTTGTAGTTGACAAAATAGGGGGTCGTAGCCTCCTTCCAGTAGTAGCTGGTAAATAGGGTGTTGTAGCATCCTTGTTTGTTGTAGAGGCAGAAACTAGGGTGTTGTAGCATCCTTGTCTGTAGGAGCAGGCATAAATTATTTGTAAATATAATTTTGCAGCAATAGGAAGTATTGGTGGTTTTCCCAAATAGGCTTCCACGATAAATTTGTTTTCTCTGCATCTTGTTGATTATGTTTGCTATTTAGTATTTTAAAAGTGGTTAAAATTGTTAAAAAGGTAACAATACTGATTCACCCCCCCTCTTAGTATTGGTCAATATTCTAACACTGTGTTTTGTCGGCCAGGGTTTCCCTTTCCTTGCTTCTATGGTGGATTTGCAGGTCCAAAGTCTCGCTTGTTCTTTTGCCGAAATTTCTCCTCGATTTTGAGAGCATACCGATAGGCAGCTCCTAATGAAGAGATGTCTAGGAAGTCCATCTCGGTTCGGATGTATCGATGTAGGCCTCTACGATATTTTAGTACCAGGTACCGCTTGGAGTCCTTGATGCCCAACTTTGTGCGCAAGGTATGAAAGTTGTTGGTGTACTTTGACATTGTCTGGTCCCTCTCTTGACACAGAATGGTCCATTTTGTGTATTAGTCATCATAGTTTCCCACAGGGTAATACCGTTCCTTGACGGCATCTATGAAGGAGGTCCAAATGGGACTAGCCTCGAACATTCTAGACTCGTCTAATGAGTTTTGCTCACAATAAGTATCCCACCAATTTTTGACATGGAGGACGGCCTTAAGGAGCGCAAAGGTGATATTTTCCCTGTCAAAAAAATTGTGGACAGAGAAATATCCTTTTAGAACATTCAACCACTTATCTAGGGCATCGACATTGATTTGGCCTTCAAATAAAGGAATATCAAAGTTAACTTGTACCTTGAATGGAGTTGCATCTCTGAAACGGCTGCTCGTTGAAGGTGCATTCGACACTACCGACATTCGTAGAAGGATCTGGGCGAAACAATCCATCATCTCGTTTCTTTGTCGCGCGAGGGCTTCCTCGAGCAAATGACTTGATAGGGTCTCCTGCTCCGTCGTCTCTCTTTTCTTCCGCCATGGGAGGTCGTTTGGGGTGGCGAGAGTGGTTTTCTGCTAGTGAAACTAGTTCTAGACCCTACTCTCTATACCTTGACCTTGTCGGGGACATGCACTGAGAAAGAATCAAAGAGCAGATTGCTTTGATGCCACTGATCCAAATTTATGTGAGAATGAAATGAAAGAACATATATAGCGTCATAAACACAAAACATGTTGCAATGAAAACAGAGATACAGTAAACACATATTCTATTAAATGGCGGAAATAGAACAGTCTGTAAATACAACAGTTAGAATGGTGGTAGCTATTTCTGAGAAGAGACGTGGTAGCTACTCTCATCCGTGCCAAGCTGATTACAAAATGAGGCGAAAGGGGCCTATTTATAATAAGCATGAGGGCGAGAACCTAAAGGTCCAAAACATAACTGTAGAAGATGAACCGTCATAAACTTTGTGGCCCCAAGGTTGTTAGTTGAACATTCAACTTCTTGGGGTCATAACGTTTGCATACGATCTTTGTTTGTGGCATTCGATAGCCCATTGGAAAGGTCTATTCGAGATTTGCAACTTTTGACTGGGGCAAAATGAATGCCGATGGCAACCATTTGGCCTCCCGAATCGCCAAAAAACGTTGTATAGGGCTTCAAACCGGCCTCGAAAGTTTGGGACCTAAAAAACCGTAGAAAAATAACTAGGAAACTGCAAGAATGGACAATTGTTTTAAGCCAGTGGAATAGGTGGGTGGCCACTGATCTCCATCTGGATCAATCAGTTAGTTGAGTAAATGGATGAGATCCATCAATATATCATCATATGAATATCTATAAAATAAATTGTGTGTTGTGTTGAAGTACATTAGGGGACTTCACACATTGATTTTAGAAGAAAATGAGCTATTGACATTTAGACATTGTTTGAGCCATACAAAAAAGTTGTGAAAATCAAAGCCAACACAAATGGGCAGAGTCTTTTTTGCAATGTTCGTCTTTGAGGAAATCTCAGATGCTTCAAAAGAGATGAATGAAATCTGCCACTTTCACAAATAAGGTGATCTAGTTGGTGAATAGTTTGTTAAAGAATGACAACACCTTAGAAGAAGTTCAATGTCAGAAGTTCAGAAGATGGTAGGCCACATTGAAGAATATTGTTGTTTCTTTCATCTTGAAAAGAGTTCACTAAAATCCTTCCAAATGTATGCGACTAATAGCCAACTACTTGTAGTATAACAAAAGTTGATGAGAGGTTTGAATCACAGCTAAGAATAGTTGATATATCATCATATTTTACCAGAATGTAGTTTTTTGAGACCATATATAGGTGAAGAAAAGTTCAATACTTGCAAAAGCTTCAATCCAGGGAGTTAAAGAATTCGATAGTATAATGATATAATCTATAGTTGATTGTTTTACCTAATAGCAACCCTGAATTCGAAGCCATACTCCCTTAGAAATGTTGCACAAGGACTTTGCGTTTATAATCACCAAGCAAAGCAAATCCAAATTTGAAGTGACATTTGTGCTCATGGATGAGATGAATGTGATGTTGTACCTATGTTGCAGGTAACGTTGGCCCCAACCCTATCCCACCGTTTCTCCATTTCAAAACCCGTAAAGGTGTCCCATACGGTGTGGAAACGTATTTCCGTATGGGCAAAAGATGTTTCCAAGATGAAAAAACGCTTCGTTCGTACGAAAATGGGTTTCCATTATGGATGCAGTACAAGAGGTCACGTTTCCAAAAAATATTGCCATGGTGCAGTAGTATTTGGTGTTATTAATGGTAATGTTAAATTCTTATAGTAAAAGTGACTTTTACTTAAATTTTTAACATTACCATTAATTGTTTCAGGATGTTTGAGAGTGGTTCCAACCTCATTGGACTTCATATGCAAAAAGTAGAATTTTAGATCCCTTTCAGAATTCAACAGACTTAATAGTTTTAAGGATTTCAGGATTGCAAAGTTTCCACCAGATTCTATTATGTATGAGGGTATGGAATTTGCATTTAATTAAGCACATCAACCCCTATATGTACCTTGATGTTGGTGGTGTTGATTGTTGAACTCCTTTGTCATGACCTTAATAAAAATGTACTCTTCACTCAAGTAAAATCACTTATTAAGCATGGGAAGCTTTTTCTACTTAATATTAATGATTGGATTAGTAAGTTTCATCAAAATTGTAGGGTGTTGAGCCGTTGACTAATGTCCTTGGAGGATCAACTTTGAAATTCGAGTTAGAGGCAAGGGCTAGAGCCTAGAGGAGGGAAGCATAGGGTGCTATTGATGAATAGGATCCCAATATAAGCAATGATTCCCCGACATGTATGATTTATGCTTTATATTTCACATTCATTTTTATAAATGTTGCTCATTTATTAATTTAATATATATATATATATATATATATATATATATATATTATAGATCGCGTTTGCCCGTTTCTAAATTTTTTGGGGGGTGACGTTTCCCCCGTTTCGTCCCCGTTTCCCCATTTCGTGCAACTTAGTGTTGTACTATTTGTTGCATGTTGAAAGTAATTGACACCCCGTGTTTTACATGTTGAGTTTTGACATGGGTTGGAACCATACAAGTTGGTAAAGAGGCTAAAGGCTTCATCTTGAACTCTCACTAGGTAGGAGACCAAATAATTGGTTTATGTTAGAGGAGCAAACAACAAGCTCTGATTTCGACATCATATTTTCTTTTGTATTAGACGTTTATGTTAATGTTGGTGACATGCTGTGTGACCTATATAATTATCGAGATTAAGGTTGGTGTCAGGTGGTTAAATCACCATAATGCGAATGCGATCTCACTATTAATAAAATGGATATAATAAATGATGCAAGTGAGACATTATGGCACGAGTTTGAATATGGGAAACCTATCTGGGTCTAGCCCTATTGTATGTGTGCTGCAACAATGATATAGATATAACATTGTTTCATCTTCTCCCCACTTGCAGTTATCATGAATGTGCTTGCTTTTCTAAAACTAACATATTTGTCTACATAATTGAACCGGTTAATCGATGTATCAAAGAAGATTTTATTATTTGATTTGAAGTATTCAATCAAGAGAACACTAAGCGTAAAAATCAACGATATAGAATGTAAATTGAGACTAAAAAACTAAGGAGCTTTTTAACTGCTATAAAGTTGTAATTTCGGATTTCCTATAAAATTAGCATAATATTGATCAACAACTAAATGTGGTTCTTATTGAACAAAATTATAGGAGTCTATCAGACATAGAGAGGTTAAGAAGCTGTTGCATGATAAGATAAGATAATTTTATTAATGTCCAAAATGACCAAAGAATAAGTCAATGTGACTAGAAGATACAGGCAATCGACATGGGATTATGGGAGTGCCAAGATCAGCCCTAAATGCTAAAAGATGAAAATGCACTTGGTGAAATACAGGTAAATAAAAAAAACACGTGAGAATGAGTGAATCGAAAAGGTAAACCCCAGAAGAGAGGGAAGGCTTCTCAATATCAGAGATAGAAATAGAGGTAGAAGTAGATGAGAGAGTACATATGTCCCTGTCATAATATATTATTGTGAAGGAACTAATTCAAAACTTAATAATGTTCTTTGGGTAGTGCTTGGAGTTGAGAGGACATGGCGAACTTGGGAAGAGCCCAGGACGGATTCATCTCTCTCCCAAGGTTGAAGAGAAAAATAGTGATGGATGTCTGTTTGTGCAAAAAGAGGCAGTGCCATGCAAGGAGCAAGTTTAGCCCCATGACCTCATGGGGGTGAGAAGCCTACCAACTGAGTGAGAGTATGTGCATTGTTTCGTAGATATGTTGTCGTATGTGCTTATGGTCGGGAAGTCTGCACACCTCTTAGCACCTTCTGTCATTAAGATAAGCTGAGAAAAGGAGGTTATGATCCTATTGGTGCAGCTTTCGAAAAGGTACTGCAAGCTCTCTCATCTATGTGTGATTGCCTTGCATATGTATAAAGCTAGATATGTTTGATCGATATAACAAAAGAAAGTGGTAAAAGGCCCTCCAAAATCATGGAACACTGATATCCGCCCTAGATTTCATGTATACAGGACATTTGAAGACAAAATGCTCCTTGTTCCAAATCTCCTGAAAATGGCACAACTGACATATGCTCTCCTCCTGTGGGATGTGGTGATCTGACTTGACCTGCAAGCAATGAGAACAAATCCTCAATTTGGCCAAGCAGGATCTTGAGGCCTTGTGACCAATGGTGTCGAATTTAATTAGGACGGACAATGAGACCATTTTGTAACTACAAAAGTGCTTGTAATAGAATGCCATTTGGGGCCAAGGGTCTGAGGTGGGGGGACGAGGG